>RPFO01000082.1:2904740-3132240 GCA_009746045.1 Mesostigma viride | reverse complement strand
CTGGACCTACCAACCAACAGGACTGTCGACAACATGCGCAGCGCATGCCCACAGTATACTTTTTCGACTTCTCCCCCTTGTATACACCGTCCGCATTGGTAGATTTACTAAATAATTATGAGGCTGGGCGCCGGCCACCTGCAAACGATAAAAAAAAAAACAAAAGATTTTAAATTAACTAATTCCTGAGTGTACTCCCCTGTAGTTTTTATAGCTACCAAACAAACAAAGAAAGTGTACATAAATTCTTTGACTGCCAAGAGCGCTTCTTTTGCGGTAAAAAGCAAAGAAATATTAAATCTCTGGCTGAAAAATGTGCTTTTACTAGCCGTAAGAGCAGTGCATCTGGCTGGGTTATACAAAACAAACAAAGAATTATTAAATTTCGCAGCCAGTTCAACGGTTGTTTGGTAACCAACCAACCAAACTAATAATTAATGAATTGGGCGGGCACAGTAGCACTTTCAACCAATAAAACGCCGTTGTCTAATTCCGAAGGGCCTTTCGGCTGAACCGAAATAAAACTACCAATGCGGACGGTGTACCCTAGTCAACACGTACCTCATCACAAGGCCAAGGGGCCCCCGCTCCGCCCCCCTCTGCCCGCGTGGCAGCGCCCACGCCCCCGTCATCCCCTCTCCTCCAGCGTGGCAGCTCGTCCAAGTCCTCCCCCACCCGCCTGACCCTCGCCCCGCCCTCCTCCTCATCGCCCCCCTCCCAAGCCACGCCGCCTCCCCGCCCAACCGCGGCGCCCTGCACTCCAAACGGGGGGTACCCGGGCGGTACCCGGGCCGTGCGGGGTCCCACCCCCCCAACCCCCACGGGCAGCTCGTCATAATCTGCTTGCGTCCGTGCCGCCCCGTCGCCAAACACTGGCCCCAGCAAGCTCGCCAGCCCCTGCGCGGCACCTGGCAGGGCGCGGCCCAGAACCGCCGCCAGGGGGTCTCCAGTGCCAAACGGGCCACCCTCCCCGCCGCGAGGCACGGGGGGGGACCTGCGGGTGCCAGGTGGCGCGTTTTGTCTTGTGCTCGCCCCAGAGCCAGCTCCCACGCTACTGCTACCACCACCGCCGCTACCGGGGGCGCGCTTGGTGCCTGACCCAGGGGTGGGTGCAGCCCCCTTGGGTGTGCCTGCGTCGTCCGCCATAACCCCCCAGCGATCCATCCCCTCCTCCCCTCCCCCCCCCTCCCGTGGGTCTCCCCCCCCGGCCAGCTCCTCCTCCTGCTGTGAGGGGGGCGTTGAGAAAGCAGGGAGGAGGCGGGGGAGGTTAGTTGGGGAGGTGGCAGGGGGATTAGCGAAGGGAGGGGGGCATTAGGGGGCATAGCGAGGTGGGGGTGAGGGTGGGGGTGGGGGTGGGGATGGGGATGGGGATGGGGATGGGGATGGGGATGGGGGTGGGGTGGGGCGGTGGTGGTGGCGGTGGCGGTGGCGGTGGCGGTGGGGGCGGTGGCGGTGGCGGTGGCGGTGGCGGTGGCGGTGGGGTGGGGGTGGGGGTGGGGTTGGGGTGGGGGTGGGGTGGGGTGGGGGTGGGGGTGGGGTGGGGTGGGGTGGGGTGGGGGTGGGGTGGGGGTGGGTGGGGGTGGGGGTGGGGGTGGGGTGGGGGTGGGGTGGGGGTGGGGTGGGGGTGGGTGGGGGTGGTGGGGGTGGGGTGGGGGTGGGGGTGGGGTGGGGTGGGGTGGGGTGGGGTGGGGGTGGGGTGGGGGTGGGGGTGGGGGGGTGGGGTGGGGGTGGGGTGGGGGTGGGTGGGGGTGGGGGTGGGGGTGGGGTGGGGGGGGTGGGTGGGGTGGGTGGGGGTGGGGGTGGGGGTGGGGGTGGGGGTGGGGGTAGGGGTGGGGGTGGGTTTGGGTTTGGGTTTGGGGGTGGGTTTGGGTTTGGGTTTGGGTTTGGGTTTGGGTTTGGGTTTGGGTTTGGGTTTGGGTTTGGGTTTGGGTTTGGGTTTGGGTTTGGGTTTGGGTTTGGGTTTGGGTTTGGGTTTGGGTTTGGGGGTGGAATCAGGGAGCATGATACAGGCACTTTGTAAAACTCAGTGCTTATCATATTCCCTGAAAACACGGCATAGTTAACTGGTGTAGGCATGCCTTTGTGCATGCACGTAGGTACTGCCTTACTTAAGGGGGCCGAGTCTGTGGGGCCGTAGTTGTTGGGGGAAAGAGGAAGGAAAGGGATAAGGGGAGGGGAGCAACACCACCCGAAGATGGTCTGTGGAAAACATTGGCCCGAGATCTACATAGAAAGCCAACGTTGGGCATCATTAGCTGGGGCACCGAGCAACAATTCAGCCGGTGCACGCGGGGCACCACCAAGCACAAGGTAGCTTGCGGAGAAGGCGGTGGTGCCGTCAAGACCTAACTACTGTAGCTGCTGAAAATTCATAAGCCAGACATGCACTGATGTCGGTACGCATCGCCTGATACACCCCCCACGCATCGCCGGATACACCCCCACAGGCTGGCGGCAGAGCCTGGTGTGTCTCCGTTTTGTTTCATCAATCCCTGGCGCCGCAGGTGCATGCGCCGATGCACAGGGGCAGCGATGCGTGTGGGATGTGCCCAGAGAAGGACCATGGGGCAGACCTATAAATAGAACACCATCAATGGGACCCGCGAATGGGGACCAACAAATGGTGGCCACTGAAGGACCACATGTCTAAACATCCGTGGTATCAAGGCATGCCAGCGAATCATGCACATGTTCGCAAGCTGACCAGGGCATACTCAAAAGGCTAGCCACCGGAGCAACGGTTCCAGGCGGGCAAAAGATAATCTTTGGGATGAAGGGGTGTACGGCCATCGGTGCGGATCACAGATGCAGGTGATGCGGTCTATCCGCACCTTAAGGGACAGCGCGGTAGCCAGCGCCACGGACTCTTCTTCGCGCAGCAATTCCTCCTGCTCATACGCTAACCTCGACTCCGCAATAATTCTGTCCATGTTCTCATCGTTGTCGTCCGCCGCGCCAAAGCCAGCGGGCCCGGGAATAGCGCCACCTCTGCCGAGCTCCTCAGGCGGCGGCATGCCGCGGTCGTCAAGCGGAATTTCTGGCCATTCAATGGGTGGCTCCTGCCCGGGAGACCTGCGCCAAGAGATTGACGGCGATGTTAAAGGGGGAAAGGCGTCCAACAAATGGCAATTGTCGTGGTGAATTTACAGAAGTAAAGCCGAATTCCCTACACCATGCACATAGACATGGTAGACTCTTTGATGTACAAAAGCAACTCAGCAATTGAATGATATGAAATGATTCGGACCTGCGCGGGCCTTCAAGGTCTGCACGTCCCCCGTTCTCTAGGTAAAAGTCGACGGCTCGCTCCAAATTCCAATGACGAGCCGCCAAAAAACGCCTCGCAGTTCCCTCATCGGCCCCGGTCACCGCCGCAAAGGTTGCCACTTTGTCATCTTCGTCGCCCTGGCTCTCCATGGTAGAAAAATTCCAATCAAACGTGGTAGTTGGACAGCAATTGGACAGCACTGCATGCACGACGTTGACACCTTCAGGCTTAAGTACGCATTCCAGTTTCAGGCGCCACAGCCCCTCTCAATACGCGAGGCATACAAAGCAGAGGAAAGCAGCACATAACCTAATTGTGATGTAGCGACTCGCGGCCTGGATATATGTAAGTACAGCTGTTCGAGAAACATGAGGAAACTGGAAAAAGTGTGTGCGACTAGCTGCAGCCTATGTATCGTGACTGTTGACTATGCCTACAGTACTGTACTGTAGTGTTGCCTGTTCTGTGTAAGATTCTTACCAGATTCTTGCTGCCTGTCCTGATTCTTGAGACTCCAGGCACTTGGCATGCGGGCCCACCTTACATTTAGAGCATCTAGAAGGTCAATCTGGGACCCTTCTGGGCCTCCTGATCAAGAGCTTTCTGCTGAACCGAGTCAACCGACAGTGAGTGTCTTTTCCCGCGAATTCCATGAACAAGACGTTCAGAACTCCAGATCCGCTAGCCTCGCCGAGTCGCCGTACCGCGATATGCCACTATGCAGTAGGTGAACACTGGGTAGTAATGAACATGCGCCACCGATTTTGCGGAACTACTGAACGGGATTTTAGTGCATGTGCTCGAATCATTTGATGGCATCGGCGTGCTGAGTGCTCGTGACGCGGGAGTTGAGTGATTGAGACTACTGAGTGAAGTGGACACTGGACAGTCGGAGCGTCGGAGATTAGAGAGTAGAGACGTATTTGTGACCAGCACTGGTAAACATTTTCTGACTGGCTTTCGGGCAAGCTCCATAATATTATCGACTGGAGTTCCCCTTGGCCTAGTCTTTGGTTTGTCTTCGTTGCAATTCGTGAGCTTTAGAAGGTTGCTTTACAACGATTGCCAGCATGGCGTCACGGTCCCTATCCTCGCTAGCCAGGCGGTTCAGGGCACCATGCTCACGACTGTTAAGCAGCGCCACGAACACGCTTTCGATGAATGGCAGAACGGGTTCTTCCCTGCTGGTCGCTCCTCAAAAGACTGCTGTCTCCACGGTCGCACCGTCGCACCATGTCATCAAGCTAGACTGGTGTTTGGGGGCCTTCCCTGGACATCGAAAGAATTTAAGTGGTAATTCACGACTAACGAGGCTTCCATGGCTGCAGTCGTGAACATCGGCTACGTCGTAAAGACTCGGAAACATCTTCTTACACATGCGTGTCACTGAGCTCAAAATGACACAGACCTTTTCATAGCAGGCGTTTGTGTGTTTCGGCAGGGTTACAGCTGTGTGTGGACCGGCTGGCCACGCCGGGAGTCATCATTGACATCAATTTCCCCCTCGTTTCCCCACACGACTTTGCACGGGGATGCAACACAGGTACGCCCGCTGGGGGTAAAGTCACGGCAATCACCTCGGACCAGGAGTTCACTGCCGCAGTTAAGGCAGCTGCAGGTAACGTGATTAGCATGTCGAGGAGTTCACTGCAGGATTGATGATGTCCCTTTGTTGCATGTTCCAACCCATGAGACTTTCAATGCTGCCACGTTGCGACTAAGTTTGCGTGTCGCTGGCGCTTCTGTCTGTTTCCCTCTTGCAGAGGACAAGAAGGCCCTCATTGTGGACTTCACGGCAGCATGGTCAGTTCCCCTAGCCCACCATGCTCTCGGGATGTACACCAGGGTCCCCGCGGATGTCTACCAGGGTGTCTGCACATTTTGCACTCAGTGCGCCGAGTCTTCCTTCCTAGTATGCCTTGCACAATCATGCACAACGTGTCTTACGAATGTGCACAGCCATGAAATCCGTACATGCGCTGCCAAGTTGTCTCCTCGACACCACAGTGCACCTCCTGAATACCCTGACACCGCTGGGATACTATACAAGACCACTTGAGTACTATACAAGACAGCATGGATGGTCTAGCATGCTGCTAGCATCCCTGACACCCGGTATAGGTGTCATCCATTCATCAATGCCGTGTATACTATATCGTGTATACTATTTCGTGTATACTATATCGTGTACACTATATCGTGTATACTATATCGTGTATACTATATTGTGTATACAATACCGTGTACACTATATCGTGTAGACTATACTGTGTATACTATATCGTGTATACAATACCGTGTACACTGTACACTATATCGTGTATACTACACCGTGCGTACAATAGGCACCCATGTATGCCAGACATGGGGTGTCCTTCTGCCAGTGTCCACCGCACACTCCTAGTGTGTTTTGGGAAGGGCCTGCCGGTCGTGCTAGGGATGCCTAGAACCTAGAACCTAGAACCTAGAACCTAGAACCTAGAACCTAGAACCTAGAACCTAGAACCTAGAACCTAGAACCTAGAACCTAGAACCTAGAACCTAGAACCTAGAACCTAGAACCTAGAACCTAGAACCTAGAACCTAGAACCTAGAACCTAGAACCTAGAACCTAGAACCTAGAACCTAGAACCTAGAACCTAGAACCTAGAACCTAGAACCTAGAACCTAGAACCTAGAACCTAGAACCTAGAACCTAGAACCTAGAACCTAGAACCTAGAACCTAGAACCTAGAACCTAGAACCTAGAACCTAGAACCTAGAACCTAGAACCTAGAACCTAGAACCTAGAACCTAGAACCTAGAACCTAGAACCTAGAACCTAGAACCTAGAACCTAGAACCTAGAACCTAGAACCTAGAACCTAGAACCTAGAACCTAGAACCTAGAACCTAGAACCTAGAACCTAGAACCTAGAACCTAGAACCTAGAACCTAGAACCTAGAACCTAGAACCTAGAACCTAGAACCTAGAACCTAGAACCTAGAACCTAGAACCTAGAACCTAGAACCTAGAACCTAGAACCTAGAACCTAGAACCTAGAACCTAGAACCTAGAACCTAGAACCTAGAACCTAGAACCTAGAACCTAGAGCCTAGAACCTAGAACCTCGCACGTCGGCTGGATTCACGATTCATGGGAGAACTGCATCTACTTGTGTGTCTATACAGCGGGACCAGTCTAATTGGACGCCGGGCGGCGGCCAGGGCATGCGGCGTCCATATTTTGAAATCTTTCCAGATGTTGATTGTCTTACGTTAGAGTTATGATAACGATCTTAGAATCTTACAAGGACAGCATCAGTTTTCGCTGCAGAGTATTGAAGTCAAGAATGAAAACCTACAAAACAACGATGGATGAAATCGCATGTTTATGTAGTTGGCACGGCTGGTGACACGGCCTCCTAATGGGGAGGTGAAGAGAACGCGGTGAAAGGTATTGTAATGATATACACAATGCATCGAAATGTTGAAACTTGAAATATTGGCATGCGTTCTGGCTCTGGTGGTAGTCGCGCCTACGACTGGCCGTGTTCATTTCAAGTTTCCTTTGCCATTTTCTTTGCCGTTTCCTTTGCCGCCCGCCACTGTCCGTGTTGTTTTCGGGGACTGTGCGGAACCAGAGGTAAAAAGTTAAGTAGAAGTTAAGAAGTTAAGTAAAACGTTAGAGGCCACTTACTGTAGAGGGTTCCTTGCCTTACAGTAGACGCGTGTCGGCTGCCCCTGTGTTGTGCGACGGCATCACCGTCAACTACAGAACTCAGTCATTTGCACCCCCTTGTTCCCGTTAGGGCGGAGGAGGGACGATTGGTAGACCCACAGGGACTCCGGACAAGGTATAGAACCTGGGAATTGGGAAGCCATCCCCTATTGAAAGTTTAACTAACCTTAACAAGCTGGCCTCACAAAGCGGTGGCTGTCCTAGTGTCCTTTGTGGGTAGGGCAGCCATGCATTGATGAGAATGCCTGCAGAAGAGACAAGGGGGTCATGAATATGCATGCATGAATAAGGGAGAAGGGGGTCATGAATATGCATGCATGAATAAGGGAGAAGGGGGTCATGAATATGCATGCATGAATAAGAGAGAAGGGCAGCATGAATAAGCATGAATAAGGGAGAAGGGCAGCATGAATGAGAGTGCATGAATAAGGGAGAAGGGCAGCATGAATAAGCATGCATGAGTTTCGAGAGAAGGGCAGCATGCAATGCACGGGGCTACTGATGGCCTACCCTGAGGACATACGGTGATGACACCCCTTGAGGCCCTGCTTGCCAATCACCCTTCACTCCTGCTCATGCCCCCCGTGTCCCTGCAGGTGTGGCCCCTGCAAGATGGTTGCCCCCCACTATGAGCAGCTGGCCAAGGACCACCCGAATGTGGTCTTCCTGAAACTGGACATCGACCAGGTGAGACAGCGCACGGGACATGACACAAACATTGCCGCTGCCCTGCCCACATCAATCTTCATGGTTTCTTGAGTAAGTTGGGTGTCAAAATAAGTCATGCATCGGCCACCAAACAGAAGGGAATAAGGCCGTTTCATGGATGAGAGCCAGAGAGCAACTGAGGATTAATCAAGGTCGCCCTGTTTACCAGCATGTGCTACCGCCCCTCGCTCCCTCGGCATAATCCCTGGCGGCTGTCACTGGTGCCTCCTCCCGAGTGCCTCCGGTAGGGTGCGCCACCGTTACCTTACCCAGGCGCGGTGTAGGTCTGCCTACGTGAATGTATTGACGCCCCCGTGGGTCTACGTGTCCTGTGGACGCAACAATGCCTCATCACGGCACGGGCCGCCTATATGCACCCATGAGGTACCTCGTTGGCTTGGACGGGATGCCTCAGCCACAAATAGGTTCCCCCTTATTCAACTACCGTGCCCCAACATGTCTGAGGCGTTCAGGGTCTTGCAGCCTGCCAGACACGCCTGTTGGATCTAAGGTTAACATTATAGGGTTGGCATGATAGGGTTTACACGAGCACCCAGCCAATGGCCTGCCTTCCAGCCCGCCTCCTCACCCGCTTGTCTGCCTGCCAGAGCCTTCCAGTTTACTCCACTGTCCCCTCCCCCCTTGGGTAGCGGTAGCTCCCTGGACAAGCTGGCATTTGCACATGTTTTAGTCCCGGGTGCCGCCCTAGTAATCACTGCTCTAATCGCCGCAGCGCTCATCCTCTCATTCACCCTCTCATTCACCCTCTCGTTCACCCTCTCATTCACCCTCGCGCACTGCTGCCTCGTTGGTCCATGCGTGGCCTCTGTATATGTGTGTGCTTGCGTTCGTGGGATTGGTGGACGGCGCCGCGCAGGAGGCGTGCCAGAAGACGGTGCAGGAGGCCAACGTGACCGGGGTGGTACGTTGCGTGTGGTAGTAGGTGCCTGATAGTCCACGTGGGACAGTTTATGTGTTATAGTCCATGCCTGCTGTTTCAAGTGTGATAGTTCAGGCGTCCCGTTCATGTGTGAATCGTTCGTATGTGATGTGCACGTGAATCCGTGATGGCCGCGCATGTGCTTTGTGGCTGGGGCCGCGTGGGCACCGCACGGACATGGCATGAACTAGTAGACATGGAGGACATGAGACGCCCGTAGATGGTGGGAACACAAGACGCCCTGAGCAGGGTTTTACTGTCGTGATGATTACTACCAGCACTTGGCAGCTAACTGGCTCGTTTCAGAGCATTTCTTGCGGCGTTGCTACGCGCCCCCCCCCCACCCCACCCCACCCACCCCCACACATCTTGTCCGCCTGCTCGGTAACCAAATTAATCAAGTGGTAAACGGCCGTGTTAGCAACCTGTATCCAAACCTCTCCTCATGTCCTATTTGCAACCTGTAATCCAAACCTCTCCTCATGTCCTATAAGCAACCTGTAATCCAACCTCTCCTTATGTCCTATAAGCAACCTGTAATCCAACCTCTCCTCATGTCCTATAAGCAACCTGTAATCCAACCTCTCCTGATGTCCTATAAGCAACCTGTAATCCAAACCTCTCCTCATGTCCTATACTGTAATCCAACCTCTCCTCATGTCCTATAAGCAACCTGTAATCCAACCTCTCCTCATGTCCTATAAAAACCTGTAATCCAACCTCTCCTCATGTCCTATAAGCAACCTGTAATCCAACCTCTCCTCATGTCCTATACTGTAATCCAACCTCTCCTCATGTCCTATACTGTAATCCAACCTCTCCTCATGTCCTATAAGCAACCTGTAATCCAAACCTCTCCTCATGTCCTATAAGCAACCTGTAATCCAACCTCTCCTTATGTCCTATAAGCAACCTGTAATCCAAACCTCTCCTCATGTCCTATACTGTAATCCAACCTCTCCTCATGTCCTATAAGCAACCTGTAATCCAACCTCTCCTGATGTCCTATAAGCAACCTGTAATCCAAACCTCTCCTCATGTCCTATACTGTAATCCAACCTCTCCTCATGTCCTATAAGCAACCTGTAATCCAAACCTCTCCTCATGTCCTATACTGTAATCCAACCTCTCCTCATGTCCTATACTGTGATCCAACCTCTCCTTATGTCCTATAAGCAACCTGTAATCCAAACCTCTCCTCATGTCCTATAAGCAACCTGTAATCCAACCTCTCCTTATGTCCTATAAACAACCTGTAATCCAAACCTCTCCTCATGTCCTATACTGTAATCCAACCTCTCCTCATGTCCTATAAGCAACCTGTAATCCAACCTCTCCTCATGTCCTATAAGCAACCTGTAATCCAACCTCTCCTGATGTCCTATAAGCAACCTGTAATCCAACCTCTCCTCATGTCCTATACTGTAATCCAACCTCTCCTTATGTCCTATAAGCAACCTGTAATCCAAACCTCTCCTCATGTCCTATACTGTAATCCAACCTCTCCTCATGTCCTATAAGCAACCTGTAATCCAACCTCTCCTCATGTCCTATAAGCAACCTGTAATCCAACCTCTCCTTATGTCCTATACTGTAATCCAACCTCTCCTCATGTCCTATAAGCAACCTGTATCCAAACCTCTCCTCATGCCCTATAAGCAACCTGTAATCCAACCTCTCCTTATGTCCTATAAGCAACCTGTAATCAAACCTCTCCTCATGTCCTATACTGTAATCCAACCTCTCCTTATGTCCTATAAGCAACCTGTAATCCAACCTCTCCTTATGTCCTATAAGGAACCTGATATCACAGAATGTGCCAAGGGCCCTCTATTTCCAATAGATCATGTTGCCTTCGTCAGGTATTCCTGGTAGCCTCAGCTTCCCATGTTGACATGGCATGTACATGCGGATCACAGCAGTTCGCCAGGGGCCCACGGCTGGATGCATTTACATGGATGTCTGCTGCTGTCCATGTCCGTTTGGCAATGGTAGGGCTCACTATTCGTGCTTGTTTATGGGCTGCTGTCAACACCGTTGTGGGTGTGGCAGCGAGACATATCTGCCCCTTGAATGTCATCGCATGCCATTCCCTGTACCCTGTGTGCTGCCTATGAACGGCATACTAGGCAATGCAAGCTCGATACCATTCTTGCACCTCTTACGTTTGCTTCATTTTCTCGTGGGCCTCTTTCTCTTTCTCGTGTGTGGCTTCATTTTATGGTGTGCCATGCATGTGCGTGCTTGCTTTCTGCATGCACGTGCGTGAGCTTGCTTTCTGCATGCACGTGTGTGCTTGCTTTCTGCATGCACGTGCGTGCTTGCTTTCTGCATGCATGTGCGCTCTTTCTATGTGCAGCCTGCCTTTCAAAAGTACGTGTCGGGCAAGAGGGTCGCGACCGTGGTTGGGGCGGACCTTCAACGGCTGAAGAGCATGGTCAAGTCGTAACGCGGGGCGGCACCTAATGGCCACCTGTGCTTGGCTCTGGCCACGTTTCCTGCAGAGTGGCGACTCAGGACTAGCGCAGTTCTCGGCCGCATGCTTCCAATGATGCACGACTTTGCAGTTGGAGAGCTTTACCCATGCTGACAAGCCTGCATCGGTTCAAATACTTCGGGGTCTCACAGGCAAGGCCCACATGGTAGACCCGTCTTATGGTTGACGACCCATGTGGGGTGGTTACCCGTAGCAATCGAGGTGACCAGGTCTATGGTTCAGATCACACAGAGACTTGAACACCCTGCACGTGGTGACCAGTGCAGGGTGGCTTGCTTACGCACCAGACCTGTGTGTCATGGGTTACGTCAAGAAACCACCATGCGTCCCGGAATCCAGCGATTTCCTCAACATGTGTTTTCTGTGTATAGCCTTCCTTGATGAGGCCACGACACCTCATGAGGGTGAGTCCAAGGAGACACACGGTCAATGGGGAGATGGGTACCTCGGTGGATGGGCCGCCAGGGCACTTGCCCTCTAGCTACTGCATCGTTGCATTTCTGTAGTGAGACAACTATGAATGTCCAAGCTCTGGCCAGCCGCCGGTGTCCTTGAACTGTTTTCAGATTGGCATAGGTTAGGATTATCGGTAGCCACCTCCATGCGTAGTCTGAGGCTCCAAGTCGATATCACTCGATCGTAAACAGGAAGAAAAAATTGTTTTGGACTTAGGACTTACGTATTTTGCAATACTTTCTCCCTAACCGGGAGAAGACAAGTGTACAACAGGGAAAACGGTATGTTGCGGGACGGAGAAGACAAGTGGAGGACTCGAATATTCAGGTACGTAATTTAACCGCGATCCGGTAAGTTGACCTTGACGGGGAAACATAGTTGTCTGACTATATAGAATAGTATAGAAATTCTACTGTTGGCTCGACGCGCTTTAATTAATTTCTCGTTTCTCGAATAAAATCAGAAAAGTGTTTTTTTTCGAAGGCACGGAGCCGATTTTTCAACAACTGTCTCACTTAGTAACCTTCAGACATTAAAAACAATTAAATTAAATTACAGTTAACATGACTCCGTCCGTTGGGAGATCATTAATTAATTCATTAGTAACATATAACTGTTTGACACGCCCACGGTGTGCTCTGACCACCGGTTGGTGCGCGCGACCATTCGGCTCCGGTTCCACGTCCCCGCGCGCCGCGCCCCAGTGGTCCGCCCTGACTGGTCTGCTCTACGCCCGGTCCGGGGAGATCCTGAGGACTGGACGGACGCCGAGCACGAGCGGAACCGGGGCCGACGGGAGTACCTGTCGGCCCTGGGCGCCCGGGCGGACGTCGACGAGTTGGACGAGGGTGCCCCCAACGCCACCATTTTTGCGGGCTTTGCGGCCCGTGCCCCGTTGCTGGCGGCCCGGCACCTGCCGGCCATGCCCCGCCGCCGCCCCGGCCCGCTCTACCGCCAGGACCCCAAGGTCTTGGCCGCCCGGCACCGCCTCAAGCGTAACCGGGACCCGCTGCAGAAACCAGTGCTCAAGGCCGCCCTCGTGGAGGCCTACGAGCACGCTCAGGACGCGGAGGCGGCCCAGTGCATCGCGGATGCCAAGGCCTGCCAGGCTCGCAACCAGGGCAAGGACATGTGGTACCACCTCGACCGGCTTGGCGGCCGGCGGCAGCGCACGGTCCCGGTGGAGCACACGGGGGACGGCACGGCGCCGGTCAGCCTTGACCGCTGGTTGGCCCACAATGTTTCCTTGACCGGTGGGGCTCGCGCCCCCCCCCCGCCGCTTCACCCCGAGACGGCCGCCCGCCTCGAGCGGGGTTGCCGGACCCCCGCTGCCGCCAGCGCCCCGGCCCCTCCTCGGCCGCGGACTACCAAGTCCCGGCCTTGCAGGAGGGCTGCCTTGCCACTGACGACGTCGTCCACCCCTTCACTTTGAAGGAACTGGACGGCGCCCTTGCTCGCCTGCGGTACGATGCGGCGGTCGGTGCTGACCACCTTTCTGCCGAGCTGCTGAAGACCCCTGATCCGGCGGTTAGGGATCTTCTGCTGGCGTTCTGCAACCGTGTCCTGCTTTCTGACGAGCCTCCGCCTGCTGAGTGGCAGACGGCCATCCGCGTCATGCTGTACAAGAAGGGCTCGATCTGCTGCTGACCCCGGTATAACTACCGGGGTGTCTGCCTCCAGAGCGCCGCGCTGAAGGTCTTCATGAATGCGCATGATGCTGCACAGGCTCCGCGCCGCGCTGGACCCACACCTGGGTGAGTCTCAGATGGTTTTCCGTCGTGGTCGTAACACTGTCATGGCTGTGTTTGTCGCGCGCCGGTTGATGGAGGAGGTGCGTCGCCTTTGCCCTGACAGTTTGCCGCTGGTCTTCATTTTTGTTGACTATATCAAGGCCTTTGACACGGTCCTCTGGGAGGCTCTTTGGGCGGCATCCTAGCTCTGGATCGGGTTCCACCAGCGCCTTATTGCTGTCATTCGTCGACTGTATGAGGGCTCACAGGCAGTATAGTGCGGACTGCGGAAGGCACCACCCCACCATTCCGGCCCCTTCACCACGGTGTGTGGCAAGGTTGTGTCCTGTCCCCATACCTGTTGTTCATTATTGTCGTGGATCACGTCATGCGCCGAGCACGTGCGCGCTTTACTGCTCTTAGGGGTTCGAACCAGGCTTGGACATCCTTGCCGAGAAAGAGCACGGCGGGTTTAAACCTGGTTACCGCCTGGCCGACCTGATTTATGCGGATGACACCACCCTCATCGCGCGCCCCGAGCACATTCAGACCTGGCTGGACTGTCTGGGCCTGGAGGCGAGGGCGGTGGGGTTGGAAATTGGTGTCAAAACTGAGGCGATGGTGATTGGGGACCGACGCTGCCGCGCCTGCTCGACGGGACGGAGGTCCCGTTCCGCGATCGCTTCAAACTGTTGGGGAGTTGGCTCCCTGACACCGCCGACGATGTGGACATCCGCATCGGCCTGGCCTGGGCTAGGCTTCGTTCGCTCAACACCTACCAGTTGGCGCTCCAAGGGCCAGGGCGAGCACCGCAAGCGCATGCTCTTCAAGGTCCTCGTCCTCACGGTGCTCATGTATGGCGCCGAGGCGTGGACACTCACACCCACACTGGCAGCTAAGCTAGACGGCACAGTTTATGTACAGGATGCTCCGACAGGTCCTGAACGTAGGGTTTTCCAAGCGCCGGCCAGAAGATGCAATGCATGCACTGAGGGCAGCATCCGGGGACATGTTGGTCCAGTCGTGATCGTCGACCTTGAAACGTTAATTCGGGCCGAAAGCGCGGTTCTGTGGGGCGTGAAAACCCCTCCTGTTTTGTCGGCTGGGCTGCTGCGTTTAGGGTCAGGCGATGCCGATGGCGAGGGTTCGGGGCGACCACCAGTGCGCGACTAGTGTCACCGCTGCCTGCCGGACCTGAGGGCGAAGCTGCAGCCGGAGCTGCAGACGTATTTTCATGGCCAAGCGCAGCCGCGCCAGGCTGCGTTGCGTCGGGGAGCGAACTTGCTCGTCATATATTGCGTAATAGCTTCGGGAAATTATATCAGCATCTGCGTCTTAGAAAGATGAAGCGATAGTGATATTCACAGCCGAATATGGTGCTCAAACGCGTGAAAGTTATGAGCTCCGCCGTCAGCCATGGCTACCTCGTGGCTCGTGGCACTTCTGTCAACCTCTCTGGGAATTCATGTAGCGCACATATTCTGATTGGGCACGCCGCAAAAGTGAAAACCATTTGCGTTCAGTGCCAGTCCGCGGAAAACGCGGAAAACGCGATCTGCAAATGAATCCGACCGGAATCGAACTGGGGACCTCTCGCACCAACTTTCGCTGACTATAGGACGGACGTACATATATTCCCACTTGAGTGCAGGATGGATGGAGGTGGGCGCGATGCCGTGAAACCGAACTAGTCTAACTCTAAGCTAATCTAATCTAGAAAACCCTGACTACTTTACTCAGCAAAGCGCCACTTCCTCTTGGGGGGAGGGGGCTTGCCCACAGGGGCGGGCGTGTGAGCCTGGACTTGATCGTCTTCCACCTCTTCTTGTTCTTCATAGCAGTCCAAGATAGAGGGAGGGAGTGGATGCGGTGTTCAAGCGGGGCTGGGACCATGTACTATGTCAGCCGGATCAACTGCTGTGTATAGGTCATGGCATGTTTACCTGGTCTTTCTAGGATTATGTCCTTGGGGCCAGGCCAGCTCAGGATATGCCGCCCTGCCGGCTGGCCAAGCCGCTGGGGGCCAGCCAGACCGAGGTCGGTGTCTACCTGAATGGTGCGAGCAAGATTTTAAATTAATTAACTAAACTCGTGCTCCCAAATGGGGAGTCACAGAGCATTAACCCCGATGGATGGATGAATGGATGGGGACACGCAATCCGGCCTACTGGTCTAATCTATTATCTACAACATCAAACCAACTCTATTCAGTAAGCTCTCTACCCTAGGTAGGGGTCCTGTCTAGCGTGCTTCCCGCGTTTGCGAGCAAGATGTCCCACGGATGCTATCCTGGGTACGCTGTCTAATCTCGTCCAAAATGCGAGGCATGCCCTTGTACAAAGATTCTAAAGATCTATGTGTGGAAAACCCTACGTTCAGGGCCTGGCGGAGCATCCTGGTTACCGTGCCGTTACCTTCAGACATGACACCGGGCTGTAATTAGCCGTGATGACTGGAATTGGTTACGTACGCCGCACCCAGTCCTGGAATCTCAGCCGTAGGATCGGCGCGAAAATCTCAGTAAAAGATGGGAGGCATGTAGTAGTTTCAAGAAATTAGAAATGCGTCCTCGCGCGGGCGCATGTGGGAGTTTGCGATCTCAAGAAAGAGTGGCGCAGCGCCAGCGAGTCGACATAGTCCCAAACATCACGTTTTAGGCACTTCGACTGTACACGGGGGAGTGGGGCATTTTGCCTTCTAAGGGCGTGCGCTTGGGACTTGGAATTTTGTGCATGAGGCCGGTTGGTACGTTTGCAAAAAATAAGTCTGGAAGTCTGAAAAAAAGCTACCAGGAGGAAAACCGTAAATAAGGGATCTTTCTGAAAGCTTTTAGGAATGTACAATCAATAATTGACACAAATGTCATGCACTGATCCATGTAGGACTTACATGCTGGAGGTATATTGCAGTATAGGCCTGCCGGCATATAGCCAATTCGTTTTTGTAACAGGCCGCAATGCATGATGCCGCATGTGAGCTATGTTCTGTAAGACAACGATTTTGGCTGGCCTGGCTCTCACAGCAATATATAATATTAAGAGACAACATGGCCAGAAATCGGGCTGATATGCTTGCATGCAGATTTTCCCCCATGTCAACAATTTTATCATCAGTAAATGACACACATTATTGACACAAGACAGCTAATGAAGGCATGGGAGCTTCATGCACCCATGTCTCACTTAATGTATGCGCCATGTGAGGTGTAGTGGAATGAGTAAGCTTTCTATTACCTTACTAACTATATAAACATTTATTGAAAGATTGTTTGGAATGCTTACTAGGCATGCGGAGCATCTGTGGACCCCAAGACCCCACATGACCAGGTCCAGACACGCTGCCGCTGGTGGTCTAAATTATTGATGCTGCAGCTGAACATCATAGGCTAGGCAAGCCAGATGGACACATCGCTTGAAACCACCAAATGCCTCCAGCTTTAGGGTGGTCATGACAAATATAGATGCCGTGCTGTGCCCTCCCCCCAACAACAGCCATGCCAAAGAATGTTCATCTGGCCCATGTGTTGTTGAGGGACCGTCTTCAAGGGACCCTGCCTAACAGGGCCCGGCCTCTGCTTCACTAAGCATGTTAATGTGTCACGCCTCATCAAAGAAATGGCCGTAACAGGAACTGCCAAGAAGCTCCTGAGGCTTTTGCCATGGGCGACCTTTCCCCCTTCAAGCGCCTTGTGTGCACACGTGCACAACTTCCAGTGAACACCAGGTTAACAAGCTTTCATGCTAGGAGGCAGGGCTGGGCAAGACTCCCCTGACCAATCAGGAGCTCGTAAGCAGTCAAGAGAGTGGGCATATGTTTTAGCGGTGCACAGGAAGACACGGTGTACCCAAAGAAGAATCGGGAGAGGGCGGGCGCCGAATATCATGGCTTGGATGTGCCGCGGCAATCTTCTTTGAACACCCATAGGTGTAGCAGGACGCATGACAGGGTCCCAGGAAGGCTTGCAGGCAGCCATTCCGGATACATCAAGGCCACCCCGGACACCTCACAGCCACCGACATTGATGCTACTCCCTTTAATTCCATGGTGGAGCGCTTAGACCTTCTGCGCGCTGGTAAGCAGCCGGGCCATCTGGTCTCTGGACACGGTCGCCGCCTTGCGCTGGCGGCCGCCGGGGTTGTTGGCATCCGTGATGGGGAAGGTCACGGTGACACCTCCTTTGTCCTGCACTACGCTCCACACCCCCAAACTCCTCTGCTGGGCGACCAGAGCGTCCAAAGCGGCGCCCTCCATGTTAACAACCTCGGCCAGAACACGGGTAGGCACTCGGCGGTACGTCACGGACAGGAGCTTTATGCCATACATGCGGATGGCGTTTTCGAAGCCAGGGACAGGCTCCCACAATTGACGGCATTGAGCTGCGAGATTCCAAAACTCTGCGAAACGCCCGGATTGAAGGCACAACGCCATATTGGCGAGCGTCGTGTATGGCTCGGAGGACTGGATGCGGTCCGGGATCAAAGCCATGCAGAGGTTGAAGTCGGGATTCGGAAGCTGCATAAGCGCTTTTACCAACATGGGGGGGACGAGGTGAAGGTTGAACCGCTCGGGAAAAAATTGGTACATGCGGAGGAGCGACAGCCAAGTTTCCAAGCTGTAACCTTGAGATGATACCAAGTTCTGAATATAAACTTCCAGCTGCGGAGTAATCTCTGGGTTGTAACGATGCAGCTCCACAACCTCCTCCGTGAACTCTTGTCCGGAAACCATCTTTAACCGAAGCCAAACTGCAAAGCTCGATGAGAGACAACTTTTCTATACCGCGTGCTTCGTTGAGGTGGTGGCAATGCCTTATTAGGTTTTTCTTCCCAAATTATTTGGCGGGCGGCAATGGCAGCAGCAGCGAGCGAGGCCAGCGTGCAGGCGCGGCGGTGCAGGCAGCCTGGACCAGCAAGTTGGACCTTCCGCCAAATTCCTTCCTCCAGGGCCAAATTCCAGGGCGCGCCTTGCGAGCTGCGGCGCGCCAATTTACAGAAGTGGTTGGTCAAAAGTTGTATTTTTTTTGTTTGTTTTTTTGTAAACCACGCCGCTGTTGTTGTATCTTGAGATAATTGTTTCAGAATGACAGATCTTCTCCCATAAGAAGAAACTAAAGCACTGAACTACAAGAACTCTGTTATTCATCAAAGTAACTCCAACAATAATGATGCAGATGATATCTTGTTGCATATGTACCATCAGCCCCACCCGGGCCGAGCCCGCTGGGGAATACATTGGCCGGGCTACACTTGGGTTAAGATGATTACCCTGGCGGTAGACCACCCTCTCGTGGACCGCAGGGCCACTGATGTACAACACCTTTTGATGCATACAGTAGGGCGATAGGGGTCTGCGCTATGCTCCACGAGCGTTTTGGTCATGATGCATCATGCCTGAGCACGCACCCTAGTGAAACCATTGAGCACAGGTTTCTTTACTGTAATCTCCCTGGGGTTTGGACGTGGCTCATTAACATCTGGGCCGCATGGACGGCATCGCCACCCACTCTCCCAATCAGCGTGCGTACCATCATTTTCGGTATTGCTGGCACACCAGGGTCCGAGCTTTCAGTTTCCCAAGCAGAATGGATATGGCTACGCACTACTATGCTATACGCGATCTGGACCATACGCAACGAGACAGTCTTTAAGGTCCGCGAGGAGTATACCCGCGGCGGCGTAGTCCGGCGCTTTATATACCTATAGTGGAATGCGGCTATGCGCCGCTACTGGCTGTTAGCTCAGGAACAACACAGGGTGTGGGACCCAGGACCCAATAACGACAAGCCCAGCCCGCTCCAGCTTTTTCATGGGGCCGTAATCAGGTATTCACCAGTATGCCTCATGGCGACATCACTCAGGTCCAATGGCTTCCCTGGTCTAATAACGCGCCCTATTAGCCTTTCACCTGTCACCGCCACACGTGTGTGTGCCCACCTTCATTAGGATTCGCTGATACTCATTTCCCCTCTCACCTCTTTGGTCCATAATTGGCGAATAAAATATACCCATTTCCCCGAAAAACTCCAACAATAATGAGCACAAGACAAGGTCGCATTTTTTCCGGGTAAATGGGTATTTTTATTAACCAATAGGAATATCATTAGGTGAAGAGGTACCACGTATCGACCAGCTGGTTACCCTCTGAGGGTAGTGTGATAGGTGAAAGGTTTAGAAAGGAGCATTGTGTGACCAGGGGAGCCAAGGTCGCAAGGGGAGACAAGGTCGCATTCTTGTT
Source organism: Mesostigma viride (assembly GCA_009746045.1). Classification (NCBI taxonomy): domain Eukaryota; kingdom Viridiplantae; phylum Streptophyta; class Mesostigmatophyceae; order Mesostigmatales; family Mesostigmataceae; genus Mesostigma; species Mesostigma viride. The sequence continues at coordinate 3,112,687 of RPFO01000082.1, read as the reverse complement.
TCCGGCGCGGGAATAAACTCAACTCAACTCAACTCATTCTTGTTTCCAACTGGGACAGCGCTGCTCACTCTCGACGGGCGGCCCAGCCCACTGTCGACTGTCGTGTGTCGGATAACCGGCGTGGGAAACTGGGAACAACTGACTGACCCTGGAGGCCTGGACTGACTGACGGACTGGCCCCGGCCGTGCTGGCATTCGAGGAACGGGACGAACCTACGAAGCAACCCGGTCGCGGGAAAATTACACCAAATGGTGGCTAAAATATATGGCTCGCCGACTGGGACGGTCATGGAGTCTCAGGCCATGGAAATTAGTGGGAAAGCTAGCGCAGCGAAACCCGTATTTTTCCGATGACATTGATGAAGTGAGGAGTCCCGAGTGCCCTTAACGCGGTTATCGAAATTGTTGGTAAGTGCCGGGGAACCTTGTGGGTTTGTTATGTCAGCAAACAACGGCTAGCTGTTGCTGCATGGTTGTGCGCACTGCGGGCGCTCAGCGCTTAGGTTGGCATGAAATACCTTGGTTGTTTGCGCTCGGCAGTCAGGTCATTTTGACAGAGCAGATCCCAGCGTCCACGCACGGCTTGTGATTCCCATCCGACTGCTTGCCTTTTGGTTTTCGAGTTAGTGCGGCGACATGTTGAGACTGATAGGATGTTCGCTTCGGCGGCAGAACGTCGCTACGTCAGCGGAATTGGGGTTCACTGAATGAAATTACATACGAGAAATGCAGACTTGTGACGGGAGACTCTAGCTGTACGGATGTCGTCTGGCGGCGGATAGGCACCCTTTTTGCCTCGGTTCTGTCAGTTTTTTATGATTATCGAATGGGCAAAAACGGTAGCGTGTGATGGCGACCTTGACAGGTCATACTGGCAAAGCAGGCCAATGTACGTAAAGCAATATATGCAATCCATGCACCGTCGAGCGGGGGGTGACCTGGCATCTATCAAGAGCGGATACGTGCGTGCGCCCAGCAAGTAAAGCTTGTCAACTCTGTTACTGGAGTCTAGAGAATCTTCATTTGCCCCATGCAGCCCCTCATATGGCCCTTGAAACGGCCGCGGTTTCTAGAGAAAGACCACTCAGCTTGCAGTGGCCAGAGAGGTCCAAGTCTAATTTGTTCCCCGGAAGCTTGGGCGACATCATGGGTACACTCCCCGACTTAAGCAAAGAAGTCATTGTCAACGGATGAAGTCATCGTGACGTGCCTCACCGGGGTGCTGCTTTCAGTACAAAGCTTGCAGACACCCACGTATTGTGATGTGTGCCCCGCTGCTGGCATTTGCATGTCAGCATGTCAGCTGCCATGCCCCAGCACCCACCCATCTTCCTTTCCTATTCCTGTTAAGCAAGGCACATGAGCAGTGTTTCGTCTCGTATTCCACCCCATACCTTTTTTTCATGCCCTTCCGTTTGTCGGGCCATATTTTCCCTCATATTTCCTCTCTTCCGCAACTTTGCACAGCTGCTGGAATACATGGTGGTGCATGTGCACCTCAATTGTGCACCCCGAGTAGGTGCCAGTTTACACCAACCACCTGCAGGTTGTCGCCTAGAATGTATTAAAAACCATGTGCCCCTTCTCAGGGCTATGTGTTACATATCCTTCCACGGAGCTATGTTCATAATTAATTCCTCCCTCCCCCCCCCCCCCTTACACTCTCTGGCATGTGCAATTCGCATTCTCAGTCTCTTATTTCATCTTATGCCTGCCACATGCCCTTGCCATGTTATGCCTGCCCCCCCCCCACGCCACGTCCCCCTGTTGTCGCGCTACTCTTCATCACGCTGGCCTGGCACAGGTCTGGGGATGAAGGCAACGTTCGCGGGCGCAGGTCGGCCCCATCGGTCGTAGCCGCGCCCTGCCGGGACCGCACCCATTGGCCAGCATAAACATCCGCCCTCAGCATGGTGTCGGAGGGGGAGCCGGGCATGGGCGAGGGGGGCAAGGAGGAGCTGCCCGTAGACAAGGAGGGCAGGGAGGGTGAGGAAGGGAAGGAGGGGAAGCAGGGGAAGGAGGGGAAGGTGGGACAGGATGTCACGGAGGGGAAGGAGGCAGAGGAAGTAAAGAATGGTAAGGAGGAAAAGGAGGGAAAAGAGAGCAAGCAGGGCAAAGGGGCGGGCTCGGTCGGCGAGTACAGTTGGGTGCAATGTGAGAAAGAGGGCTGCGGCAAGTGGCGGCGCATCCCTGCACACCTGGCGGATGACTTGGAGGGCATCAGCTGGTACGAGCGATTACAATACAGTATTATCATTATAATCAGTAAGTCGTGTTTGTGCATGTCATAATAACATGATTCGTGCGAATAGGGTGAAGTGCACGTGGGTGTGATAAAGGACTGCCTGCCGACCCCTGTGCTTGCTTCGTGGTCGTGGTGGCAGGGCCGTGGTGGTGGTGGCTGGTGGGTCTGGTGCCATGGCCGTGTGGGTGCGGGGTGGGGCATGCGCGGCAGGGCATGCGCTATCCCTGAGACCGCCAGCACTCTTTTGTATCGCCGATGCGCGGGCCGATACCAAGGAGACAACCAGCGCAGGCCAGAAATACCGATACCTGTGTACTGCGGCAACCTGTTTACTGCGCTGGAATGATTGGACAACCTCTTGGTCCTAGGGTCTTCTTCCTTTTGCAATCTGGAACTTGCGTTTCGAAAAAGTAGCCGCTTGGCTAATCGCTTGTAGCAAACACTCTGGTGATCGTCATGCGATGACAAATACTCTTCCATCCTCGCCCCCAACCCACCCCATCCGCCCACACTGCTACGGAGGCCACGTTTGTTGGCCATAGGGGGCTGCACGGAGCATGGGTATTGCAAGGGTGGCATGGGCGAGGGCCGGGTGGGGGTGCGATTCAACTTGTTTCAAGCAAGCTGAGTGTGTGTGTAGGAAGGGCTGGGTGTGAATTTGGGTGGGTGCGAGCCTGCGCCGTACATGCATGCGTGGGTTCAAGTTTTAACCCCGCTGCCTGCTGGTCGACGTGGCTTGTTCACCAATAAATGAAGCTGTGAAGCTGCCCAGCCATGCTCACGACCTGCTGCCACCTTGTGCCCCCCTTCGCCTTCTTTCCCTTCCCCCCCGCCTTCCCCCACCCCCCACCCCCCACCCCCCCCCCCCCTCTCACCCATGCTTCTTCCCAGAGCACCCCCGCCCCCCCCCAACACACACACACACACACCAAGCTCATCACCGACCCATCTGCACCCACACCACGCACACCGAACTGACCCTCATGCCAACCACACGTGCAGGGACTGCTCGATGAACCCGGCGGCAGCCTACTCCCGCTGTGAGGTCCCACAAGAGAAGACAGACGAGGAGATCAACCTGGAGCTTGGGCTCGACAAGGACGGGAACCTGATCGATAGCGGGAGCGAGGCCGAGGAGGACAGCGACGATGAGCAGAGCGGCGGGCAGGATACCGAGAGCGAGGACGGCGCCGCGGTGCCGATGGATTCGAGCGAGGACGAGGGTGCCAGAGGCGCAGGCGGGCGGGCGAGCCGGGGAGGGGAAGGCGCCGCCGCGAATGGGGCTGGGAAGGCCAAGCGCAAGGCCAAGCACAGCGAGGAGGATGGTGGGAACGGGGTGGGGGTGAAGGGGGAGGGGGGACGAGGGGGGTACGTGACAAGAAAGGAGGAGCAGAGGGCAAGCCGAGGAAGAAGTTGAAGCCAGTTGCGGCAGAGCTGATCCAGCTAGGTATGATTTGGCGGTTGTGCTCTGGTGTTGATGATGTTTTTTGGTCATGATATTCTTCGCTCTTGTGGAGTTGGTAGTCATGCTCTCTCTCTGTCTCTCTCTGTCTCTCTCTCTCTCTCTCTCTCTCTCTCTCTCTCTCTCTCTCTCTCTCTCTCTCTCTGTCTCTCTCTCTCTCTCTCTGTGTCTCTCTCTGTCTCTCTGTCTCTCTCTCTGTCTCTCTCTCTCTCTGTCTCTCTGTCTCTCTGTCTCTCTCTCTGTCTCTCTCTGTCTCTCTGTCTCTCTCTCTGTCTCTCTGTCTCTCTCTCTGTCTCTCTCTGTCTCTCTCTCTCTCTCTCTCTCTCTCTCTCTCTCTCTCTCTCTCTCTCTCTCTCTCTCTCTCTCTCTCTCTCTCTCTCTCTCTCTCTCTCTCTCTCTCTCTCGCACACACACGCACGCACCCACCCACCCACCCACCCACCCACCCGCCCGCCTGCCCGCCCGCCCGCCCACCCGCCTGCCCACCCACCCACCCACCCACCCACCCACCCACCCACCGCCCGCCCGCCCGCCCGCCCGCCCGCCCGCCCGCCCGCCCGCCCGCCCGCCCGCCCGCCGCCCGCCCGCCCGCCCGCCCGCCCGCCCGCCCGCCCGCCCGCCCGCCCGCCCGCCCGCCCGCCCGCCCGCCCGCCCGCCCGCCCGCCCGCCCGCTCGCCCGCCCGCCCGCCGCCGCCCGCCCGCCCGCCCGCCGGCCCACCCGCCGCTCTGCCGGCCCGCCTGCCCGCCCCCCCCACCCCCCCTCACCCCTCCACCCCACACACCCACACACACGCACCCCTCCCTCCCCCCCTCTGTATGTTTGTGTGTGTAAACATCTCTGCCTGCTCGCCCCCGCACTTTTTTTTCCCATCTAGAACGGGAAGATAAAGGCTGATGTGCTCTCTCTCACAAGGGCTCTGAAGCATTTGTAGGCTGAAGCATGTGCAGGGTGCAGCATGTGTAGGGTCACTAGGGTGGAACCATGTGTACGGTGGCAGGATGACACTAAGCGCATAACCCATAGGAGGCTCGTTGGCCAAATTATTTCACACCATGTTTTGTAATTGAAGTCTGTGCAACCCCCCTCCTGTCCGAGTGGCGCATCTCTCTGTGCGAATGTCACATTGCAGAACTCACCAGAACGTCCTGTAACTCTTCGTAGTGTAGCTAGCTTCCCCAGAGAAAGCTTAGCGAATGATGGCCGCTTTGCGGTCTAGTTTGAGAAATCCTGGCCCATGAACATCTCTCGCAGTCTTGCTCTCTGTGTGTTTGCCCGTGCGACAACTGAACTGGATATCCTTTGTCCCGCCTGCTAGCAGTTAGATTCACTCCACTGATACTACTATACATAATTAGGCAATTCAGGCACACTAGCACTGCTCTCCGTTATAGAGACCTTTTCGCAGTTGGGCTCAAATTTGGGATGCCGTAGAATCAGGAGACCCCCTAAAGCCCCGAAATTTTGCCAGGGGTCCTGCACTGGAATCCAGAATACTGCCCAAGATTTTTCTGTTTGTGCCATTAGGTTTGCACCACTGTCCGTTCCCTCCGTCCCATTGATTCCCTGCGTCGCTCTGTGCTGTCGGCGGCCCCTTGACCCGCCCGCCCCTAGCATACCCTCTCTTACTCACATCCCCTCCCCTCCCTTACAACCCCCTCCCGTGCTATCCCCTCCCTCTACCAGATGGCCCCCTCGTGCAGCAAGTATTCCAGCTGGTGAAGGAAAATATCTACCGCCGCAAGGAGAAGGTGCTGGAGCCGGACGAGGTGGGTGCCGGGGAGGTGGAAGTGTTGGTGGAATGAGTGCAAGGGGGGGGGGGATTTCTTGTGTGAAGGGAGGGTGGATGGGTTCAATGCGGGGGAGGAGGTCTAAGTGCTTCGTCGGTGCATTATGTGGGCACAGACAAGGTCGCTGGTGTGCTATGCGGGCAACAAGGAGTTCGTTGGTGTATGCCTGCCATGGGGGCGTAGGTGTGCTGCGGTCACATCAGGCAAAACTAGTTGTACAGCTGACAATCAGTAGGGGGGGGGGGGGGGCAGCTAGCAAGTAGGTGGGGGTTGCAGGGGCTCCTGGCCAATGAGGGAGCGTGCACATGTAGGCAACGATCCCGTGGCATGTGGGATGGCTCTGCTTGTTATATTATGAATATGTACAATATTTTAATAGTATTGCATGTCGCGCATGCCACACATAATCCCCCCGCGCAGGTGCCTGTCTGCCAGTGCCGGCGTCCGCCCCCGGGCCGCCACGGGTGTGGCGAGGACTGCCTCAACCGCACGCTGCTGTACGAGTGCGTCACCAAGACGTGCCCCTGTGGGGACCTGTGCTCCAACCAGCAGGCGAGTCAACAAGCATAGACAACTTAAATAGACAACTGATAATGGTGAAGACAAGTGCGTGACCAAGGTGATATACGTTGTGGCAGGCGGCCCTGAGAGAATACTAGTTTGCAACCGATCGGTGGCGGCGGGCGGTCATAAGGGTATTACTCTCATGGCAGCGATAGGTGGCAGCAGGCGGCCAAGCTGCTTGGGCTGCCCCTGGCTTTATGGCACATGAAAGGTTCATCATCAGGCGGTGGGGCAGGGGCTGCCCCGGCCCACCTCCGCTTGAGGAAAGCGAGAGAGCGAGATGAGAAGAAAGTGAGGTGAAAACGTAATCTCAAAGATTCCGCAGACGATCCGTTTGTGTGGTTGGTTTGTGAATTGCACTATATTTGTTTCTCTTTCACAAAGGTGCTGTACATCTCGAAGCATGATGTACGTAGGGTGAACCTGATTTGCTTGAAAAGGACCAAGTGTACGCCTCATTTGCTTGCTTGCTTGAAGAGACGCCGGGGTTTTGGCATATTCCCACCTCCTTTAGGGTGGTAGATAACATGTTAGAGATTAGCATGTCAGGAGATGAGCATTTCCCCGTGTAAAGGCTAAACCCTTGCCTCCTTTAGGGTGATAAATATCATAGTAGTCAAGGAGATAAGCATCTCCTAGTATATAGGACTAAACACCCTTTGGTGGTGGCCAGTAAGGCATGCTTCCTCTTGTCTAACCATAATGGTTGGTGGCCATAATGGTTGGTGGCCATAATGGTTGGTGGCCATAATGGTTGGTGGCCATAATGGTTGGTGGCCCGATCTCGCGCCCCACCCCTCCACCGCTTGGATACACACTGCCTGACATCACATGCATTGGTGTACACATGGCTCCTGTCGCCGCCACCTGGCACAACCGCTGTCTGTCCCCAGTTCCAAAGCAAGGCCTGGGCCAAGCTGCGCTTTGGTCGCGCGGGCGCGCGCGGGTTCGGCCTGTTCACGGAGCAGGACCTGCGCAGCGGGCAGTTTGTGATGGAGTATGTGGGCGAGGTATGTCGGTTAGACATAGGGGTGCGACTTAGGGGCGCGTTCATCTTAGGGGCGCGTTCATCTCGTGGAGAATGTGGGTGTGTTAGGTTGTGACGTGCATGCCAATATTTTATTGTGAAGTGGACCGAGCTGCTGATTAGTATGGTGAAGCGATTAAGTAATGTGAAGTGGACCGAGCTGCTGATTAATATGGTGAAGCGCTTAGGTGATGTGAAGTGGGCCGAGGTGCTGATTGATGATGCTAGAAATAGCAAGGGCTCTCGCGTAGCATCCCTTGCATGAGACCGATGGGTTGGGATTGTATCGGCAGTAGAAGGGTTGATTTGTGAGTCAGTAGTACGGTTAGTGGGATAGAAGAGCCGTGACATGGCCGAAGAGGGGCGCACGATTGGTATTCTCGCTCTGCAGGGGATGCTAGGCTTGCCTCTGTGGAACAGGGTGCCTTGTTCTTCACTGTGGCTATGGAGTCAGCTTGGCTAGTCGAGCGTTGGACTTGGACCCACAGCTAACTACTGTGCTCGCAACTACTATTAAATTACCCCGGGCATCATCTGCATGGTCTGTGAAAGACTTGGTGGCTGTCGCCCTCCACCACACCAATGGAGAAGTTATACTATAGTACTAATCATCTTGTTGATGTGATGGCGACCCGTGTAATCGCGGCGGCGTGGACTGTGGGCATGGCACAGGTGCTGAGCGTGAAGCAGTTTGAGGCGCGCAAGGAGGAGTACCGCAAGACCGGCCTGCTCCACCATTACTTCATGGCGCTCAACCAGAAGGAGGTAAGTCCGCCCTTGCTTCATGGCATAGAACTGGAAATGTTTAGGCCCACTATTCCGTGCCAGTGGCGCTCAACCAGTTGCAGGTATCCCCGGTATGCGTACCGCGGGGCAGAACCTGCGCCAACCTAAGCTCTGTGTCGGATGCCAGTTGAAGGAGGATAGGTGACATCTCACTGCCACGTCTGGGTGCGCCAACCTGATTGCTGCTTCCACCTGTCCTGTGCTTACCAAGGAATGTGTTGGATGCCTCCCCTATCCAATGAGCCTACACGTCGTACCTGGGGCCGAGACATCGATGCAGGTAGTTCTTCATTTGTACGTTTTTGATACGTTCTTCATTTGACGGGACGTGCCGGGGGGGGGGAAGGGGGTCAGTTCATCAGTTATTGAGTGTTTTCTTAAGGACTCCTTCCTCGGGGAAGGTGGAGGTCATACTAGATCATTCGGTCGTCGTCGCTTCAGATCCCATTAACAGCAGGGCACGCACTGGCCATGACCGCCCTTATCTTGTTACCCTTTTCCTTTTGGTAAGTACTTTTCAACACGTGTATCATGGCTTTGTATACATGTGTCATGCGCGAGGATTAAAAAGGGCTGGTGGCAGTTGGAGAGTTGTAGGTGGCGTGGGCTCGTGGCTCGGGTTTCTGACCTGACGTTCTGCCTTCCCGCATGTTTTCTGTCTGACGTCACGTTATGTCCTCTGCTGGTGCGCATACAACTCGGCCAGTACATCGACGCATGCCGTAAGGGCAACCTGGGCCGCTTCATCAACCACAGCTGCGACCCAAATTGTATTACCCAGAAGGTGAGCTGAACTTGACATAAAACCTGGGATCTGGGACCTGGAACTTAAGACATGGGACATGGGGCATGGGACATGGATTGCACATGGCATGTATGCGGCCGACCCACACGTGTGAATATCTTCTGGAATATGATGCGGAGCAGGTAGAAGCAACAAACCTACCATTGCACCCTCACCGCCTGGCATGGTAACGTCAGTGTCACCCCACAGTGCTTGTGCGAACGTGACTGCGCACTAGTTTTGGCCCAGCACTGGGCGTTGCGAGCGCTACTGCCTAGTCATGAGCCACTACTGAGGACGAATGCCCTCGTTTGAGGCGTCGGGTCTCCAGTTCCACCTTGCCGCCTGGCTCCATCAGCATCGCCAAGAAGCAGGTCGCCCAGTTGTTGCACGATGCCATGTAGCTATCGGCCCTGTACTCTGTACACTGTCTCGACTCTGTGCCATCGGCCCTGCACGGTAGCGGGAGTCCAGGCCTTCGCTCCTCCCTTAACGCTTGTTTGGCACAGCAGACCTCCTTGTCTCACCCATGCCCTCTTTGCTGGCGTGTTACTCCTCCATGAGTCTTCACTAACGTGTCAATCCTGCCTCTTTTATGGCCTGTGCCTGCTCATATGGTTACGGCTCACGTTGCGGCACGCCATCGTGACGGCTTCTCCTGATGTGCCATCGTCGGCATGGCATGCGGTGGCAAACGGCGATGCCTTTGTGGTTCTGGTCGAATGGTTGATGGCTCTACTTCCGTCTCCTGTCATGGCAACTACACCCGGTCATGGGTGTGCCCCCTGGTAATGAAATGACGGTGACCATGACGATGGTAATGGAAATGACCGTGACCATGGCGACGGTAATGAAAAATGACGGTGACCATGACGACGGTAATGGCTAATGTGATGGCGCGCGGCAGTGGAGCGTGAACGGGGAGATCCGCATCGGCCTTTTCGCGTGCAAGGACCTGAAAGCGGTGAGTCCGCGCACGGTCTGTCCAGCAACTGTGTGGCCGACCCCCTGTCCGGGGCTCGAGGGGGGCGAGGGGGGCGACGGGGGCGACGGGGTCAAGGGGGGCGAGGGGGGCGAGGGGGGCGAGGGGGGCGAGGGGGGCGAGGGGGGCGAGGGGGGCGAGGGGGGCGAGGGGGGCGAGGGGGGCGAGGGGGGCGAGGGGGGCGAGGGGGGCAAGGGGGGACTAGGGGCTGCAGAGGCTTTGAGGGGGTCAGTTAGGCACTTGCTGGAATTCCATGCACTGCCTGCTGCCTGACGGTGCGAGATGTTGTGTTCCTGGGGCCCTGCTATCGACGTTTTGTGCGCCGCTGTGCTCTGCTCCGTTTCAGCGCCCTTCGCAGCGCAGAAGTAGCAGCATGACCCTTGGTTCCTGTGGCTGGGTGTGGGGCTTCCGTTTGGCTCCGTGCTTGCTTGCTGGGGGTCAAAGCAGAAGAAGCCAAATGCAGCTACCTATCATGATGACTGTATTTCTCTTGCGCGAGCGCCAGCACTCCTCACCGCACTCCCACACATATGCCATCGGGTCGGATTGAGCCCAGCTGAAAGCTGGGCCCTCACTTTTGGTGCAGCAGAAGATGACAAGTGTCAGCTTCCTGAGGCAACCACGCCTGTTTTACTATGGTGTGCAGTGCACTGTGTGTGCAGCATATAACATAGGACAAGGCGTCATACTACGACATGGCATTCTGCATAGACTCATGTGTGGCTCCGCCGGACTCTTTTGTTTATACGAAGCATCCGCGCTTCTTGCCTTGTAAAGAAAGTTATCCCGGTCACGTTTACGCGCCTTGGTAGCACACCATGCCCATGGTCCCTTGTTGTAGCAATATCCTTGCTATAATGACCTTCCTATAACAGTAACCTTCCTATAATAGTAACCTTCCTATAATAATAACATTCCTGTAGTAATATACTTCCTATAATGTATCGTTCCTATAATCACGTCGCATTGGTCCTCCCCACCACCACCACCTCCCCCTGCGCACCTGCCCAGGGCACGGAGCTGACGACCGACTACCAGCTGGAGCGGTTTGGGGATTCGGCGCTGGCGTGCCGCTGCGAGGCGGCCAACTGCCGGGGGTTGATGGGGGCGGCCGCCAACAGTGACGGCGGGGCTGTCACCACGCACGCGCTCGACTTTTCAGAGGAACCGGAGCCCGTGGTGATCCCTGAGGGTGCGGAGATACCCCCCGAGTACCGCCACCTGTTCCTGGAAATTGCAGCGGTGAGCGCGCGCAGTCACGATGACGGCAACATCAATTTTTGTTATTTTTGTTTCTGGATATCTGTATTTGAATATTCATTTGGTTCCCCTTCGTACCCCTTAACTTCTTGTCGTCGGCTCATTTAGGCTTCACTGCCTCTCGTTGTTGCAATCCACTCCGGGTTACTCGGGGTCCACTTGTTGGCGTGGGAGCAGTGCCATTAATCCCAGGGATGCCTGCCGATGATGGTGCCGTGGGATGGACGGTGCACCGGTAGCCCCCCTTGTTGGTGGTGGCTTTGTTGTGCTCATTCACGTGCTGCGCATGGCCCCCGCTGGCCCCCTTCTCGGTGGTGGCTGTGTCGTGCTCCTGGACGTGCTGCCCGTTTGACTGTGACCATTGAGTTAGCTTTTGGGTGTGGCGATTGCTTGGCAGGGCAATGACGTTTTCATTTTGAATGTATAGGGTTTGTTGTCGTTGTGGCCAGTGTTCGTCGAGTAATTGAAGAATGCTCTGCGCCTGCGCGTTGTTACTGCCACCGTCACCAGAAGCTCATGCATGAGAAGCAGCAGACAGAGATGGGCGAGTGACGATGCAACTTTGACGCAGTGGGCAGCACTAGTCTCTGTCTGCCCATCCCAGGGTATTCCCCAGCACCCTGCCAGCATGCACTGATGATAACCATTTATAGAGTAGATATTTTATTGCTAATATTATTGCCGACATTTTTTTTAGTCAGAACGCAGCTTTTGAGACCCCTGCTGTCTGGTGTTGCCCGCCCCAACCGTCCCTGTCCTGGGTATGCGCGGCACGGTTCGTAATGCTTCCATCCGCAGGATGAGCGTGGCAAGGCTCGGGGGCGCGGGGCGGGCCAGGCGGCTGCCGATGCCGGCAAGGGGGCGCGTGGTGCAGGGGGTGGTGGCAAGGCACGTAGCCGTGACGACAGCAGTGACGGCGAGGAGGGCGAGGAGGAGGATGACGAGGACGAGGAAATGGACGGGGCGGTGGCGGAGGGAGCTGCCCGGTCTCCCTCGAACAAGCTTGGGAAGGCGAAGGGCGGGACGCCGGGCAAGAAGGGGCAGGGCCTGCGCCACAGGGAGCGCCTGGGGGTGGTCGTCAAGGGTGGCCTGCGTATCAGGAAGCGGGTGGCGCATGCGGGTGGCGGCGCCTCTAGTAAGTTTCTTCTTGGCCAGTAAGACTAGTAGCAAGCACGTCTAGTAGCAATCAACACTAATAGCCAGCAAGACTAGTAGCCAGCAAGACTAATAGCCAGCAAGAATAGTTGCCAGCAAGACTAGTACCCAGCAAGGCCAATAACCAGCAAGACTGATAGCCAGCAAGACTAATAGCCAGCAAGACTAATAACCAGCAAGACTAGTAGCAAGCAAGATAATAGCGAGCAGGGCCAGATCCCTGTAGTTGGCGATTGTGTGGCCTGTTTCATGGGCTCATGGAGTGGGGGAGGAATCAGGATCATCTGTAGCTTTTGGGGCTGTTCTGAACCGCGTGCTAATATTAATTGTAGTTTTATTTTTGAAATTATTTATAACAAGAACCCACCTTTGATGGCTGGTTGCTTGGCTTTGGCGCTTCATTTCAATCGATGCTTCCTTGGGGCTTGGGGCCCCTATGTTTTCATTCTCACTGCCCTCCCCAGCAAGCTTTGCGATTCACACACAGAGCTGTCTGCGCAGTATCTGCACATGGCAGTGCAGTGAGCATGTTAGCTAAATGCTGCGCTGCATCTGCCGGGTTTTTACGGACCATAACAGCGTGTCGCGATCCTGCCTCCCGGGAAGGGCATGACTTTGCGCCAGTGGCCCATTCCTATCTTTCTTTCTGTGCAACGCTGGTAATATTTGCTTCACCCATGCACGCCCTGCTGTATTCTCCCCTTGTGTTGCGGATGGCTGGGGCCAACCTGTCATGCCGAAGGGCATGGCGTGCTTGTCATGTGGTCCACTTTGCCGACTCGTTTTCAAAGCTCTGTTCTATTTCTTACTTCAGAAATTTTGCGGACTGGAGGTAGACCTGCAATCGACAAAGGAAAGCCAGGCTCGCACAGTTTGCTGGTGCTCAGCCGCGGCTGCTGCCGCCAGCCCGGCCTCAGGTGTAATGGTTTCCTTGTATCCGGGAACTACTGGTATTGTAGGCGTGCTTGTATCAGTTGACTGTACCCGATGCTTGCTTCGATCAGGGCTTGTATCGTAGCCTTACTTGTGTCAGGGCAGGTCTCTCGCTGCTCCCGCTGGTTAGGTGAGGTGCTCGTGACCGGTGTCAAGTGTAAGTGCGCCCCATGGGCGTGCCATCTGGCAGAACATACTCTCAGCAGCCTGAAGTAATTACGGTTCTGGTGGTATCAAGACGGAAGTAGCTAGACAAGGTACATTTGCTAGCAGGAGGCGCAAGGCAAGGCTAACAAAGGAAGCAGTCTGCAGACATGAAGGCTCGGATTTCATCCTTTTTTTGTGTATTTTGGTGTGCATGTATGTGTGGATGTGCTTATGTGCACCTGTGCATGTGGGCTCCCTTATCTGCCTGACTGACTGCCTGTGTGTATGTGTCTCCGTTCATGTCTGTTTGTTTATTTTGTAACTTGTTCCTTCCTCCCCGGCCCCTCCCTTCCCCCCCTCCTGTTTTCTTCCTCCTGTTTCTCCCCTCCCCAGTTGAAAAGCAGCTCGATCGATTTGTGGACCGGACGGGGGCCATTACAGACAAGGTGTGTGCCACCCCAATGCCAGCAAATTCTCGATAAATTCAAACCCCAAGAAGCATGGATTTCAATCTATTTTCCACTAGCCTAGTTGCGAGGGTGGCGGTTTGGTCTTCATCCCTGCATCTATCAGTGAAGCAGCCTGTGGGGAACTCAAAACCTGGGTATCTAAAAAGGTAGAATCCAATCAAGGCTAAACGTGTACTGGTAAAACAGCCATCCATTACCAACTCGCTCATGGACGATGGCGGATGCATGGCTGCATGCGTGTGGGAAGCCCACGGTTGTTGGTTGGCTAACTGGTTCTGGGCAGCAAGTTGGCGCAGGTAGTGAGGCGTGCCACTTGGCGGATCGGTGGCATTGCCCGTAAGGGTTGTCCAGAAAGGCTGTCCAGAAAGATTGTCCAGAAAGGTTGTCCAGAAAGATTATCCAGAAAGGTGGTCCAGAAAGATTATCCAGAAAGGTGGTCCAGAAAGATCGTCCAGAAAGATTGCATTGTACTTGCAAAGCCCCATGCATGCATGGACCCCATATATCCATCATAGCCTTCGGCTTTCCCCCTTACGAACTCCCATTTCTCCTAGCAACAGCCTTTTATCGCTCGCGCAACCAACTACCCCAGACCTCACTAGCTTTGTAAGAAATCGGATGCCGTTTTTCGAGCTACATCTGCACAATCCAACAACTCCGCCTTGTTTGCTCCTGCAAGGTACGATGGCTACACAGCCTCCCCCGTGGTCACGTGCCACCATTCACCGATACCCTTATAATGGGCTTGGTTGTGCATGGCGTTGCTGTCCCCCTGTGTGCGCGGCCAGAACCAAGTGGTGGAGATCGTCCGCCTGTTCAAGTTCTGCATGCCGGAGACAGGCCCTGATGCGGAGCGTGCGGCCCTCAGCAGGTACGCAGCGCCAGGGACGTGCGCAGGGTGCATACATATATTTAAGTACCCATGCACACAAAAGCAGACAGACACACATACAAACCATGCGCGCGCACACACACACACACCACACACACAGAGGCAGACAGACAGACAGACAGGCAGGCAGGCAGGCAGGCAGGCAGGCAGGCAGGCAGGCAGGCAGGCAGGCAGGCAGGCAGGCAGGCAGGCAGGCAGGCAGGCAGGCAGACAGACAGACAGACAGACAGACAGACAGACAGACAGACAGACAGACAGACAGACAGACAGACAGACAGACAGACAGACAGACAGACAGACAGACAGGCAGACATCTGCGCACATACTCCTGTGCAGGCATATGACCTTGTATAGACAACACTTCTAAGACACCCATGTCATGCTCCGTTGCGCCGCAAGCATAAACGGCCGTGCCTTCTTCTAGTGTGCCGCAAGCTCACACATTCGTTGGCTTACGGATACGGTGTATACCAGAGCAGCATGAAAACTGCTCCGCTGGTGCCCATTTATGCAGTCTGCGGGACGGCGTATCGTTTGCTCGTTGGAGGAGGCATGCCCCCTGTACCTGCATGTGACAGCTCACTGCCGGCGCTGTCGCAAACAATGGCCCAGTTCGCTCCCTCGCGCATTTACTTGTGGCCAAATCTGTCTCGTGCTGCCTGCGTGGTGGCGCGAGCGTGGGAGTACGGCGGATGGCCCATTCCTGGTATGGTCAACCCAGGGATGATACATCCGCCGGACGCCCACGCTCTGCTGTTTAGTTGTGTTATATTGAAGCGGTCCACCACTACAAGCCATCGACTTGTTCGATTATTGTTTTCCGACCATCGCCTGGTGCTTCCTCATGCTGCGTTCGTGGTCACTCACATCTGATATCTTCCTTCCCCCCACCCACCCACCCCTTCTCCCCCTTCTCCCCCTTCTCCCCCTTCTCCCCCTTCTCCCCCTTCTCCCCCTTCTCCCCCTTCTCCCCCTTCTCCCCCTTCTCCCCCTTCTCCCCCTTCTCCCCCTTCTCCCCCTTCTCCCCCTTCTCCCCCTTCTCCCCCTTCTCCCCTTCTCCCCCTTCTCCCCCTTCTCCCCTTCTCCCCCTTCTCCCCCTTCTCCCCTTCTCCCCCTTCTCCCCTTCTCCCCCTTCTCCCCCTTCTCCCCCTTCTCCCCCTTCTCCCCCTTCTCCCCCTTCTCCCCCTTCTCCCCTTCTCCCCCTTCTCCCCTTCTCCCCCTTCTCCCCTTCTCCCCCTTCTCCCCCTTCTCCCCCTTCTCCCCTTCTCCCCCTTCTCCCCCTTCTCCCCCTTCCCCCCCCCCCCCCACCACCACTCATCACTGCGCTCCAGCTGCCGCGACCTGTCCATATTGTTGGAGGCCTTCCTGCGCTCCAGGTCGGCAGGCGTGTTCAAGGTGCTCGCCAAGATCGGTACGCGGGAATATTTGCATGGTAGTATATTTATGGAACACTTCCATACACTTGTGCTGCTCCTGAGTGCTCGCCAAGATTGGTACGCGGAGACACTTGCCTGTACAATAAAAAAACACCTCCACCCTCTAGTGCTCCTGGGTGACTGTCATGGTCGGTGCACAGACAAATTATGTTCACTTCCTGTTGGCGCAATAATGCTCGGCCTCCGTGTCAAGATCTCTCGCAAAAACTCGTCACGAGATTCGGCACTTTCTTTGGCTCACTCACGACATTGGGCGCTAGTTTTTGGCTGCTCATGAGGTGCCCAGTTGCCCCCATGCCGTGACATGTTCTGCAGACTGCAGTACTCCTCATGAAGCTCACCGCTGACGTCAGCCCCCTGCGCACTTGCATTTCTCCCGTTTTGCTTCTCTCGATCGTTTTATCATGTATCTATGTGTCTCGTGTTGGGTACGGCCCCCACCCGCAGGCTTGCCCACCTTTTTGCAGGTGCTTGCCGCGATGCGCAACCACCCGCAGCAGCCAGCCATCCTGCCCATGCTGCGCAAGACGCTCAAGGTGCTGTCGCTCACGCCCATCACGCGCGAAGAGCTCGACAAAACCGTCATCTCGTGAGTGGCCCACGGATGGCGCATGTTTGGCTGCTGGGCCACGGCCAAGCTCAGAAGCGATTTGTGAAGTAGTACACTAGCATTAATGCATCATCCTACTTGGTCACTTATATGAAGTAGTACACTAGCATCATCCTTCCTGGTCACTTGACTTCATCTCTTTGGTTTGTGACATACTCAAGCTGCTTTCGAGGCACCGAGAATTGCAGTTTAGCATACTTGGGTTGTTGCAGTATTTCTTGCTTGCATTTTTGTATCCCTGGCTGCACATGTGCGTGTTTAATGCTTATTTGTTGGCCATTTTCTTACTTGATTGTTTCTTTGCTCCCGTGATTGCACTTGCGCCGCGTCGCATCCATGGTTTCTTGCATGTGCCTTCGCCCATCCCGCCGTATGTGTGTGCCCGCTCCTCGCTGTGATGGCGCCGGCCTGTGCAAATAAACATGGGCCGTTGATCAAACCATGGATATGCGTCAACGCGATGCTCCTTGGAAGCAGGGGCGGGGAGAGCCTGCACGCGGTGCTGCTCTCGCTGCGGCTTTCGCATCGGGAGGTGGAGGTGTGTGCGCCCTCTCTTTACTTCAACCATTAACAACCACTAACTTTCTTAACTTCGCACATTAAGTTTATATCTAGATTCTTATGCATGGACACGTGCAGTGGCATCCCCACCTAGCCGACACCGGGTCGTATACTTAACCTTATAGTAGTATATTAACTTTACAGTATAGTAGTATGTGTTGCCTCCATTACATTCCTTTTTTTTTTTTGCCTGTGGACGACTAAGCTTGTTTCATGTCTTTAGCAGCTCAGCAGCTCGATAGTCTGCGCTGGTCGGACCCATGCCGCCACCCCAGGCACACTTTGCAACCCGGTTGGTCTCACATGCGTGTTCGTAGTCCAGTAGTATTCTTCCTTTTGGAATCTACTTCATCAATCTCCTCTTTTTCTTCCCCCAGCCCCCCCCGTACCCATTTTCCGCTTCCAGGTCAGCTCTTGGTGGCATGTTCTGCTTGACCAGGTGGTGGGTGCATACTTGCTCTACCTGTGTGTGCTTGTCTGTCCTTCCTTGACAAACGGGTGTGCTTGTCTGTCCTTTCTAAACAAACGGGTGTGCCTGCGTCTACCCACCCAACTGGTATGCGTGCCGGCATTGCCATTCACAGATCCAGAAAACGGTGACGCAGATTCTCTCCAAGGTCGACGGCGGCAGCGAACCCCCGCCCCCCTCATCGCTACCCCACCACCCGGGTGGCACGCGCCATGCCAGCAACAACGCGCCCTTGGCCCACGGCCGGTCGCAGCTACTCTCCCCCCCATCCTCCCACCCGCCCTCGTCACAGCAGCAACAGCTGGCGATGCAGCAGCGACTGGAGCTGGCGCGGCAACACCAGGCGCGGCAGCAGCACCTACTGCAGCTGATGCAGCAAGCGCAGCCGCCTGGGGCATCGTCGCACAGTCACGGGGCGAGTCACGGCCATGACCCCCTTTCAGCCCATCCCATGGCCAGCGTCGCATACCCCATGGACGACCCCTCCCACTTGATACCACTACCACCACCACCGCCGCCGCCGCCACCAGTTCCTGAAGGCCAGGCACAGCTGTGGAGCTCGATTGCGGCGAATGCCATGGCCGCGGGAGGCAAGGGCGTGAACGTGAGCCTGCCAGGGTCCGCCGACCCATCCTCATCATCGGCAGCGCATGGGCATGGGATGGAGCCGTTGCGACAAGGTCTCATGGGCCTCCCCCTCCTGAAGACAAGTGCGGGCGGCGGGGGCGGTGGTGGTGCTGGGTATTCTAGCGGCCGCACGGGGGCAGGGGCGATGGACATGTCAGGGGGCGGGGGTGGCTGGAATGGGAGGGACGCGGGCGACGCCAGGGGAGGCGATGCCAGCACGTACCATCACCGTGGCGACGCACAGCATTACGGCAGCTCGCAGCAGCAGCACGGCAGCGGTAGCCGATACAGTGACTCGCAGCGCTATGGTGATGGGCACCGGTACAGTGACGTGCCACGGTACAGTGACTCGTCGCGGCATGGCGACTCATCGCACTATGGAGACTCGCGACATGGCGGCAGCTCCAGGCAGGGTAGCGGTGGCGGGCGGGGGGATTATCGCAACGGGGTCTCGGCATCGGCCCACGGCGGGTCGTCCCATGCGAGCGGCCGATCTTCTTCTCCCCACCGTGACCACCATGGCAGCGAGAATGGCCGGCACCACCAAGGGGGCGGCGACCGCAACCGGCGCCCGGGAAGTGACTACCGGCAGGGCAGAAGTGACAGGGATCCCGACCACAGGGATTACCACCGCCCGCAGGCGACCGTCCCATCGGCGGCCAAGCGCATTGAAGGGGACGCGGGGGCCGGCGCTGTGCTGGCAGGGGCCAGCGGTGCAGCGGTGGGGGCTGGACCAGTCCCCGGGTTCGGAGCAGGGCCGGGGAGCGCTGTGGGGGCGGTGGCCAACGTGGGGGCCGGGGGCGGCACGAGGGCGCCAACGGGCAGCGCGCCGAGGCTGGCGTTGCCACCGGAGTTGACGAAAATGGTGGGTGCAAGAGACAGAGTATTTTCCTTGGGATTGTGGGAAATGGTGAGTGCTCTGCACGACGCATATTTCTCTGACATTCGCCAATGTGGGTGTGCCATCATGTCTTGGTGGGCGGGGGAGGCGGCGGGGGGGTGCACAGCTTGTTTTGGGTGACTTGTTTACCCACACCAGCTTTTGTTTACCCACACCAGCTTTTGTTTACCCACACCAGCTTTTGTTTACCCACACCAGCTTTTGTTTACCCACACCAGATTTTGTTTACCCACACCAGCTTTTGTTTACCCACACCAGCTTTTGTTTACCCACACCAGCTTTTGTTTACCCACACCAGCTTTTGTTTACCCACACCAGCTTTTGTTTACCCACACCAGCTTTTGTTTACCCACACCAGCTTTTGTTGACCCACACCAGCTTTTGTTGACCCACACCAGCTTTTGTTGACCCACACCAGCTTTTGTTGACCCACACCAGCTTTTGTTTACCCACACCAGCTTTTGTTGACCCACACCAGCTTTTGTTTACCCACACCAGCTTTTCTCTCCCGGAGCTAGTGTCCTGTGTATAGCCCGCGTTGTTGGTGCCAGCTGGCACGTCATCCCCTTCCCAGGGTATGCTGGGAACTTGCCGCTGTCATCGCAGGGGTGCTGCCGTTCTCTACAGTAGCGGTGGGATTGCATCTGTCAGCCGGCACGCCCACTTGTGCTTAAATTCGACCAGGCTTTTGGCTGGCTTCAGTCCTGTGTCACTTTCCGCCACCTTTGTGTAATGTACCAACTAGAATTATACTACTTATAATACTAATATTGTAGTATGCTAAACCAACTCACCTACAACTACGTGCTTTGGGTTGCACACCTGTGCGCATGCATCGTTGAGTGCCTGCCATCGCTGGTGTGGATCCGCTTGTGGTGATCCCCCCATGTCGTTGACTTGTCTCGCTCCCAGTCATGCCCCGATCCCTTGGCCTCATGTCCCGTGCTTGGACCCATCCCCCGGCTGTATGCCCGAAAATTTGCAACCGTGTCTTCCAGAACTCGCCCTGTTCCAATCACTTAGTCATTTGCCCTATGCCACGGCATACCTGGCTCCCTCCCCCCCCCCCCCCTTGCTCCTCCACCCCTTGCCTGCTTCACCCCTTGATGCGCCTCCAGATTGCGGTGATGGTCAAGAACCGGCTGGCAAAGTACGAGCACAAACAGGCGGTACGTGCGTTAGCACAAACAGATGACAGGTGCTATTGTGCAAGCAGATGACATGTGGGCTAGTGCGAGCAGACAATACGCTCAGCGTGTTGGCTTGTTTGTGTTTATGGCTGTATGCGCGTGCAGGTGGGCGCATGCGCAAATGGCTGGGGAAAGGGGGGGGGAAGGGGGGGGGGGGGGAATCGCTTTCCCGTGTTGAGGTGCGCGTTCATGTGACTAATTGGTAGTTGTCTACCATCGCATTTTATTTTGTAATTGGTTTATCTCTAAGCCTTAGCTTTGCCTGTGGTCTTTTTTATTTCCCCATGGTTGTTTATGGCGTCTGTCTTCTGGCCCTGCCTCTGGGTGTTGGGCTCTCATGTGCGGGTTGCCCCCCCGTGTACCGGTTGCCAGATCACGTCGCTCGAGTCCAGCCGGCTGCAGGACAAGTGCGTGAAGAACATTCTGCAGATGGAGGCAGGCGCAATGCAGAAGAGCGGCAGCTACCGGGTGAGTGGTAGAAATAGCGGCCGCTGGCGGGTGAGTAGTTTAGAAGCCAGCAGCTACCGGGTGATCGCCGCACGGTGTACGCAGCCAGATCATTTCACTTTGAATGGCCAACATGGCTTGTGATGCCGTGATGAGCGCAACAGAGCACGCTTCAAGGGTGGTACGGGCAATAGGGGCACTAGGGGTCATCGAGGGCGGTTGAAGGATGATCAGGGCAATAGGGGCTGATATAAAAGAGGAGGGGGGGGGAGAGTGGTTGGAGACAAAGTAACAGAACGGACAAAGATGGAACAGGGGGGGTGGATGGTTTAAGGAAGGTGCCCCCCCCCCAGTCTTCACGGAAGACTGGAGTTGGTCACGAGACCAATGGGGTACGCCGGGTACCCACCCTATGAGGATCACGGTGTGACATTTGGATGCTCGCAAGCCATGGAGCATAGGTGTCGCCATGCAGGGCAGCATGTGCATATCAGATATCGGTGCCTGTCACTACCCTCTCCTGACAACAGTGTCTGACTGCTCACTACGTTTCTTCTTCTTTCTCTTCCCTAATTGGCATTTTTTTATGCACCGGCACCTGACCCTGGGCTGTCACAGCTGAAGAAGGAGCGGTTGGAGGAAAAGATCAAAGAATACGTGCGCAAAGTGGTGCACAGCCACGTCAAGTCCCGACACAAGCAATAAGGACGGCTCCCCTGTTCTTGAGGAAGCGCACCTTGGCTTTTCCCGTTGGCTTCGATCGACAAGTATGGCTAGGATTCTTGAGTTTGACATCTGCTAGCTGATATGTCATGCATCTCTTTGGGAGGTCGGTACTGGGAGGGTGTCGAGTGGATTTGGGTTACATGTGTAAGAATCCAGCGTTTAGGGCGACCATAAACTTGGATAAAGCCACGCCAGAAACGGCTAGAGGGTATGATTAGAAACACGGCCAATAATTTGCATGGGCGTGCTGGCACCTGCCCGAGAGGCTTTGCAGCCAGGAAGTTACTTATCGATGTTTGAATTCTGCGCAGCTCATTGCTATACACGGCAATATATGTCCTGTGTCGTATTGCTTGAGCGTTTACAAGTAAGTAAGTTGCATGGCATGCGCATGCATGGGCATGCCACGGAGTACTATGCTTATCTCTTAGAAAATAATTACACGACAGCTACAAATATCGTCTGCATCACATGTGCCCCAACCATATAGTCACTGTAGGGGGATATTTAATCCTCATCAGCTCATCTGAGCTGTGCTCTCCTGTAATAATGCATGGCAGACGAGGCGGTAGCTATCCTCAGGGTCAATAACCTCCACCTGCGGACTTTTATACCCTGCATGCTAGCCTAGCATTCAGCGGCACCCCATTTCTCCTTGTCTATCATGCAGGCGCGGAGTACAGATAGGGCCCAGAAGCCCTGCATCTTCAAGTAGTTGTGCCTCATAGGTCCGGGTCGCGCCGCGTCAGTGCGGGGCGCGCGCAAGTTTGCCAGCTAGTGGGTTGCGAGGGGACAAGGGGACCCGGCCTGCCATAGGAGGTGTCTACCTGGTTGGCCGGCCAGTCCTAAGCCCGCCCGCAAACGTCCACATCGGTGTCGCGGCCCGGCCCTTTGAACGGGCACAACAAAGAAATAAACTGTTTACATTTGGCACGTTGGGAGTATATGTAGCACATAGCCCAGAGAAGGGGCATATGGCCTATCATACATTCTAAGCTACTTCCTGCAAGGGTGGGAATGTAAACAACACTTGCTCTAGGTTGCACACTAGGGCACCTGCACCACCCAGAGTTTCAGGCAACACCCAGCTAAGGGGAGCCTGTCATAGGTGGGGAAGATCAGCACAGCTATACAAAAGCTAGGGCATGGCTTCTCAGCAGGGAGTGACCCCCTGCATGGGCACGGCATAATTAAATAAAGCTAGGTATCATCTGGAGGGTGGCTCATCATAGGCACACATGTACATGACTAAAAAGGCTAGGCCGAAGCTGGTGTATAGTGCCTGTAGTAGGCAGGCATGTACAAGGCCACTGTCTAACTATTCTACACTACTGCTGTATTCCCCTAGGCTGGGGCTGGAGTTGCTGGGGCCGCGGTGGTCGAGGGGGTTGCTTGCCAGGGCTTGTGGCCGACGTAGATGGCCGCCCCCTTCCAGTACACCGGCTGGCCCGCCTTGGTCTGCCGGAGCTGGAGGTAGGTCGGCCATAGCTCCCGTCGCCGTTGTTGCTGTGCCAGGGTCAGGTCGTCGTCCACGGTGAAGTGAGTATTCTCGAGCCGCTTGCGGCGTCGGAGGAACGAAATCTTGTCCGCTGGGCTATCAAAGATGAGAAGAAGCGGAGGCGCCCCTGCCTTACCCCGCGCGCGGGGGAGGCGGTGGGCGGTCAGCTTGATCTCACCAAGAAGGCCCATGCGTGCAAGGATTTTGCTCTCAAACGCACGTGCAAGCTTCTCGGAATTCTCACCTGCTTCCATGTCGAAGTTCTTGAGTATGGCGTTGAGGCTGCGCTTGGCGAGCTCGGCCTCCTCGCGGAGGTCAAGCGTCTGCCGCTGGAGCTGGGCTGCGACGGCGGAGGTGGTGGAGGTGGTATGTTGCTTAAGCATGTCCGCCCAGGTCGTGATGGGAGGAGGATCGCCGGCCAGGCCAGCCGGGGCTGGCTTGGCGGCAATGTCCTTCACTGCCTGGGCGGTGAGGCCTGCTGTGTTCTGCAAGACCGGCCTCGATAGCGATTGCATTATCCTTGAGGCGCTGGTCGATGTCGCGGAGCTGGGCGGTGATGGAGTCGGTGGAGGCGGAGGGGGGGGGGGGGGTGGAGGCGAGGAGGGTGGCGGTGGCGGTGGGGATGGTGGGGAGCTCAGCAGCCAGCGTGCCGCCAAGTGCCGCCACATCTGCGGCAAGAGGGGTCACGTGCTGCTCGAAAGCTTCCTTGAGGAGGGTGCGGATGGTGGCTTCGGTGGGGAAGGTGGGGGGGGGCGGTTGGGAAGCCCAGATCTCGGATTCGGAGCGTCCAACAAGGGAGCAGAGGGCGAAGCGTTGAAGCCTGGGGCGAGGCATGCGGTGAATGATTGGGAGAGCCTCGGCGGGGTCGACAAGCTTGCCGTCACCAGGCCAGCGGCCACGGTTGTGGGACGTGAGGTACACGCACAGGGCTAGAAGCGAGGCGTGATTGCCGTAAAACACGTCTTCCATGAACCAACCGGGGCTGCGCTGCCAGAAGCCGGGGCTGTTGACGTCAAAGGAGCGCTCTTCCCAGGGCGGCTCAGCAGAGCGACTGCGCTTAGGTTCAGGCGATGCAGAGGGCGAGGCGAGCCCGGAAGGCTGGGCGGGCACCAGTGCACGACTAGTGTCACCGTTGCCATCTGGGTCGGTGGGCGAAGCTGCAGCCGAAGCTGCAGGCGGATTTTCATTGCCGAGCGCAGCCGCCAGGCTGCGTTGCGTCGAGAGGCGTTTGCTCATCGTATATTGCGTAATAGCTTTGGAAAATTATATCAGCATGTGCGTCGTAGAAAGACGCATCGATTGTGATATTCACGGCTAAATTCGGTGCTCAAACGTGAAAGTTATGAGCTCCGCCGTCAGCCATGGCTATCTCGTGGCTCGTGGCTCGAGGGAGTGGATGCGCTGTTCAAACTGAGCTGGGACCACTAGGTCGGCCAGCAACATCTGGATGT
The DNA here is from genome assembly GCA_009746045.1 of Mesostigma viride. NCBI lineage: Eukaryota > Viridiplantae > Streptophyta > Mesostigmatophyceae > Mesostigmatales > Mesostigmataceae > Mesostigma > Mesostigma viride. The sequence continues at coordinate 3,088,276 of RPFO01000082.1, read as the reverse complement.
AGTTCATGGCAGGTTTATCTAGCTCCCTGGGCGTTGAGGTAATCAAAAAGAGCCATCCAATTCGCCGTGTGCAGAATACCCGTGTAGGTTTTCTGGTGTTTATCGATGACGCGGGCAGGGAATGCTGCGGGGGAGAGGACGGTGGCGCGACCTACTGTAGGGAGTGCCGCCCCGAGGAAGGCGGCGTTGGGCGGCCTGAGCGGTGCGGGCGGTAGTGCAGGCCTGCTGCGGACCTCACGGCATCAGCATCCTGGATGGCGGTGATGAAAGGCCGGGCCCACATGTATATGAGATAAGCATGGCCGGCCCATGCAGCCATGCACTAGCTGGTGCGCATCTATCATGCAAGCTAGTAGGTGTATGCACCGTGTGTGCATGATCGCGCGTTCGGCTGGTGCCGGCGCAAGCCATATGCAGCCGAGATCTAGTGCCGATCTATAATTAGTTTTTTGGGCTGGCTCAGAAATGATCGAGGGAGAAGATGCGCATGAATTAGGAGATATAACTATAATTAATATTACGTATAGATCTTGCATGCTGATCAAGCGATTTTACCATCAGCCGACAATACGTCTCGTCCTCTGAGCTACCAAATGAAGCGTTGCATTCAGAATACATTCAATGAAACTACACAACTCCCTTGCCTTGGATATGTACAGCCTAGCTACAAAAGCCCAGTCATAGGTGGAGATTTTTTTTTCCCCTGGGCAACGTGAATATGTAAAAGCAATTCCAACATAAAACAATGATAATACACCCCTTGCCGTGTGGGGGCCACACGGCCCAAAATTTTCAATGGGCCCATTGACAGCACTGTCATTGCACGTTGACACCTGGGAGCCCAGCCAGGGGCCGTTTCAGCCACAGGCAGTCCTGAAATGTTTGATCAAAAATCAGAGTCATTGTCCAACTCGTCATCCACAGGCACCTCCAGGTCACGGTCGAGGTTTGCCACCACCCGCTCATCCTCCCCGCTCTCAAATCCAATGTCGTATTCGTCCGCGCTTGCCTTGCCCTGCTCGGAGTGCCGCACATCCTCATCCGAAGCCATGAGGCTCCCGTGTGACGCGCCCTGGCTCTGGAGGGGCGAGCCATTGGCGGGCGCGTCCTCCTCCCCTGCTGGCATCTGCGTGCGCTGGTACGCCCGGTCCACCTCTGAGATGGCGGATTGGAGGACATCCTCGGGTGCGGTGCGCCCACCAGATGGCTGCGGGTTGGAGAGTGCCCCACGACACGGGAACATCACTCACATGATACACTCTCAGCAAGATGAAACAAGCAACATATTGTGCATTCAATGCCCAACATCCCAACAGGGTATATGTGAAAACACCCCACACTACCACAAGCTCAAATATTGGGAACAACCACCGATGATAGCCGACTTCTCTCTCCATAGCCCAACAAAGCAATCCCCATATGTCACAGCGGACCCCAATTAATTCCAAACACAGAAAAGGTTTTTCAAAGAAAATGGCACGTACCACTGTCCCCTCAGCACTGTCCCCTTCGTGGCCATAGTCATCATCGCTCCACCCGCTGTTGGCCCCCTCCGACAACAGCCCACTCTCGTCCACCTCGGCGCCCGCGACGATCCCTGCCACCGACCCAAAGCGGTCATCGTCCTCCACCCCGTACGCGGCGATGTGGGTCAGCCCACCCAGGTGCGCACCCACCCCGTGGGGGTGGCCACCACGCATACCCCCCAACGGGGGCATGCCAATACCACCCAACTCACGCTCGTCCTCGTCCTCCAGCTCCAACCCGAGCGCGTCGCCGCCACCCAGCGACGAGTCCTCTGCTGCCGCCTGCAACAGATCCGAGTGGTCGGACGCCAGCAATAGCTCTTCACCGTGACTGTAACGATTGCCCTCGTTCCCACCGCCATGACGCAGCACGGCAGACAACGAGCCTTCCCGTGCAGCAGCAGCAGCGGCTGCGGCACCGGCCGCAATGTCTTCCGATGCAACGCTGCCCAGAGGGGAACCCTGCCCATCACCCTCCACCTCGTCATCCTCGTCAGCCGGCACCCCACCCATGCCGCCTCCCTGGATGCCCCTGGGTGCTGCCACCGGAGGAAGGCCCGGTCGTCCATGCCCATTAACGTCGGCCGGAGTGGCCTCTGGGCTGGCGGCGCCCTCCCCCTCCTCCTCCACACCATCCCAGATGTCGAATTCGTCGTCGTCCTCTGCAGCACCCTGAGCAGGAATAGCCAACCCCGCGGGCCTGGCCTGGCTTAGCCCAGCCCCTGCCCCTGCCCCTGCCCCCACACCCCCACTTGTGATCCCACCCTCCTCATCACTCGACTCGCCCTCGTCCTTGGCAGACCCCCGCATCCATGGCTGCGCCTTAATGCCGCCGGACACGCCCAACCCGCCCAAGCTGGGCAACGCGCCGGGCATCTTCGGCCCTCCGAACAAGCCAGGGAGTGACCCAGATCCGGCCACGATTCCTCCCAGGCGGCCACCGATGGGACCCAAACGGGGGACGTCGGAGCCCGCCACGCCAGGACCGGCGGCATCATCACCACCCAAGGGAGCAATCGTCTTGATGGGGCCCAACCGGGAACCACCCACAGCGCGGGAAGGCCCCCCAAGCACCCCAGCGGGCCCTCCTATCCCTGCAGCCACCGGGTTGGGTGAACGCTCGTACTGTTTGAGCTCCGGCTCGCTTTCGTCGTCGTCCGAGCTATCCTCGCCGCCTGCGTCCTTCCGCCCACCTCCAACTGCTTGCCTCCCACCCACCCCCTTGTGAGCGTCCTCTTCGCCGTGCCCACTGGCAACCTTATCGGCACCACCCGAGTGAGCACTGCTTGCATCCGTCCCTTCTTTCTTCCCAGCATCCCCTCCCCCGGCCCCGCTATCAAACATCTCCACCTCGGGCTCATCATCGGAGCCGATGTCATCGTGTTGGCGCTGCGCTGCGCTGCTGGTGACGGGGCTGCGTGCCAGCCACGGCAGTGCCCCGCCTCGGACAGGTGGCAGCGACCGGGCACTCGTTGTCAGCCCCTGCTTGCTTTCCGGTCCCCACAACGAGGGCTCCAGCCGCCCCAAGTTGGCCGCGATGCCACCGCCCTCCATCTCATCTTCATCCTCTGCATCCTCCTTGTCATGCCCTCGGTGAGAAACGTCTTCTTCTGCCGACGCCACATCCTCTTCTTCGTCATAATGAGCACTGGTGGTGCCAGCGCGGGCCTGAACGGGTGCTGCTGCCGGCCGCCCCTTGGCTTCAACACCTGCCTCTAACTCATCCTCCTCATCAAACATGGCAGTGGACCGGCCCACCTGCTGGCGACCGGCCCCATGCGAGGCCCCCCTGTCCGCCTCCCCCTCCCCTTCCTCCTCGCCATCACACGCGGCGCCACCCTTGGGAGAAGCACCACCCCTCCCCACGCGGTATTCCTCCATGACGTCGATCGTGTCGTCGGCATCGTCGAACTCTGACGCGCCGCCATGTGGCACCACCGTGCCCTGGAGCAGGCCGCTCCGCTGCATGAGCGCTGCAAGACCAGAGGACCCCCTGCCAAGACCGCCCCCACGGCCAACGGGGGGCAGTGATCCCCGCCCCCGCCCCATGACATGAACGGGTGGGAACTGCCGTGCTTGGCTGGACGATGATGTGCCATGTGGCGAGCCCTTGTCGCTGCTATTGCCATCCTCCGCCTCCTCCCCCTCATCATCAATAGGGCCATCCTCCTCACCCTGGTTGCCACGGTCCGCAGAAGCACCAGCATCCCGTTCCATAGGCTTGCCAGCATAATTGCCCTCGTCCACACCATCAGCATCGGATTCATTGTCAAGTGGCTTGGACACACCCTCCTCCTTGTCTTCTTCCTCTTCCTCGGTGCCTCCCGAGGATGCAGCTTCATTCTCATAGGGCCCTTCTCCTTCCCCGTCCTCCTCTTGTCCCGTCTCCTCGCGCGCTATTTTGGGTGTCTCCTCTGCCCGCGGCGACGCCACCTCTGAGCCCCACCCACTGCCCGATTCCTCCACCACGCTCTCCTCTACCACACTTTCCTCCGTCACGTCCGCAACGGGCGAGCGCGGGCTGGCGACGTCAGGGCCGGGTGCATCCTGGGCACCACGCCAGGCATCATCTGCATCTGCTTCCCCTTGTTGCTCCCCGTCTGATACCCCCCCGGAATGATCAGCAGGTCCTTCTTCACCTCCCTCCTCGTCCTTCCCTTCTTCCAGCTCCTCCCTCTCCTCTTCCAGGTCGTAGTCCCCATCACTACCCAGGTCTTCCCCATTGCGTGCTGCCGAAGGCGGCCCCGCGCCGCCCTCATCATCAACCCCCGCCGCTGGAGAAACAGGGGAAGAATCCTCCTTGCCCCTCGACCCCCTCTCCGCAAGCGGGCCCTCGGCCTCGCTCGCCCGACGCGCATCCAACCCGCCACCAAGCGGTGCCAGCCTCGGGAGCGCCGACAAGGATGCCAGCGACGGGAGCGAGCCACCTGGCACCTGGCGAGGCGCCGCCAGGCCGCCCTCGGATGCGCCGCCCAACACGTCCTCGCCCAGCCTTGCTCCCAACAGGTTCAGACGAGGGATGCTTGTCCTAGGAAGGCTGCTTGATAGCATACTGGCATCCCGCCCCATGTCAGCCTTTCCCGGAGACCCTTTACCTTCGCTTGCGGCCGCGTCTTCATCATCCTGGTCCCTGTCCCCGCCCTCATCGCCGCTAGCAACCACCTGTTCCTCATCGGAGGCGAGTGGGCTCCTCGCAGCATCTTTGTCCTCATCTCCGTCACCCTCTTCCTTCTCGGCATCATCATGGGAGTGAGCGGGGTCATCACCATCCCTGGCCCCTGGTGCCCCTGTGCTTTTGCCCTCATCTCCATGGCTACTGGCTCCGTCCTCGTCGTCACCTGACTCTCCCCCCACTGCCTCCCCCTCCCCACCCTCTGCCTCCTCAACAACATCCTCATCGCCCCAGCCATCCGACACCGCCTCCTCTTCCACCTCTGCCTCGTCCATCCCAGCTGGCGTGGCCGGTGAACGGCCCATTGAAGCGCCACCTGGCACATCATCGCCCTCACACACAGTAGCACCATCACCAATCTCAGCATGCTCCGCAGCATGGCCGACATCACCGCTGGCACCATCATCGCCTTGCGTGCTGCCATCAGGCGTGTGGCGCCCCTCGCTGCCGCCACCCTTTTCTGCCTTGCGATGCGGCTCCCCCTCCCCCTCTGAACCGCCCTCCCCACTAGCACCCTCCCCCAGGCCACTGGCATCATCGTCCTTGCCACCTTGGCTGTCTGCAAGCCCATGAGTTGCGGATTGCTCCGCCTCCTCCTCATCCCCCCGCTTGTCATCCTGGCTGGGCGCATCGGACCACCCACTCTCTTCCCCCTCCACCACTTCCTCTACCTCCTCATCCCCCCGCTTGTCATCCTGGCTGGGCGCATCGGACCACCCACTCTCTTCCCCCTCCACCACTTCCTCTAAGCCTTCGGACCCAGATGGGGTGCCGGATGCCAGTGGGGACGACGCGTCACCTACCCCTCGAGGCGCGTCCAAGCCACCTGACACCCCGCCCCCGACCAGGTCCACCCCGAGTCTTGCCCCTGTCAGGTTTAGCCGTGGGATGCCAGATGTGAACAAGGAGGCGGCCGGCCGCTTTACGGGCTCATCTTCTTCCTCCTCTTTGCCCATAGCATCCGCATCTCTTTCTTCCCAGTCGCTCTTGCCATCCCCCTCCCTCGCAGCATCCTCATCGTCACCGTGCCTACTCCCTATATCCCCATCTTCCTCTTCACGCCCCGCTCTTGCCTTCTCCGGGCATGGTCGTGGTGACACCTTCCTCCCATCATCCTCCTCGTCCTTACCACTGCCAGCATCCGAGGCAGCACCGGCACGCACGAGCCCTTCCTCGCCATCACTCTCCTCCACACCCTCCTCTGCCACCTCCTCCTCAATCTCCCCTGACACCTGGCTGCCGTCAACCCAAGAATCCTTGTCCCCACCCCCTGCCTCCTCTCCCTCCATGCCTCCCTTCTTGGGCCCCCCTCCCCCTTCCCCTTGCTCCTCTTCTTCCTTCTCCTCCCCTCCCTCCTGCCCCTTCCCCCCATCCACACCCGATCCCTCTTCCTCACCCTCCCCTCCCACCTCCTCCCCACCACTGCCCACCTCCACCTCCTCATCGGCACCCCCGGTCCACAACTTCTTGAGCGTGGTCGCCCGCGCCCGCGCCCGCGCTTCCGCCTCTCTCAACTTGGGGCTGTCCCACACGCGAGACCTCTCGTCTGCACCCCCAGACGCCACATGCACCCGCATGCCTGCAGGCGCATCGCTGTCAATCCCCTTCCCACCAGACCCCTCCTCGTCCGGGCTTCCCTCCTCCCCACCCTGCAATCCAGCGGTGCCATCCCCACCTTCCGAATCCCCCCACAGGCCCCGCAGGCTGCGGCTCAAGCTGGCTGCTCGAGACCTTGCCGCCTCATCGGCACTCCTCAACCGTGGCGTGTCCCACACATCAGCCCCACCAGCACCCTCCCCTTCCCGCTCAGACTCATCCTCCCCTTCCCGCTCCGCCCCTGGGGTACCCTCCGACTGCCCTTCTTCACCACCCGCGTCTCCCTGTGCCGCCACATCGCCATCGCCGCCGGTGCCTGGACGCGTCTTCACAACAAGTGCCGACAGCCCCGTCCCTGCAGCATGCGGCGCCGACACTGGAGGCTCCTCCCTGTCACTGGCATCTGCAGAGCCTCGATCAGATGCTTCCTCAAAGCCCTCGTCTTCCACCACCTCCTCTTCCTCAAATTCGTGTTCCGCCTCCGGCTGGCTCTCCTCTTCCGTGTCCGCCTCTTTTTTCTCCGGCTCCCTCGCTGTCTGCTTCCCCTCCTCTCCCTCCTCTTCCCTTTCTCCCCCGCCATCCCGTTCATCCCCATCATCTCCCTCATCCTGACCACCCACCGGTGCCGTAGTGGCCGCCTTGGAAACTGCCTCTGAGCTTACCCTCCCAACCACCCCAGTACCATCACCGGCAGTCACGGCCCGTGGTTGAGCATCCTCGGGGGCATCCCCTCCCATTGACACCACCGTGCCGCCAATCTGGGGGATCCGCGACCCTTGTTGGGATGGCGACGTGGCAGGCGACAGCGACAGCTGGTCGGACAAGTGAGACCCCGTCGGCGATACCAGCAGGTGCGGGCCAGGGTCCCCTCCATGCGACTCCCCTGCCTCCCCAAGCCCTTTCTCTTTCATCCGCCACATGTCACGGATGCTCCGCGTGGCCGGCGCCGCGGCCACACCCGCCGCGTGGGCGACCACGCCGACCCCTCCGTGCTTGCCTTGCTCCGCTGCCTCTTTCTCCTTCTGCGCCCACAGGTTCCGGATGCTGGAGGAAGAGGAAGAAGGGGCCGCCCCCGTGGCACCCACTGCCACGGGGGGGACATGCTTCCCGTGCACGAGGTTGTCGCCAGGGTGCGCGGTTGCTGCGGCGGTCGTCTCCTTCTCCTTGGCAGCCCACATGCTGCGGATGTTCCTTGTCCCGCTCAGCATGCGCTTGGCTTCTTCCGCGGCCGCACCGATCACCGGCGGGCGCCAACCCACCACCTCCTCCGATGCTTGGCCGCCGCCAACTGGCCCCACTGTCGAAGGCGAGACCAAGGGGGAGGCTGAGGAGGATTGCGGTAGAACGGGACTGGGCAAGGATGATGGGGGTCGGCCGGGACTGGGCAGAGGCGATGACGTGGCTGCGGGTAAGGGGGGTATGTGCGTGCCTGATGCCCCAATAGCCGGGGTAGTGTCCAACGTGACAGCAGCTGCTGCGTGTGAGGCCTTGGCAGATGGGACAGTGTCGCCTTCCTCCCCCACCGCACGATCCCCTGTGCCACCCGCCTTTCTCTCTGCCTCCTCCTCATGCTCCTCTCCTCCCTCCTCCTTGAATGTATATCCTGTCTCTCGGTTCAACGCCCCGTGCTCACCCTCCCCACCGCCGCTACCCTCCACGGACGCATCAAACTCGTCGTCCACGGCCCCCGCGTCCTCGCCCTCCTGGCCCCCCTGCTCCCACCCGTCGCTCTGCTCGTCCCCATCGGCCATGTTCACCAGGAACCCGCGGGGGCTGCTCGCCGCACTGTCACCCAGCGACTCCTTCCCCAACAATGCACGCGTCAACACCTTGCTCGCCAGTGTGGAGCTGCCACCTGCCACGCCGCCCTTGCCCTCCCCATCCTTTGCTTCCCTTGCAACGCCACCCGGATGCGACCCTACACCCGTGCCAGGAACTTCCGCCCCCAAGCCAGAGCCTGGACCCCCCAAGCCAGGGCCTGCTGCTGCCCCCAAGCCCCTCGCATTCACCGAGGTCGAGCCACGACCGGCCACCGCGTCCGCTCTCGCACGCACGGCCCTCACTTGCTCCTCGAGGGCCGCCGCCTCACTGGACAGGCCCCCCAGAGCCTCTCGCTGCTCAGCCCGCAGTCGGCCCACCTCCCCCGCCAGCGCATCCATGCCCTCCCTCCCCTCGGACATCTCTTTTGCGAGCGCGCGCACCTCGGCTGCCACCTCCTCAAACTCCACCAAGTACTCATTCAAGACCCACTCCACCTCCCCATCGTCTGCGTCGCTGCCCTCGCCCTCCGCCACAGAACCACCCTCCACACCACGTGACTCGGTGTCGGATGCCAGCCCCCTACGGAAAGCATCATGCATGTCCTCTGCAGGTGGGTGGCTCCCACTGGCACCCGCGCGTGCCTTTGTGGCGGCGGCTAAGGCTTCCTCAAGCTCCTCCAACCTCGCCTCCATCGCCGCATGCTGCGCCGCCGCATGCTCCACCAGGCGCGCCGAAAGATCACGCTCGCGTGCCGAGGACTCCTCCACGCATGCCGCCACTGCTTGCATCCGCCCCTCGGCGCTCGAACACGCAGCCTCCAGCTCACCGAGCCGCGCCTGCAGCGCTTTCACGGCCAACGCAGTGGGATCGCCCTCCCGTGTCTTCCCACCCTGCATCTTGCCACCATCCTCCGTCTCCTCTTCCTCCTCCTCCCTCTCTCCGTCTTTGTCATCCCCAGACTTGGCTGCGGACACTAGCGCCCCCCTTTGGCGGTGTGCCCCCTGGCTCAGCCCTTGCTGTGCTTGCTGCTGTTGTTGCTGCTGCCGCCACCGCTCCTGCACCTCCACCAACTCACGCCGCACATCTTCCGCCTCCTCCCGCACCCCCCGCACGAGCTCGCGCGCCGCTACCAGCGACTCTCGCGCGCCCGCGACACCCTCCCCCAGCTGCACACCCAGCTGGTGGGGTGCAGAGACGCTCTCCTGCGCCAACAGGGCCACCTCCGCCCGCAGTTGGCCCAGTTGGCTCGCCAGCAGCCGCTGCTGCGCCCACCACGCCCCGGGCATGACCTGCCGGCGGCCAGCATTGTCGCCCATGCCCTGCTTCTGTTTTGACTGGTGCAATACTTCTGCTAGCCGACGCTCCACCTTCTGCTCCAGCCGCTCCATCCGATCTTTCAGCTCGGCTGAGTCCCCACCCTCCCCTACCCCTGGGGCTACAACCCCCCTACTCTTCCCCCCTGCCGCGCTTGCCTGCGCCTCCTTTGCCGCGTCTGCCAGCAGGGCCACCTCATCCCGCTGCGCCACCATCTGCTCCTCCATCTCCGCAATGCGCCTCCGCAGCTCGTCCACCTGTTCGCTGCTGGCATCCCCCTCCTGCCTCTCCCGCATGTAACGACGCAGCGCCTCCACGTCCCCTACCAGCCCCGCCACCTGCTCCTTGATGAGGACACTAACACTGTCGTCGTCACCGTCCTCCCCACCACGCTGGCCCCTACCTGCCTCGGCCACCTGCTCCAGCGCCTGCTCCAATCGGGCCAGCGCGCTCCTGACATCCGCCACCTCCGCCTCCACCCGCGAGACCGCGGCGCCGTGACGTCCGACAGCCTCGTCACTGGCCGCCGCCTGCTTGCTGGCCGCCTCCTTGACCGCCGCCAGCTCATCACGCACCCGTGCCAGCTCACCAGCAACACTCCCTGAACGCTCTTCCAGCCTCGCCGCCTGCTGCCTCAGCTCACCCACTGCGGACTCGGTTGAGCCCGTCATGGCCTCCATCGACCTGGCCACCACCTCTATGCGCGTCGCTGCCGCCGCGTCCGCAAGCATGAGCTCCTTGGAAACCTCCTCCACCCTACCCGCAAGCCGCTTGACCGCCGCGTCCCGCTCCTCTTGGTCGCCCGTGGTGGACGCCAGCTGCTCCCGCACCTCCCCCACGGACCCCCGCAGTGCGCCGATGTCGCTGCCGAGCGACGCGCCCATGTTGGCCAACCCTTCCCTTAGGCTGGCGACCGCGTCAGCTAGCTCCTCCCGCATCTCGGCGCGCCCGCTCTCGTTGGCGGCGCGCGCGGCCTCCCCCGCTACGCCCACCGCAGCCAGCTGCTCCTCGGCGGCCGCCATTCGCCCGGCGAGCTTCTCGCTTGCCTCGATGAGGGCCGCGTGCTCCTTGCTGTTGGCAAAGGAAGGGGCGGACGAGGCGCCACCGGAAGAGCCGGAGAGGCCGGACTCGCGGCGCATTTGCTTGGCAACCTGGTGTTGGGGGAGAGAAGGGGGGGAGGGGGGGCAGGCGAGGCAGAACAGGTAGACGTGGACATGTGAGCACTTACTAATATTACTCTGTTTCCCAGGTATTACTGTGATGCCACAGCATGGTGTGCCTTGGGACCACCCAGCTGGGCTGGCCGACGATTTCGGATAAAGGCATGCACAGGAATTCATACCAAATTCAAAGCCTCAGAACCCGTGTATTGGACGGGTGGGTGGGCGGGAAGGGGTGCAGGGATACCACTTCAACAGGTGGCTCTGATGGCGGCACATGCTGGCAGCAAACAAGCCCAGCACTGGTGCTGTGCCTCACACACTCACACCCGGTCGTGGCTGCAACCGTTTGTGCTGCCTTTGCTAAGACCCACACGAGGGTCTCAAGTATGGACATATCAGGCAGAATGCCTTCACATCCTGGTAGAAATGGGGGATACTTACACACACAAAAAAAAAAAAACATCGAGAATGCAACGATCCCCCCGCACTGTCCTGCTGTCACTTCCTTTGCTATTGTCATCTGCGCCCTTTTTGCCATAGAATCCTCGCCCATTGCCTGGGCAGACACACACTGGCGAATTCCCCCTGAACACAAATAACTGAAAGCTCTGAACCTGACCACCCACGGACGAGCTTTAGTATGCACACATGACTTACAATATACCACGCCAGCTGCTAATGATCTTGGCTGCTCGCCATCCCCAGGTACCTTGAAGTTCACCATTCTTTAGTGAACCAGTTTCCCACCGGTCGTCCTGATGATCAATAGAAATCACCCATCATCCTCTCTGGTTAAATATGAAGTTAAGTATAGATTCTACAGAAAATATCCTTACAACGCCCACGTACCATCTCGGCGGCCTGCGCGGCGGCCTCGGCAGTGACCGCCTGATGCTTGACCTTCTCCAGCGTGGCGCTGAACTTGCGCAGCTCGTCCTTGATATGCTCCCGCTCCTTGTCCTTGCCACCAGGACCACCCCCACCGCCATCCTCCCCACCCCCCGCCGCCTTGACCTGTGCGATCGCCGCGCTGACATTCGCAAGCTCCGCCCTCACCCCATCCATCTCCCCTTTCATCTCCTTCCGCAGCGCCTCCACCACGGCGGGGGACTCTGTGGCAGATGCCAGCTTTGTCTCCAGCGCGGCGAACGCCTCTCCTTTCTCCTTCAACGCCACGAGCGCGATATCAGCTGCGCTCGCCGCATCCTTGGCCACCAGCTTGAGCTTGGACAGCTCCACGTCTGTGTCAGCGTGACGTGCGATGGAATCGCGCTCCAGCGCCACCACACTCGACCGCAGCTTCTCTAACCCCGCCACGCTCGTCTTAATACCCTCCACCTCCTCCGCACACGCCTTCACTTTCTCGTACCCCGCCAGTGATGCTCGAAGCGATTCCAGCGCCTCCACCGAGCGCTTGAGCCTCTCGAACCCCTCTATCGAGGGCCGCATCTTCTCAAAGCCCTCCACCGATGCTTTGAGCCTGTCAATACCTGCCACCGAGGACTTCAACTTCTCCAGACCCGCCACGCTCGCGCGCAGCGGCTCGATCCCTTCTACGGCTGCCCGCAGCTCGTACAGGCCCCGCACTGACACCTGCAACGACTCGAGTTTCTCCACCGATGCCCTCAGCTCGCCCATTCCTTGCTCTAACGGCCGCAACGCCTCCCGCTGCGCCGCAGGCCCCTTATCCGCCATGCCCCGCACCGCCTCCTCCAGCACGCACAGCCGGCCCGCCAGCGCCTCCATCTCCCTCAGAACCCCCACACTGCTGCCCCCAACCCCTGATTCACCAGGAGCAGCACCACCTTCCACTGTGGTCTGCACCCCGCGCGCCTCCTCTCGCTCCTCTAATGCCGCCACACGCGCCACCAGCAACGCTTTCACCGACGCGAGCTCCGTGCGCAGCATCGCATCCCGCGCGTCCGCTTTCGCCGCGACATCCGCCGCGGTGGCCCTCGAGACCTCCTCGGCCGCACGCTTGGCCGCGGCGGTGACGTTGGCAGCATCCAAGGCAGAAGCACCCGCACCAGCAGAAGAATTGTTATTGTTATCCCCGACATGTGCCTGCACGTTCGCAAGCACGGCCTCCACCCGCGCCTGCCCCTCATGCATCGAAGCGATCGCGTCGTGGCAGCGCGCCTCCAGCGCCGCGAGACGCGCGTCGTCCAGGGCTACCTCCAACCCCGCGCCGCCACTGCCAGCGTCTGACACCGAGAACCAGCCCCCTGGTGGCCCCGACTGGCGCACGCCACGCTCCGTCCCCGGCATGCCCGCGCTGCCCCCGGCACCAAACACACCCTCCTTGACGCCATAAGGTACGGAGGCGATGCCGGAATAGCTGGCATACGCGTCCCCCCCGCCCCAGTCCCCTCGGCCGGGGGGGTACACCGGGGCGACCGCGACAGGTGTCGCAAACACGGGAGCAGGGTACGACGGCACGGGCATGGCCTGCACATATGGTGGGACTGACGGCATGGCCAGGTGGGGGCGCGCGCCAGCTGGCATGTGTGCGAGGTCGGACCGGGAGGGGGATGCTGCGTGGGAACCCCCGCGCGGCACTCCTTGGCCACCGAGTGACCCCTGCATGGCCTGTGCCTGTCGCAGCAACAGGTCGAGGGACAGGGTATCAGTGGACGCATCCACACGGGGCAACTGGGCGCCTGCATGTGCTGCTTGTCCTAGCCCATTCCCTGGCCCTAGCCCATGCGTGCGCAGGCCAAGTGACTCCATGATCTCCCCTCGCAAAGTCGTGATCGCATCGTGGACCATCCCCTTGGTTTCCTCGCGGATTCTCTCCATGGCCACCTGGCTGGTCCCGGCGGACCCGCCCGGCGCCGTATTGCTGCCAGTGCTATTGTACCCGGTGGCCGCGTGGGAATTGCCTGTGCCAGCACCGCGATTGGATTCCCTGTCCCTGCCCTGTGCTCGTTCGGGTGACAGGTGGCGGTGCTGTCGCCGGGGAGTCTCTGCGGCGGCGCCAGCATCGGCGTCGTTGTTGTCGCGTGCTGCATCCATCGTGGTCTCTCGCGCACTCTGCAGCTCGCGGACGGACTCCTTGAGGGCGAGAATCTCGGCCCCTGTGCGCAGCTCCGACCGTACCTTGCCCACCAGGGTGTCCATCTCCCGCCGCAGCTCGTCCTTGGCGGAGCGCAGGCTGTTCTGCACGTCCGACGGGCTGGCGATGGCGACCTGGATCCAGGAACCAGAGCCAAGGCAGACGACAGAAGGATGTTATGCAGGGAGGCACAAATGTTAGACAGACGTGGACACCGCTCAATTTTGTTAAACGTCCCTATCAGCTTATGACATTGCAGTCTGTCGTTCCCGACGGGAGGCGCAGCGACCTGCTCGTGGTACAATATTCCACACCTGATGTGAATAGCGATACGTGGCACAGCAAATGGGGAGGGCTATAACGTGTATTGGCGCAATAAATTCGAAATGGAAACGCGAGATATTTTCAAAAGTGCTGCGATTTGCTGCTCTTTCAATTTAAAGAAGAGCTCGCATTACTACAAGAACATTTTACCGAGGCATCGTCGATTCTACGCACAGGTGTCGCGGCAATCGTGGTAGCCGGACGGCGTGACACGAGCGGTGAATCGTACGTGGCACCAGTAAAAATGCCTTGCGAAGATCCTGAGGTCGTTCCTCCATGATAGATAATGGGCCGTGTTCGCTGATTACCCGTCCTTCTGCTCGAGCCTAGCTCATCCCAGGCATTCAGAGCGCCCGCGCTGCCCAGCCTGGAAGCACCAAGATTGTGCTCTGTCTGCTGAATCACGGAATGCAAGTGGCTCCGCCAGCTTGGATACGTTGGATCCTGAGCAACTGAATGGTATCCTTTTGCTTTAGCCATTCTCACAGGCGTGCTGCAATTCGAAGCCAAAATCCTTTTTTCATCGGGATAAAATAGGGTATCCGCCAAAATTCTGTGACGGTATGGTCATGACTTACAGATTGTTGCTCACCGCATTTCCTGATAACATCATTGGAACCTTTGTGTTTGAATAAATTAATTGCGCATATCTTTCTGGTATGAATTTTACGATACAGGTCGCCATAGCCCTGCTTTATTCATTTTTTCTTCGTTAACGGTAACCAGTGTGTGCTCAACAAAGTGAGCGACGACTTTCCGGGGAAATGGGTGTTGTTTCGTCACGGCCCTGACCGCCTGCAGCGGTGCTGCCTGCGGGGAACTTTCAACTTTCAACCTCGAGGTACGAACGGGGTACGGTAATTCGTACACCTTGCGAGTTGCGAAAGGCTGCGACAGGACTGGTGTGTATACAGTACAGCAGCACTTCACTGATTCTGGCGCAGCCAGGCGAGGCTCGGTCGCAGCAGGGTCGCAGCCTCGCGGCACGCAGGGGCTCTCGCAGGGGCTCTCGCAGGGGATTTTTCATGTTTAACATTGCAGGCATGGCGGGTTGCGGTTCGCGGAGTCACAAGTCACAAACTCTAGTCACGAATCACACCGGTTGGTATTAGTGACTGTAGGGCACCTTGGCATACAATGGCAGTCCGGAGCCTCACCAATGCTCACCTGCTCATTGCCGGCTCAGCAGCTGCTTACCCACGCGGAAATGGCCTACAGTACTGTCACAATAAATCCCCACCATGACCCGGTAAATTTCGAGCGCTTCATTACAGTGGCAACTGAAGCTGTGAGGCACCGGGCCGTTTCCCACGTTATCGACATTGCAGGCTAGATCAGGGCTGGATTATTAGGTACATTAACAAGTGGATGATGGATCCAAACATGGTGCTTGGCGGATTTCAGAAGCGCTGTAATTTTCGCTTTCTAGATTACAAGCAATTAAATTAAATTAAATTAAATTAAATTATAACATGCCTCCGTGGGGAGGTCATGTAGCACATATTTCATGATGGGTGGGATGGAGGAAGCCGCGTGATCGAACTATCCTAACTCTATCTAGAAAATCCTAACTGCACTACTCATCAAAACGCCTCCTCCGCTTGGGGGGAGGTGGCTTGCCCACAGGGTCGGGCGTGTGTGCTTTGACAATCTTCTTCCACCGCTCCTTGTCCTGCATGGCAGTCCAAAGACGGGAGAGAGAGTGGATGCGGTGCTCAAACTGGGCTGGGACCACGAGGTCGTCCAGCAGCATCTGAACGTAGTTGGTGACAGGTTTCCCTACCCTTTTGGGAATGTCCTTACAAGCAATGATGCCGGTATTTCATTAGTAAAAGTGGACTCTTGTAATAACAACGATTTTCATACCACAATCAGCGGAATTAATTAATTAATTAATTAATTAGTTAGACTCGTGCTCCCGTTGGGGAGTCACGGAGCATTAACCCCGATGAATGGATGGATGGGTGCACACATTCCTACCGGTCTAATCTATCTACATTGGCTACATACTACATCTATCTAACAACATTCTAACTACAACATCTATCTAGACAGCCTCACTCTGCCCTAGGGGAGCTGTCTAGCGTGCCTCCCCCGGGATTGCACACGCGGGCGCTTCCCCACTGGGGGGGGCTCGTTGTCCTCTATGACCTGGGCCCACTTGGCCTTGTCCATCATCTTCTTCCAAATCACGGAGAGGCCTAGGCCCCCCATGTCCTCTACTAGCTGTTCTTTGAAGGTGCGGGCCTTGCGGCGTCTAACATCACTGGGCCCAGCCCACGTCAGGAGGTGCCGGCCAGGCTGGGCTGGTCGCAGTCCTGCGGGGGGGCCACGTGAGGTGTCTACCTGGTTGGTGCGAGCTAGGTGCCCTACTAGCTGCAGGCGGCGTTGCTTAATTGTGCTGGTGATATAGGGCATGCCCTGATACAGGTCCTCATTGCGGACATGAGCAGCATATCCTACTCTGAAAATGGAACGCAGCATGCTGGTGACCGCGCCGTCCAGCTTGCGGGCCAGGTCGGCGGTGAGGGTCCACGTCTCGGCGCCATACGTGAGAACAGGAAGAATCAGCGGAAAGCCCCCGCCACAGGGAGCCAACACAGGTATGCCTAGTTCCGCAGTCCCTCCTCGGGGCATGCTGATGCCCACCTTCGTGCTAGCAGGCTTTTCGACTGATGCAGTTGAAATGATGTCGCAATAGCGAAAAAACTTGAAGGATTGTGCTCGTGTATGGGTAGATGTGACGTTACATCAAAGAGACAACCAGCGCAGGCCAGTTACATAGCTCGAGTGAGCGGTGAACTGCAAAATGGATGGCGCTGGAACCGGAAAGTCCACTCCTGGATAAATTGCTATAATTACGGGCCAAAGCTTCACAATTGCCAACACTTATGCACGGTGCTCGACTTTTTTTGGTGGAATTCAATCAAGTGAGACAGCCAGATGTTACATGAACTCATTAATTTCCTCCTACTCCTCCTCACAATGCAGAGGCCACGTCTGTATGCGCGTGTGCAGGGCACGGAGGAAGGAGGTAGTGGGAGCTAGGGAAAAAGGGGGTTGCATGGTGCGTAGGTGCATGAGTGCGTGGGTCCAGGTGTGGTGTGCATAATAACCGCAAGTCTTACATGGCCACAGGCAGGCATTATTGTCGAGATGGGTAGGCAAAGCTAAGCCGGAATATGACTCTAGAAATTCATGACAAGCACAGCATGCGTAAGTACTTATCCTGCGACCAGTTAGTCCAGATCTGCAGTAATAGCCGTGTTACCAACCTAATCAGGTGGATGTCGAAGTGAGATTGCGGAGATGCATGATTGCATTGGTGGTGTATTCCATGCTATCACCATGTGCACTCGTTCATTCACCCACCCACCCACCCACCCACCCACCCACCCACCCACCCACCCACCCACCCACCCACCCACCCACCACCCACCCACCCACCCACCCACCCACCCACCCACCCACCCACCCACCCACCCACCCACCCACCCACCCACCCACCCACCCACCCACCCACCCACCCACCCACCCACCCACCCACCCACTCATTCATGAACTCATTCGTTCGTCCGTCCGTCCGTCCGTCCGTCCGTCCGTCCGTCCGTCCGTCCGTCCGTCCGTCCGTCCGTCCGTCCGTCCGTCCGTCCGTCCGTCCGTCCGTCCGTCCGTCCGTCCGTCCGTCCGTACGTCCGTCCGTCCGTCCGTCCGTCCGTCCGTCCGTCCGTCCGTCCGTCCGTCCGTCCGTCCGTTCGTTGGTCAGCTTTTAATCCTTGTGTGCACATGCACAACAGGAAGAAAGGGCAGAGAACCCCTTTCTCCTTCATGCCAGAGGCATGCCACAACTGCAATCGGACCCGGTAAACGATCCGGCAAGATCTGTGGGTGCAATAAGACCCATGTGAGCATATCCTATAACAAGAAGCGTGGGCAAGTAATCTGAGCATTATTAGCCAGGACGTAGCATGGCTGTACAAGGACTAAGCTAATTAAGGCTATGGCTGGTGGTGTACCGTGTGTCAGTTGGCGGGGCACGTGGCTAGGTATGGCACAGCTAGGCAAACATTCTAGGCATGGCTGCCGTGGCGGCAGTGACTACCAATGGATACAAACTAGGGCTATAATATACAAGCTATTCTAGCCCGCAGGGGGCATCCACATCTTGTGGTTGATCATCAGGTCCCCGCCCCTCCAGTATACACCTTGGGCTTCTGGGGGTCCTGCTTGTGGCGGAGGTATTCCGGCCACCTGGGTCGCGTCGCTGCTGCTGCTGGGCGGGGGTCAGGTCGTCGTCCAGCGTCCAGGTGAGGTCGTGCAACCTCTTGCGACGAGAAAGGAACCGATGCTTGTCCTCGATCACGGGAGGGGAAGGTGAGCAAGATTGGTGGGGGAGCCGCCTTGTCCCGTGAGCTAGTGGGGAAGGCGGTGGCACCCACAGTCAGTTCAGTACCTCACCTACCAAGCCCATATCAGCTGGTATAGTGCATGTAGTAGGCGTACATGTACAAGGTCACGGCTAGGCCTGACTATTCTACACTACTACTACTGTATTTCCATGCTAAGCTGTGGTGTCTGGAGGTGCTGGGGCCGCTGCCGGGGGTCGCTTGCCAGGGCTTGTGGCTGAACGACGTATAGATTTGTGGCCGCCCGGCCTTCCAGTACACCGGCTTCCCCGCCGACTGATGTCTGCCGGAGCTGGAGGTAGGTCGGCCATAGCTCCCGTCGCCGTTGTTGCTACGCCAGGGTCAATTGGCCGTCCAAGGTGAAGGGAGTCTTCTCGAGCCGCTTGCAGCGTCTGAGAAATGAAATCTTGTCCGCTAGCTGGGTTCTCAAAGATGAGAAGAAGCGGAGGCGCCCCTGCCTTACCTCGCCGGCGATCGAGCGGGGAAGGCGGTGGGCGGCCAGTTTGATCTGACCAAGGAGGCCCATGCCGGACCAACAAGGATTTTGCTCTCAAACGCCTGTGCAAGCTTCTCGGAATTCTCACCTTCCACCAGGTCAAAGTTCTTGACGATGACGTTAAGGCTGCGCTTGGCGAGCTCGGCCTCCTCGCGGAGGTCCAGCGTCTGCCGCTGGAGTTGTGCTGCGACGGCGGAGCTGGTGCATGGTGTCCAGAGGTGGTGACAGTGTTGCTAAAGCATGTCCGCCCAGGTTTGGGTGGGAGGAGCATCACCAGCCAGGCCAGCGCCGCCCAGCGGGCGGGGCTGGCTTGTCGGCAATGTCCTTCACCGCCTGGGCGGTGATGCCTGCGGTGTTTTGCAGGCACTCGATGGCGACGGCGTTGTCCTGGAGGCGCTTGTCGATGTCACGGAGCTGGGAGGTGATGGCGTCGGTGGAGGCGGTGGGGGGGGGGGTGGAGGCGCGGAGGGCCGGTGCATGGAGGCGGCGGTGGAAATGGTGGGGAGCTCAGCAGCGAGCGTGCGGCCCACAGCTGCCACATCTGCAGCTAGGGGCGTCACGTGCTGTGAGATGGCTTCTTGGAGGTGGAGGAGAAAGGTGGATTCGGTCCCGGAAGTAGCCTAGAATGTATTAAGGGGACCCGTCCCTTCCGAATTTTTTGGCGCCAAAAAATTCGCGCCGGTACCGAAGGTCATAAATTTCACGTGCACGGTGCGCGCACCCCTTGCGGAAGTGGCCATGGCGACTGCGTTCAGGCGAAACTACCACACTAGGGCAGGCGAAATGCAAAAATTTTACTCAAATCTAAAAGATGATGAGTTTATGATGTTAGTTTGTGGCGGAAATCAACTGGTTTACAATATCGCTGTTGTTTTTTTGTGCCATCGGCATGGGGGGTAATCTGAATTTTTTGGTCGCGCGGAACATGAAATAGAATTCATGATAGCGGCTGTAAAATCGCGGTTTTGGGGGTTGTTCTGACCGTGAAGCAGGCGGTTGCATCGAATTCTAAACCGAGCTGGTGCTTTTTGCCATATTTTCGGCCATTATCGGTAAGTAATTGTTCAGACCTGCGCAGTGCGTGTCTGACCTGTCCATGGAATAACGGCTGTTATTGCGCGCCTGGGCGAGGGATTTACGAGGGCGAGTTACAGATTTGTCGCGAATGTTATATGCTATCAGTGCCTTCTTCTATGAGCTCATCGTTCGATTTTTTTTGCGTTCTTTTTGGGCAGTTTCCGCCAGCTAGCTTGCCGTCGCTTGCCGTTGTGTTGCCGAATACCTGGCAGCTTTAGATTTTTTCGTTGATGTCGTGATCAGGGCCGCTTCAGTCGCAGCCTATAGCTCTTCGGGAAGGTATAAGGCATTTCATAAAACGTGTTCTGGCAAGGATGTTGTGCGTATGGACGCTTCTTGTTGTTTGAGAGTGACGCACCCTCTCTTCGCAGGCCGCAGCGGCATCACAGCGCTCATGCGCTGAAGGGCCGCCAATGGTTTCTTTGCATTTTATCGTGCAGGGATGGAAGTGTTATAGTGATGATGATGTTGGAGATATTGCATTTGTGTGACTGCATGTAGATAGCTGGCACCAATGGTTGTTTGAGCTTTCCTTTGTTATGATGATGTGACAAGACTACAATGTGCTGAGCCAACCATGGTTGACATGCATGACTGCATGCAAGCTATATATACCATGTTCCTACTTGGTTCCTTGCCCTCCATAGTCCCAGTTTGTCATCCATGCCGGGGAGGACAGTTTAGGAGGTGTTGTTGAGCTGATTAGCTTGGTTGGCATCAACCTTACACTCTAACCTGGGAGAAACATAGGAAATGCTGCTTAGGCATGTTAGGGCTACCATCGTCAAGGCTATGAACATATTTACAAGGCTGGCCATGCTGGAGGGATGATGAACACATATGAGGTGCGTGGCCACCCCTTTGTACATTGTAAACATACTCAGCATGGTTTTGGTGCATGTTGGATGGCATATGAAGTGGCACTGTGGGGTTACTAACTTACTGAGTGGTCCTTAGCGCCTTGTCAGGTGGTCATATAGGAAACCCATCAACTTGAGTAGTTCTTGTCACAATGACCCCCCACGTTGAGCATGCGTTGCCGTCAGCGTGCAAGAGTTAATCATGTGTGCTTTGGTCAGTTTGCAGATGTCTTTGATGAAGAAGGAGGTGCTAGTGTGGCTGAATGGTTACTATAATTTCCTTGTAGTGTCTACATGGGTGGCCGTCTTGGAATGGTTGTAACTTGGGCAGTTCTTGTCAGAACGTCGTCAAACCTTGAACATAGGAGGTACCATATGTGCAGAGGATGGTAGTATGTGGTTGGGAATCACGGTCACACCGGCTGTGGAGGAGCAGCGGGCCTCCCTCAAGCTGGACAGGGCACGCCAGCAGGCCAAGAAGAGGGACCCAAACTGGCGCAGGCTGCGCAAGAAGAAAAAAACTGAGGCCCAGGGGGGCAAGTGGAAGGATAACAAGGCCGGTGGGGAGTATGAGCATGGCAGTGGCTATGCCATCTACGGGCAGCCCGTGGCTGGGCAGGAAGGGGGGGGGAATCCAGTGACAGTGACAGTGACAGTGTGCTCTGCACGGTGTGTGGCGGTGCAGAGCACAAGAAGGTGAACCCCTTTCTCTTGTGTTCCAACCAGGATCCGGGCGACCATGGGGGCCACATGTTGTGCTTGGGTTTCACGCTGTCCACCGTGCCTGGTGATCCCTGGTTTTGTGCAGCATGTGATGACACGGGGGCCAACAGTGTGCTTGATTGACAGTTTTTCCAGTTTTTTCCAAGTCCTGAAAAGGGCTATAACCATGATCATATATGTGTTTTACTGGTCAGATTGAGCTGAAAATTGGTGGGTATACATTTCCCACCATGTAATGTTTGATTTTAACCCCACTGGCCATATAACATGTGTTATTGATTTGATTTATTTTTTTATGTGCTAAAAAAGACCCTTTTTAGTAGGTCAAAATTTAACACCTACTAGTTTGAAGTACCATTTTGGGGACCCAACTAGCCAGGTTTTTTGTAAACAGTGGGAACTTAAAGAAAATATCATGGCTGATTGAATTTGGTCTTGCCATGCACCTAGGCACTAGGTGCCATGGACCCTATGGTTTAGCGTATTACTGATGCTGGCATCCGGTGTATAGCCAGGGGTCATGAACCGGCCTAGGTACAGGTGGGGGGATGCATGCCCAAACATGTTGTTTTGATGCCCCAAACTCAAATCTGGACATATCATGTGGACTTACAATGTTATTACCTACATGAGTTCACTTTTGGGGTGGTCAGAAGGGACGGGTCCCCTTAACCCCTAAATGGTCTGGCTGCCGATTTTCCGCCTAAAACTGAGTTACAGCCGACACGTCGGCCCCTTCTCGGGGGACCAAATGCCGCGAAAACTATTGAGAATTAGGAAAAGTTTAGCTGAGAAGATCGAAAGTTTATAATTTTCCTCACAGCATGGTACTAGGGTTTGCATACTTCTGACAAAGTTATAGAGGTGTTCTGGCCGGTCAAAGTACAAGGGGTCAGGGTACTTTTTCACGTACAACGTGCATTCCGGAAAACGACGACCTGGCCATGGCGGCTTGCGCCCACGCATGGCATTTACGTTTTCGTTCGAATTTTCTGACCAAACTTAGGAAATTGATTTTATACGTCCTAAAGATCACACAGGCCAATTTTTGGTTCGCGGGAATGCCATTTGATAGGTGTCGGCAGCGTTCTTGCTGGAAAAAACTGCGATCAGGCCGGACGATAGAAACGTTGACAGCAATACCTTTCCGGCGTATTTTAAAGGATATATTGGTTTCTTTGTACTTTTAATGATACATAGTAGTCGTAAACGTGCAAGGGTGGCCAGAAATCGCCGAATCCAGCGACCATGCTGCACAACTTTGGTGTGCCGAAATGCGCCATTTTGCGGCCACCGCCTGGGCCAAGGTAACGCCATCCATGCCTGGTAAAGCTTCAGCATCGTTTTCCTATCGATGTTTGACGTTTATATATACGTTCTAGCTTGTGTAGCACATTCTTTTTGCATTATTCATGCTCTTTCTTGACCCTGGCCTGGCCCCTTTCTAAAACACCCTTCTTAGATGCTTCCCTCAGTCAGTTGACCTGCCACAGTGTGATGGTGATAAGTTTTAGATGCTGTATGGGTTTGAATACCTCCATATATGTTTGTTATACATTTCCCACACACATATTGCATGAGTGTGAGGCAGTTGGCTGGTCTCTGTGGCATCATCAAGCATGTAACCGGTGAGTAGAAGCTTCCCATTGTCAGCATGTGCCACCAGGTGTGCTGGCCATCACCTGGCAAGCTATAGCAGCTTAGGCCTAGTTTATCCTTGCTAGGGCAAGCTGAAATAGGCTTAAAATCACTAGTTTGTTGGTGGCTGCCTCCTAGAATGCATGCCTTGCGTAGGGTATCCGTACCACGTTACCTACGTGCATGGACAAGGTGGCACCTGCACATAGGTGCCATGTAAGGGCAGTGTGATGATGCAGTTATGTTTCCCCATCATTGTGGAAGGGAAATGTATTGTGTGGCATGGTTGGGGCCATATTAGTAGGTATTAGTAGGTAGTATGCCCACTCCTACCCCCTTGGTTGCTTTTTACCAACGGTACCCCTATGGGCTGTACTGGGTGTAACTGCTGGCATACCCACCCAAATGATGACCCCAATGGCTCAAACTGTTCAGCAACTAATTGTTTATCATCCCTGAAGTGGTAGGTGCCTAGCTCTTACAACATAATTCAAAATGCACATTCTACCAAAAATGAAAACGCTCGTCTTGACCCCCCTGACTTTGACGGCAGTTATACATGGCCTACCCTGCATATATGTAAGGTTGTGATGTACCAACCCGAAGGGCAACTCATGGACATGCTTGGCCCCCAAGGACAGCCATTGGATATGGGTGGGTTGGATGGCATCTGGTTTGCAAAATTGTGAAGTTACAGCCGATGCATCGGCAGTATTTCTGCCCATTTAGGGGTTAAAGGCCATATTAATTAATTAATTAATTAGACTCGTGCTCCCGTTGGGGAGTCACGGAGCATTAACCCCGATGGATGGATGGATGGGTGCAAACATTCCTACCGGTCTAATCTATCTACGTTGGCTACATACTACATCTATCTAACGGCATTCTAACTACAACATCTATCTAGGCAGCCGCACGCTGCCCTAGGGGGAGCTATCTGGCGTGCCTCCCGCGGGATTGCACACGCAGGCGCTTCCCCACTGGGGGGGGCTCGTTGTCCTCTATCAAAGAGACAACCAGCGCAGGCCAGAAATCGGGAGAATCCGGACCATGGTAGCTCGAGCCTGCCGTTATCTTTTCCGCGTTTTCGAGTCGTTCAGGATGATGAAGATGAATGGTGATGGAAATGTGTATCCTTATGCATTGAAATTATGGCTTGCTTACGTGTGGAGCGACTAGATGACCTAGACGGTGGGGCCGGAAACAGCATGCTTGATCAGGGCGTGTGTTTCTAGCCTAACTGGCCGGGAGTGTCTAGTGGTGAGCACCATTGCTCTATGACCTGGGCCCACTTGGCCTTGTCCATCATCTTCTTCCAAATCACGGAGAGGCCTAGGCCCCCCATGTCCTCTACTAGCTGTTCTTTGAAGGTGCGGGCCTTGCGGCGTCTAACATCGCTGGGCCCAGCCCACGTCAGGAGGTGCCGGCCAGGCTGGGCTGGTCGCAGTCCTGCGGGGGGGCCACGTGAGGTGTCTACCTGGTTGGTGCGAGCTAGGTGCCCTACTAGCTGCAGGCGGCGTTGCTTAATGGTGCTGGTGATATAGGGCATGCCCTGGTACAGGTCCTCATTGCGGACATGGGCAGCATAGCCTACTCTGAAAATGGAACGCAGCATGCTGGTGACCGCGCCATCCAGCTTGCGGGCCAGGTCGGCGGTGAGGGTCCACGTCTCGGCGCCATACGTGAGAACAGGAAGGACGAGGACCTTGAACAGGTCCTGTTTCTCGATCTTGCCCAGGGGCTTGCGCCACAGGGCCCGGTACTGACGTAAAGCGTGCCAGGCGAGGGAGATGCGATGGTTCACATCAACCTCGCAGCTGGGGAGCAGGCTGCCCAGCAGCTTAATGCGGTCCCGATACAGGACTCGAGAGCCGTCTAGGAGATAGAGGGGCGGCGCTGAGTTGGTGAGCCCAACCGCCAGGGCCTCTGTCTTCTTGCTGACCTCAAGCCCCACTGCCCAAAGGCCATATGCCCGGCCTTCTCAGGGATATGTGCTACATATTCTCCCAACGGAGTTATGTTACAATTCAATTCAATTCAATTCAATTCAATTCAATTCAATTCAATTCAATTCAATTCAATTCAATTCAATTCAATTCAATTCAATTCAATTCAATTCAATTCAATTCAATTCAATTCAATTCAATTCAATTCAATTCAATTCAATTCAATTCAAGCTTAATGCATTACTTAATATATCAAGGAGACAGTTAACAGCACAGGGCAGAGACCGGGCGAATCCGGACCATGGTAGCTCGAGCCTGCCGTTATTTTCCGCGTTTTCGAGTCGTTCTTGACATGATGAATATCACGGAGACAACCAGCGCAGGCCAGAAATCGGGAGAATCCGGACAATGGTAGCTCGAGCCTGCTGTTATCTTCAAAGAGCCTGCTGTTATCTTGTCCGCGTGTTCGAGTCGTTCAGGATGATGAATATGAATGGTGATGGAGATGTGTATGACTTGCGTACGTGTCAGGAATGCAATTTGGTGCAAGTAAACTGCAGTAGCATACCACTTCGTATTATTGAATGCGATCACCGGCAAATAACATTATGGCACAAATTGATCCTTGCTCACGACGTTGGACCGCCGTGCCTCCAGGAATAGTTGGCCACCTTCTGGGTTAATATTGTAACACACTTCTGACTGTTGGTACGTTCCCATGCTGGAACCATGCCCAGTTCGCAGCCCATGTCCATTTCAGCTCCATAAACTACAGTAACAGGATGCCAAGAGGTGGTGGTGCCCACCGTCCACACAATCAGGTGGCAGTCTGGACAAAAAAAGGCAGGCACCAGAGAGCTGCATTTTGATGCCCTCATCTGAGGGTCACTTGGCCAAAATCTGGAACATACTATCCAAATAAACAGCTTTGGCAGGAAAATATATCACCTCCTGGTGTGTGCGCAACTCTTCCAAAGGAAGCATGGCCAGGATCGAGACCTGAGGCCAACTGAAAAGCACCACGCCACGTAAAATGCCGCCTGGACATCTGCAGCCCCCCGCCCAATTGGGCACGTGCATGCGACTGAGCAATCCTTGGAAAGTTCTGGAATGACAGCATAAGCTGCCAATACCACTCAGAACAAAAAGAAATCCTTGGGTCTTAAGATACCCGCAGCATCTGCTTTCCACTGTGGCAACCCCATCCCCAAAAGGCCACTGGATCGAATCCATTATTGGTAAGCTCGAAACGCAGATGGATCTGGCTAACCGTACAAAGCCTTACCACACACCTGTGTCATTTCGTCGTCCCCAATCACAAGTCTTGCCAACTGCTCCACACTCGCTCTGCCAGTTCTCGGTGGCCTCAACCAAGTACACACGGGGTCTTAGTCCAGGACTCTATATTAGCCACCGAATTCGCCCCATGCCTCATGCAAACCACTGGCTCGGTTGCCCTTGCCAAACCATGAGGTATGCAATATTGGGTGCGCTGGCATTGGTGGCAACCCAAAAGAAGCAGATCTAGCGACAAATCTAGGGACAACTGCGCATGTGCTGCTCAGAGTCTCCACGTCAAGCTGGAATCCCTCGTTTTAAGAAAGTATTCAAGACTGGACAAGATTCAACCGCACTTGCAGTCAACCAAAGACGCCTCGCCATTTCCCGCCATTCGTCTGGTGCAGGAACACATGCATGCACTGACCTCAAGTGCAAACATGATAGTTCCACCACGGCAAGCAACAGGCCGCCAAAACTAATATGACAAACACCAATCAAATAAATCAACTCCGGGGAGAGTATCTAACTGACAACGTTCAAACCTTCCGCGCCCACTCAACGTGGAATAACACACATTAAGTACATACGTCCCTTGATGGGGTGGCAAACTGCAAAGAAAGAGCCTTGCCAGCATCTCACAGAGCACATCCAGATGCACGAAAAAAGGAGGTGCCCTCTTGCCAAACAGCTGAAAACACAATAAACAGATGCTTGCTGATATCCAACAAGCCCTTAAACCTGCAGCAACTCCCGCAGGTATCGCTGCTTGCCCTGGTCATCCTTGAGCTCCGACCACGCAAAGAACGGCACGTGCAGCACGCGCCAGCCCTCTTTCTCCAGGATGCGCTGCTTGAGCTTGGTCACAAGACCCAGCTCCGTCTGGCGCGGCACGTAGTGCGACGGCCCGTTCACCTCCACACACAAGCGGCCACCCCACTTGTCGCTCACCTCCCCCGAGATGACAATATCCAGCACATACCCGCCGAACATGGCCGGCACCTCGTTTTTGTGGGAGATGCCCATGGCGTTGAGCCTCTCGGACACATCCATGTGCATGCGGGATGATGTAGGCGGCTCCGTGCCAGGAGCACCCTGCATGACCATGCTCTTGAGCTCCTCCACCACGCGCCCGCGCGTGCCCGTCGTCCACTCCTCGCGCGGGTGCAGGAAGCAGATGGCCTGCACAAGCTGGTTGCACGTCTGGAAGGCAAGGCTGCCCTTCTCGCTCAGCTCCTTGTCCGCACAACGCAGTACAAAGTCGGCAAACTTGTGCGTGGCGACGCCCACGACCGTGCACGACCAGAGGACGATGGCCAGGTCGCCCACGTTGGACGACAGGAGCGAGTCACGATTGCACAGCTCCTCCTGGACCGCCGCCATGAAGCGCAGCGCGGGGTAGTCGGCGTTGGCGCAGCCCCAAGCAATCATACCCAGCTCCGACACCTTGAACGGGCCCATCCCTCGCCGCAAGCACTCAGCCTCCACGAGCGCAAACACGGGTGTGGGCACGTGGCGCAGCGACCCGTACCCAAACACGAGCATGGACAGCCCCATGGTGGAGTACTCGGCGAGCCCCTCTGCCTCGACCTTAAGGCTGATGCGGTCAAAGAGCGCCTCCGACAGGAACTCGAGTGTTGCAAACGACCAGATGAGCATGCCGATGTTCTGCGCGTTGAAGTACTCGACCTTGCGAGCGACGACCTCATCGGCGATGCCGCGGAAGAGCTTGCGCGCGGGGAAGCCCATGGTGGCAAATGACCACGCGAGGTTGGACAGATCCTGCGAGTTGCACTCGGAGAGCCCGTTGGTGAGCGCGACCTCCTCGGCCTCGCGGAAGAGCCGCTTGGCGGGCACGCCCATGCTGGCAAACGCCCACAGCATGTTGCTCATGTTCTGCGGCGTGAAAGAGAGCTCGACCATGCCCTTGGTGCAGACTGTCTTCTCGACAAGGTCGAAGAAGCCGCGCGACTCGAACTTGCAGGTGGCGAACGACCACAGGATCATGACCATGTCGTGGCCGTTGAACGAGTCCAGTGAGCGGCGTTCGAGCTCCTTTGCCACAGCGCCAAACACGAGCTCGTTCTCGTAGTGCGCCGCGTTCGCATACGCCCACACGATCATGGCCAGCCCCTGCGGCGTGAACTGCGGCAGGCGCTCCGCCTTAAGGAACTCGGGCACAAACGCCTCAAACACGTAGTTGGACGGGCGGCCGACCGAGGCAAATGACCAGACAACCATCGCGAGGTCCTGTTCGCAATAGGCGTGCACGCCACGCATGCGCACATCGCGCTCAACCTCGTTAAAGATGTTGTCGGCGTTGTGCATGGACACGGCATACGCCCAGGAGACCATGGCCACCTCCTGCGTCTTAAAGGACCCGAACCCGCGTGGCTCGCGCACCATGATCTCGCGGTCGACCGCGTCAAAGAGGCGCTCTGACTCGTTGCCCATGCCTGCACTTGCAAACGCCCACACGGTCATCGCGAGGCCCTGCGGGTCAAACTGCGACGTGCCGCGCTTGGCAATCTCCGCCTCAATCGCGAGGAACAGCTCGGGCGCGTGGTGCTCCACCGTGGCAAACGACCAAACAATCACCGCCAGGTGCTGCGGCATGCAGAACGCCAGCGAGCGGGTCATCTCGAACCGGCTCTGGATCTCCGAGGCGACCGCGCCAAAGAGGGAGTCGGATCCCTTGTCGACGGTGGCAAAAGCCCACACGATGTTGGCCAGGTCCTGCCCATTGAAGTCGGACAAGCCGCGCTTGGCAGCCTCCTCTTCGACCTCATGGAATAGCTCATCGTTCATGTAGCCCAGGCGCGCAAATGACCACGCGGTCATCGCCATCTCCTGCAGCTTGAATTCACCAAACCCGCGTACTTTCATGTCAGCAGCGACCGCCTTAAACAGCTCCTTGGCGGGGCACTTGCAGGCAGCAAACGACCACACAGTCATGGACACGCTCTGCGACGCGAAGCAGCTCATGCCGCGCCGCACACACTCATCCTCCACCGCGCTGAAGACCTGCAAGAGGTTGGCATGGTGAAAACCAGCCAAGCCCAAAAGGCAATACAAGAACCGCATGGGAACCAACGTCTTCAGGGATAGCGGTCTGTGTCAAACAGGGTGTCTGTATTGTAATGGAAACTAGCATAGTTCTTGTCACTTTTTGGCCAGCCTGCTATTAATGAGAAACCAGCTATAATTGGAGAGCCCTCAGGAAAGGCAGATGCAGCAAAGACAGCCACGCGCACCAGACTGTTCTGGTCAAAGAAGCATTATTTTCTGGCCTTTGCCTGTAAGTGTTGTATAGAAAGGGAAAGAGCACAAGCAGGCATATGAGCTATGTTCTTCGTATAAGCAACTGACATACTGCAGACACAAGATAGCCGCATCCCACCAAATCTAAACCTGAGCTCATACGGCGCAACTTTCTCGTTATAAAAGCGACCAGATGGCAAAGATTAGGACAGAAAGAAGGCAGAACATATTCTGGCAGATACATCAGCACGTTGTATATGTGCGCTGCTGCACAGGGGGCTTCCATGGCCAAATCAGGGATCCCTTGCCTTTTCGCTTAGCCAAGGTATCTAATCCCAGAAAAACAATAATGCAAAAACCATAGCAAATGAATATCGTGGATGCTGGCATAGGGGCCCACATGCTGGCACGCCAGTCCCAATTTCAGCACCGGTCCAGGGGTACCAGCCCTGCTGGAACCCCATAGGGAATTTTGCAAACTGCGCGCAAGCTGCATCGATGACAGAGATCGGATGCGGTAGACACCAACTCTCTCTATATATAATACTAAGTTCCTTCTACTCAACCGGCTATGTCCAGAAGACTGCCGACTTCATGCAGCTCCAAAAGCAGAGGGCCACTCTGGAGAAAAAGTATCCTTGGTATATGGCGGCTAAAAAACAACGGGCCAGAATGCTCAGAAGTACAAGTCATGGCATTATGCAAAACTGGTTGCAATATCAAAAAATTTTGATATGCACGATCCCGGTGACAACGACAAAAGCAGGATTCGGACCGCGTGGTTTCTCAGGAACAAGGACATTACAAGAAAATTATCGCCGACCTGCAAAGGCAGTCCCATCAGCCGCAGCTTATTCAGCACAGCATTACATCAAACCAAACATTGCCAGAAAACAGATCCTCACCTCAGGAGCTGGGATTCTTAGGGTCGCATAGCCCCACACAAGCATCGACAGTCCCTGCGGCGTGTACTCGTTCATCTGGTCCCTTCGCTCCAGAATCTCGTTCTTGGCCAGCGCAAACAGGCGGATGGTCAAACCCTCTGGGCTCTTATCCCCCCGGTCGGGTGTCGGCGGCAGCTGCGTGCCCTCGGCAAACGGCGCGATCACCCCGATCTTGGCTGGCGAGTAGACCAGGTTGGCCAGCTCGCGTGCGTGGAACTCCTTGGGCCGCCGCTCCAGGTGGTCGGCCGCCTGTTCCATGAGCGTGAGAAAGCGGGGGTCCTTGCGCAGCTGCGACGCCACGTGCTGCGCGCGTGGGTTGCCCACGTTGCTTGAGCCCACGGTGCCGCCCACGTAGCGTGCGAGGCAGGACAGCGCAGTGGCAATGTTCACCCCATTCATCGGGTGGCCCTGCTCCCACACCTGGAGCAACTCGCGCAGCACCGACTCCCAGCTGCGACACTTGGTCAGGCGCTTGTTCAGCTCGATCTGCTCTCGTGTCGCATGCAGCTTGGGGAGCGATGACGGTGGCGCGGGGTCAGGCCCTTTCTTCGGGGGCTCCTTGGCAAAGGCGGCGGCCGTGTGGGGCGGCGTGGGCAGCGCCTCACCTTCCTCCTTGCCCGGCCAGTACGGGTCCAGCGTGTCGATCTGCGGCGACATGGTCGGCTCGCTGACTGCGCACAGCTCTGTTCGCTGCTGCGCCCAACGCACGCTCACCGCTGGCTTGGGACGGCCAGCCACCCCGTGGGGCGAATGGCCCCACCCGTGATGATGCTGGTGCTGCTGCTGTGGTGGCGCCTGCCGCGGCGGCGCCTGCTGCTGCTGTGGGGCCGGTGGCGGTGTTGACAAAGGCTGGGCTGAAGCTGGCGCCGGCGGAAAGGCTGGGCTGGCAGCATGCACCGCATAGATATTTGGTCCACTGGCAGCAGCAGGTTCAACAGGGTGAGGGCCCAGGCCAGGCGGCGGCGGCTGGTCCGGATCGATAGCCATCGAATGGTCAGATCCAGGAGGCGCAGGTTCTGAGGATGACCCTGGCGGCGGCGGCTCATACGACCCTGGTGGGGGCGGCTCCGCTGTCCCTGGCGGCGGTGTCTCCATGGATCCTGGTGGAGGCGGCTCTGTGGCAGAAGGTGCTGCAGAAGGCGCGGTCGCACTGGGGACATCAAACATTTCTGCCCCAGGAGGTGGCGGCTCTGAACCCGGGGGTGGTGGCTCATCCATGGTTGCCGCCGGTGCTGCAGGGCGAGGCACTGCCTGGGGAGTGGGTGGAACCACCGGCATCGGCTGCGCAAGTGGCATCCGAGGTGGCATGTAGCCAGGAGCAGGGGGGATGAATGGACCTGCCGGCACCGCGGCAGGGTAAGGCCTTGCATAGGGTCCCTGAGGTCCGGGCATAGGGAACGTGCCGGGCATCATCACAGGAACTGCGCCATGCGGTGCAGGTGGACCAGGTACATGGCCACCAGATGCACCAGGGTAACCTGAAACGCCCTGGCTGGGAACAGCTGGACGAACAGGCCCGTTGACAGGCACGGGCCCTCCCCACGGCCCTGCCGTATTGGGTGGGGGCACGTGAGGCTGGGATGCAAGAGCAGCAAGGTCCAGTGATGATGATGACTTGTGCTTTGGCTCGTCCTTCTTGGCCTCTGGCGCTGACTCCTTTCCGCTGGGCTCATTGGTGTTGATGATGGTCAGCGCTGCCGTCCGCTTCGCTCGCGTCGGGCCTTCCGGCGCCCTGGTGGGCCACCCTGCTTTTGCGGGCCCCTTGTTCGCCATGATCGTCACCTTGGGCACGTCCTTCGGGACCACGATCACGGCCGGCGTAACCTTGGGCTTGGTGAGCGCGATCTTGATCGGCTCCCGGGTCGGCTCCGTCACGCGATCGTCAGCGGGAGCGTCGCTCCAGCGGCTGCGCTTGGGCTCTGCAGCAGGCTTGTCACCGCGAATAGGGGTGGGCTCTTTCAAAGCGGGCTTGCTGCGGCCATCTCGCACGGGTGACTCGGGACGAACCGGTCTCATCCGATCAGGGTCGCCACCAGGAGGCGGGGACCTACGCCCAGGTGACCTGCCACGCACTGGTGACCTACCCCGCACGGGAGACCTCACACGGGGAGGAGATCTGCCACGGGGAGGGGACCGCCCGCGTGGCGGTGGGACACCATGGGGCGACCGGCCCCGCGGGGGGGAGCGCCCTCGCGGCGGGGAGCGCCCTCGTGGCGGCGAGCGCCCTCGTGGGGGGGACTTGCCGCGAAGAGGAGGCCGGTCGATGGGAGACCTCCCACGCGGCGGCGACCTGCGCATAGGCGACTTGTCCCGCACTGGAGACCTTGACCTGCGATATGGAGACCGGGAACGCCCGAGGGGCGGCGGCGGCCTACCGCCAGGAGACGGCGGGCGCGGTGGCAGGCGCATCAGCTCGCCCCGGATCGGCGCTCGGTCTTTAGGATGGCGACCCTCGTCGAGTCCATCGTACGGCCTGCTTGGATCAGGAAGATCCCGGTCAAATGGCCGGTCCCTTCGATCGACCCGATCCTCCGGCCGGCCATCGCGCCTAGGCTCGTCGAACCGCCCAGGGCGAGCCCCTGCATCACGCTTGCTGTCCTCTCCCCGCGCCTCCTCCCTTGCTGGCGCATCACGGAAGTCATCGCGACGCATGGGAGGGCGACCATCACGGCCGTCCTCAAAATCGTAGTCTTCCTTCCTGGGAGGGCGCCTTCCAGCTTTGTCAGGGGAGACGTCGCGTCTCGTGGCCGCGCCAGGTTCTTCGCGGCCT
The DNA here is from genome assembly GCA_009746045.1 of Mesostigma viride. Lineage (NCBI taxonomy): Eukaryota > Viridiplantae > Streptophyta > Mesostigmatophyceae > Mesostigmatales > Mesostigmataceae > Mesostigma > Mesostigma viride. The sequence goes on along the minus strand of RPFO01000082.1, from coordinate 3,054,966 downwards.
TTCCGCGCAAGCCGTCTTCCGACCGTTTCCAACAAAGTTTCGCGCAGACTGGCATCAGCCAGCAGCTCATCATCATCGTCTTCATCGCCGCGCCGGCGCTTGGCACCCCCTTCTCCACTCAAAATGAGATCCAAGAGCACATCAGCCAGTCTGTCACGTGACCGCTTCTTCGATTCAGGGACCGCATCATCATCCTCCATGGACGCTGGCCTCCTCCTGTCAGGTTCATCATCAAGTGGCGGCCTTCTTCTCTCCGGCCCGTCATCCAATCGCCGCCTTTCAATATCCTCAGCCCGTCGTCTGTCAGGTCCAGGTCCATCTTCGAACCGCCTCCTGTCAGGTCCAAAAGCATCATCAAATCGCCTCCTGTCAGATCCAGGACCGTCTTCCGGCCGCCTCCTTTCAGGGCCGTCATCTGGTCGCCTTCGGTCGTATCCAACCTCCATCCGGCTTTTGTCATACCCGTCATCCATCCGCCGCCTGTCAAAGCCCTCATTGAATCGACGACGTTCGAACTCATCCTCCATCCAGCGCCTCTCATACTCGTCATCCATCATCATACGCCGCCTATCCGGTCCATCATCCATCATCATTCGCCGGCGGTCAAACCCCTCATCCATCATCATCCGTCTTCTGTCAAAGCGATCGTCCATCATCATCAGCCGACGCCTGTCGGGGCCTTCGTTCATCATTCGTCGCCTGTCCATCTCTTCTTCCATAGGTGGCATACGCCTGTCTGGCCCGTCATCCATCATCGGCCGTCTTCGATCAAAGCCGTCATCAAGCATCGGACGCCGCCTGTCGAACCCGTCTTCCGAACCAGGTGGACGTGGCACAAAAGGTGGAAGTTCCATCACGGGCCCGACCACCATATCTGGAGGCGAGTTCCTGACCTCCTCGACCTTGGGACCAAGCCTGCTAGAGTACAATCCGCCTCCATAATGTTTGCCCTTTACCGGCTTCTCCTTCGTCGCCCTCTCCTCCTCGTCCGCCATGGTACAGCTGGGCCCGCGAATGAAAAGGAACAACCTTGCACAGGTCAAATTACTGAAAAGCAAGTGCTTCGAGCGACAGCAAACATTTTTCTCTCAAACCTAGCGCCATGATTTTGTGAAGTTGTCAACGCATTGCGAGATTCAACAGCGTCGATAACTCATCGCGGGAGAGGCCCGCACAGCTTGCCGACCTAGGCTAATATCGCCCGAACGCGGGCTGCAGCCTGCAGCGCATGACCAGCACAGCAGCCTGTGCGTTGGCCTAATGGGCGCAGCTTGAGCTGGAGAGCTGCGGGCGGCAAACGCAGCTATTCATTATCGCGGGAAGTTCAGCAACCAGATCACGACGGCGCCGGTACGCTCCGTACATCAAGGTCACAACGGACTTCCAAGTGGGCGTTGCCGTTAATTCGAGCACAGGCACCACTGGAGACCCGCACCCGGCAGGCCGGCACCGGTCAGGAGGTCACTGACGCACTGGTCAGGCGGTCACCACAGCAGGTAATTTAGTATTTTGCTGCAGGTGAATGCCCTAGCAACTGCGGCATTTCTGCTCGCTCTTGGTGTTTTATTACATGGGACTCGCCATTCCTTGGCCCGACTATCTTGCACATTAACGGGAAACAGCAATGGCGGAAGCCCCGCCAGCAGCCCCAAGTTCTGGGGAGCAGACGGTTACCCCGTGGGAGGTTAGTGGCTCAAAGGATGGAGGAGGAATCGACTATGACAAGCTGGTAGAGCAATTCGGCTGCCAAAGGATAAAGCCTGATATGGTGGCGCGCATTGAGCGCATAACTGGAAAGCCCGCTCATCCTTTTCTTAGGCGTGGGGCATTTTTTGCCCACAGGTAGGTACCAGGCACTCGCCTCCTGCCGTCCTGCCGTCGTTGGTTTCATTCCTAGGCTGCATAGTCAATTATCGTATTGGCGTTATTAAATGCACTACCACATTGTGTACCACTTCATTTCTTTATTTATATTGAATGCCTGCCCGTCTATGCTGCGATCAGGGACCTTGCCCAAGTTTTGGACGCGTATGAAGCGGGCAAGCCTTTCTACCTGTACACGGGTCGGGGACCTTCTTCCGAGTCTCTTCACCTGGGGCATTTAATCCCGTTCCTCTTCACCAAGTAAGGCATCGCCTGCAAATAATGTGAATACACGTGCCCGTTGCCATTCTGTAGATCGCTTTCCTGCACATTACAGGTTATCCCTCCACACCCGCCCAGTTGGGTTGGGTTGGGTTGGGTTGGGTTGGGTTGGGTTGGGTTGGGTTGGGTTGGGTTGGGTTGGGTTGGGTTGGGTTGGGTTGGGTTGGGTTGGGTTGGGTTGGGTTGGGTTGGGTTGGGTTGGGTTGGGTTGGGTTGGGGGTTGGGTTGGGTTGGGTTGGGTTGGGTTGGGTTGGGTTGGGTTGGGTTGGGTTGGGTTGGGTTGGGTTGGGTTGGGTTGGGTTGGGTTGGGTTGGGTTGGGTTGGGTTGGGTTGGGTTGGGTTGGGTTGGGTTGGGTTGGGTTGGGTTGGGTTGGGTTGGGTTGGGTTGGGTTGGGTTGGGTTGGGTTGGGTTGGGTTGGGTTGGGTTGGGTTGGGTTGGGTTGGGTTGGGTTGGGTTGGGTTGGGTTGGGTTGGGTTGGGTTGGGTTGGGTTGGGTTGGGTTGGGTTGGGTTGGGTTGGGTTGGGTTGGGTTGGGTTGGGTTGGGTTGGGTTGGGTTGGGTTGGGTTGGGTTGGGTTGGGTTGGGTTGGGTTGGGTTGGGTTGGGTTGGGTTGGGTTGGGTTGGGTTGGGTTGGGTTGGGTTGGGTTGGGTTGGGTTGGGTTGGGTTGGGTTGGGTTGGGCTGGGCTGGGCTGGGCTGGGTTGGGTTGGGTTGGGTTGGGTTGGGTTGGGTTGGGTTGGGTTGGGTTGGGTTGGGTTGGGTTGGGTTGGGTTGGGTTGGGTTGGGTTGGGTTGGGTTGGGTTGGGTTGGGTTGGGTTGGGTTGGGTTGGGTTGGGTTGGGTTGGGTTGGGTTGGGTTGGGTTGGGTTGGGTTGGGTTGGGTTGGGTTGGGTTGGGTTGGGTTGGGTTGGGTTGGGTTGGGTTGGGTTGGGTTGGGTTGGGTTGGGTTGGGTTGGGTTGGGTTGGGTTGGGTTGGGTTGAGGGTTGGGTTGGGTGGGGGCGGGGCGGGGCGGGGCGGGTTGGTTCGGTTCTGGTGGGATTTTCCTGTCCATGAAATCGACACGACATCTGGTCGACATGGAATGACAAGCCTACAAATCGACGTATAGGGAAGCACATAGAGCCTTCGCGCTTTGGGAGCTTACGTCATTGTATGGCTTGATCTCGACTAGATGTTAGTATGCCAAGCATAGAATGATCCTCATTGAATAGGATGCGAGTATATCACACATTGTAGGCCCACTGTTTCCTGGAACAAACGTGTGCAGCATTAGGCTGGGCCTTTAATTACTTGAATCCCGTGGGGCATGGGTTTTGGCGATGATGGCCCAACCCTGCACAACACACACACACACACACACACACACACACACACACACACACACACAAAGATTGCACGCATGCACATTAGCCCCCCCCCCCCCCCCCCCCGCCCCCTCGGCCATCCCCACTCCACGCACCTGCTCAACCCTGCATCCCAACCCACACGCTGGCACCCCTGAAATCCTCCCGCCTCCCCCCCCCAGGTACCTGCAGGACGTGTTCAAGGTGCCGCTGGTCATCCAGCTCACCGACGACGAGAAGTGCATATGGAGGGGCATCTCGGTCGAAGAGAGCCGGCGGCTGGCCAGGGAGAACGCAAAGGACATCATCGCGTGCGGGTTTGACATCGGGCGGACGTTCATCTTCCCGGATTTCGACTACATGGGGGGGTAAGCAGTCCAGAGCGTAGGTACCACCGGGGGTAGTGCTGGGTTAGCGTAGGGTTAGCAAGTAGCACCAGGTTAGCGCTGGGTTAGTATTGGGCTCGCAAGTAGCACGGGGTTAGCGCTGGGTTAGCATAGGGTTAGCAAGTAGCATCGGGTCAGCAGTGGGTTAGCGTAGGCTTAGTACAGAGTCAGCTTATAATGTGCATGGGTTTATAATTAGCGTATAATAGCATGGGGTTAACCTATGGTTGGCATAATGTACACGGTGTAGGGTTTCAAGGGCCCGCGGTCCGCTACATGAAGCCTCCAGGTTGTGACTTGGGTGGGTTGGTCAGCCACGTAGACAATATCTAGGGTTGCAGATACATGCCAGGGGGGTGGGACAAGGGGTGGAGGGGGGCACGGGGGGAAGGATGCAAGGGGTGGGGGAGAGGCTGGCTGCAACGATTTCAGAATTAACCCCTTGACAAGGCCCAGGATGGTTTTGCCATTTGGGTGTGGGAACCTTCCCCACTTGTTGGGAATTTCACGTTTATGCTGTATGTGTGGGTGTTGTGTGCCGCTTCAATTGGAGGTAATGATGGGGGCACGCCCGGGCATCCCAGCGTGCATATGCATGGCCTCACCTCTCCTGTGCCATTCAATGTCTCGTTTGCGTGTGCTGGCCCCCGCAGGGAGTTTTACCGCAACATTGTTCGCATCGGCAAGTGTGTCACGATCAACCAGGCAAGTTAGAGGCCCATCTGGCGCCACGCCGGTCAATCAGCCAGGGTGTTCAAACACCCTTCGGCGAACTTTGTTTTGATGAGCGTGCTGTAGGAAGAGATTGGGAACCTCTGTTTGCCTTTAATAGCTCCATCCCCAGCTGTTGCAGGTACCAGGACTCTTCAAGGCAGCGGCCATAACATTTGGTTGAAATGTGGTGCACATTGCACGGTGGGCCAGGAGTGGGAGCAGTTTATTTTACCGTCATCGCCTTTCTACAAGGCCACGTGTCAGCACAACCCTAGGTGCTATAGGGGTTTTACAATAATGTCCATGCAACAGCCAGCACAGGCCAGAAAACGTGGTTCCTACAATTATGTGGTAGCTAGGTCCATAGGGGTTATAATCTGCACCCCGGCAGCGGTCAGGAGAGAGACACCATGAAGCCGACCCAATTGAATATCGCCACCACATGCCCGGATTAGCAGAGGTCTCCCCAGTCCTCAAACCAAGTTTTTTTTTCGGTGGTGAATGTCATCGTGTTTATGCTGTAGGGTCGATTATGCTGTCGAGTTCTCGGGGCCATCGATGTGGCCCGTGTCCTTGCAGGGCTGCTTCTCGCAAGTTTTCTGGGCATTCTGAGCGCAGCTGCACGCGCTTCCATAGACAGACTTAATGCCACAGGCTGGTGGTATCCCAGGCGGGTGCCATATGTATGCTTGCATACTTGTGTAATGCCTTGGCTTCTGTATCCCTTATTGGTTCTCTCTGTGCCCTGTTCCCCATGTTTCGTGCCGTTCTACCTCAACCACCGCCCCAAACCACCCACCACTGCTCAAGTCCCAACTCACCCACCCTCGCTGCCTCTTCCTCTTGATCCACCCACCCATCATCTGCTCCGCCCCCCCCCACCACCCTCCCCCTCCTCCCTCCCTTTCCTTTCTCCGAACCTGCGTCACCCCCCCTGTGTATGTCGGTGTGTTTATTTGCGTGCAGGCCCAAGGCATTTTTGGGTTTAAAGGCGAGGACCATATTGCCAAGATCGCGTTTCCACCCGTACAGGTGAGCTACGTACCCCTGGTATGCCTCTCTAAGGATGGTCATGGATGGCTTCCTTACTCATGGATACGAAACATCCGGTTGGCAATTTTGCTGGGATGTATCATAATGGTTGCTGTTTCAGTATGCTTGTTTTTTTGTGTGTTACCCTATTATGTGGTGCAGTATGTGGCCGTAGGTAAGCCTTAGGTTCGGCTGTCTTGATGCCTATACCTATTTGTGTATACCTAACTGCACCTTCCAGTTCAGCTGTATTCTCTGTTGCTTCTGTCCACCCTTAAGCCATGGACACGTTGAACGGCTACTTAGGTCTCATGAGTAGGCATGGCCATGATGCCGATCGTTCACAGCAAGTGGAACCCGTGGTGTGGACTCGTCCGAATTCTCTGGAAGTCTGTCCCTGCATGTGCCCACGGGTGTATGTATAGTGCGGTCTCTTTGTCAAGGCACATTGACTAACAACCATGCTGCACACACTTGACGAGCTGGCAGGCGGTTTGGCTGGCTTTCATGGTATCGGTGGTGCATGTTTCCTTTTGGGTCCGCAGGCGGCCCCGTCCTTCCCTACGTCCTTCCCTCACCTATTCGGCAACAACACAGAGATCCATTGCCTCATTCCGTGCGCGATCGACCAGGTAAGAAAATTCCCAGGAGTGGAGGGCTGCACGGAATTCTGTGAAAAAATCAGCCTGCTTTGCAAGCACCCAATAACAGTTGGGCCGTGCGCCTTGATAGTAGTAACCGTGAGAAGCCCGTAATCCAGACAGTGTGCCTCCAGTATTGCTGTTTTAGTCCATCCAGTCCTTTTGTTGCGGCATAGATGTTACGATTGCTCTCGGGCTGTTGCAGGCTTTTCTGGTCGCCGCTGGACTCGCGTGCGTGAAGCCCTCACCATGTTGGATGGTCCGCGCTCACTCCATCCATGTGTCCGTATTTCCACACATCCCCCTATTTCCCACCCCTGCTTTTTGCCACCTGTTGCCACCTGTCCCTGGCCTTGCCTCACACTGCCGCCCCACCCCTGCTTTTGACACCACCTGCCGCTTGCCCCTTCTGGTTGCCACCTTGTGGCTCCGCCCCCTTCTCTTTGCCACCACCATTGTGCCGGGACGCGCCGCCAGGACCCCTATTTCCGGATGACGCGCGACGTGGCCACGCGCATCGGCTACAAGAAGCCAGCGCTGATTGAGTCCGTCTTCTTCCCCGCGCTGCAGGTAAGACATGAGTATAACTACTGAACACCCCCGACGTGCGGCAGGTGGCTTGTCAGTTACTGAACATCCCGGACACCGCAGGTAAGTTAAAATGTTTGAAACTTGCCCTTGCTGCAGGCAGCGTGTTCATCAGGAAGCAGTTCCGCGCTGCGGGTGGCATATCTATCACTGAACGCCCCGTGCTTGTTAGCTGCCAAACATCACCGCGCTGTGGGTAATTTTGTTCCTTGCTTCACGTGTTCTCTGCCCTGTGGGTGATGTATGACATCGCCGCCCAGAGCCAGGCATGCATCGTATTGGTTAAGTGGTCAGCCACCCATACCATGGTTCCGCCTGCTAGCTTCTTGTTCAGGTGTTCCATACAGGGCCTTGGCTGCGTGAATCCCCTCGTCGCAGCATCGACAATGGCCCATGTCGCACATGCTACCTCGTTCATGCAACCACATTTCCCAGCATACGTCCCGCATTTTGTTGAAAGCAACGGTTGAGAGCGTCTGCAATGGTCGTTTAATAATTAGCATGCCATGGCAATGTATTTAGCCATTCTTCTAGTATGTCAGGCAACGCCCGTGTTCAGGCTGACCATCGCATTCCCAGGGTGCAGATAAGCGCAGCTAGCTGCCTCCATATTCTATACATGGTGCCTCCATGTTCTATACATTGTGTCGAATTCCAGACGAATACCCCGCGCACAACAAGGCGATATATGTTCTGGTATGCTATGGTTGCTCGGATTTGCACCCTTGTTGTCTGCGGGCCTTGTGCACAGGCCTTTCTGGCTGCCATACAAGACTACAACCACTTGTGCCCGTCACTTGCTCCCATCACGGTGCGTGCTTGCCGCACACTGCTGATGATGAGTAATCATTACGTCAACAAACCTGTCGTGCTGCATGGCTGTCCCCTATCTTATGCGGTTTGTCTCGGGGCAGGGCTCCTCGGGCAAGATGTCTGCCAACGACCCCAACTCGGCGATCTACGTCACCGACACGCCCAAGCAGATCAAGGATAAGGTACGGCCCAGGGTGATGGCGCGGGTCCAAAGGACATGGCATGGCCATAGTACCAGCTGTTAACAGGAGCGTAGAACAAGGTGCGGCCCAAGAACTGGTTAAAGGCTTAATGCTCTAAAAGGAGAGGAGGTAGGAACTCAGTATTTGGTATAAGGTGTGGCCCAAGTACTGGTTAAAGGCTTAATGCTCTATGTAAAAGGACAGGAGGTAGGAACTCAGTATCTGGTATAAGGTGTGGCCCAAGTACTGGTTAAAGGCTTAATGCTCTAACAGGACAGGAGGTAGGAACTCAGTATCTGGTATCATGGCTCCTGACGATGCGGCCTTGGTACTGCCATGGGTATGCGCGGTGAGGCGCACACTGTACAGTCAACACACATAGCAGCGTTTTTTTCTGCATTTTCTGGATGCTTTAAACAGGTGTCAAGGTAGGTGCATCGTCATGCACCATGGCGCCTCCGAGTGTCACAAGTACATGGACTCCGAGGGTGGGCGCCATATCGGCGTTAGCATTGCTCTGGAATGTATTGTTGTGAGCTTGTGGCCAAGTTGCAGAGATGCAAACACCGGCATTTGTTTCATCTCACCACCCTAATTAATAGTATATAATGGTACCCCAAAAGCACTGGTGAATTGTGTGACCTCTGCCCTGATTGTGCTGCCACTCCCTCATTCTCGTCCCTGCTTCCGCGCCCATTGCCTGCGCATGCCATGGACATCATTCTTGCATGGAGCCCAAATGCTTTTGACATTGCTTCCAAATGGCCAATGCCTTTCAGCAAGGTTTGCAGATCGCTAGGCATCAGAATGGAGCCTGCCTGAGGCGGGCATACATAGACAAGTGGGCGGCAGAGAAAGTGAAGCAGGATAGGGTGTACAAGGTTTCGTTCATTTATATGTATTATCCGGCGGTGGGAAGCAATGCTGTTGGGTGGGATATCCACACATCCTTCCTCTGCATCCGCCACACTGTCTGCTCGGAGAATCCTGAAGATAGCCAAAGGGAAGTCTTGGTGGGAGCAGGCGCCACAGCTGGCGGCCGTCACCAGTTGCACGCAATCGGCATACCTTGGCTTGCCCATGGCTGTCTCATGCAACGCGCTCGGGGGTTCCTTGTTCGGCCCTGCTGTCGTTCCCACCAGATAAACAAGCATGCCTTCTCGGGTGGGCGCGACACTGTGGAGTTGCATCGACAGCTGGGTGCCAACCTGGAGGTAAGTGCACGCGAGGGGGGCCCAGGGGGGCAGTGGTCATGGCAAGAGCCCTATGGAACCTTTCATGCCATGTATACAATTCAGTGTGCTGGCACACCAGTACAGCATCGCACTGTGTCTGACATTGCCCTCCAGGGCCGCACCGTTAGTACCTTTATCGAGCCGGTACGGGTATCGCTGTCCTCATTCTAGCCTTTCTTGTGCCGAGAAGATCGTCGTGACTGTCTCCCTGGGACCTGGGTGGGACAGTCAGGGTCCTCAGGGAGATCGGGGTCCTTGAACAGAATGCGGAGCCTGGCCACATCATCCCAGTCAAACGGTCGAGCGCTGATCTAAAAGGGTTTGAAAGGGGTCCGAAAAGGGGGCGTTATTGTGCTTACGGACCGTGCCTGGCGCACAGGTCTGTTGTAACCTCACCACCGCTGTGCAAGGCAAGCCCCTTGGTGAAAATGTTGCGCGCCTTGTTTTGATAGCCCGGGATCCCGCTCGGAAGCATTTACCCCAGCTTGCTTGCAACCATCCCCCGTCGGAGCTGCCCCAACTACATATATGTCGCCTATCATGGGTGGTCCTCCCGATGCCTCCCGATGGGTGGTCTCTTGTCGATGCCTTCGCATGCTCATTTGAGTGGACCGCGCGGCTGCAGTATGTATGCGTGAGTGCGGTCCATGTTCATCGTAATTATGAACAGCACTGCTATCATTTATGTCCGACTGTCCAGCTTGAACGCTCCTCTGAAGTTCTACAGTGCCTGCCCCGTGTGGTTGGCGGCCTCATGCAGGTGGATGTGTCGGTCCAGTACTTGTCCTTCTTCCTGGAGAGTGACAGCGAGCTGGAGGACATCAAAAAGGTGGGTGATGATGCTCGCAGCACAGCAACATGTTTGGCTGAAGGCTTTGGGAGGGCGACTCTTTGATATCAAGGGGTCATGTTCCGTAGATTTCCGCAGCATATCAAACAGTTAAGCGATGCTTACAAGACAAAGTCATGGTGGGATCATCGACATATCTTTCTATCATGCCCTCCTCTTACAAATCGCACATTCATTTGCCCTGTGGGTTTACGAGACCTGCATGTGTGCAAATGCAGTCGTTAACTCGAATCCTCCTCTCTATTTTGCGCATCACCTGATCATCCATGCTTGTTGATCACCTCATTGACCCGCCCCCGCCCCCCGCTCCTCGCCTCATTGACCTGTCCCCGCCCCCCGCTCCTACCTCATTGACCCATCCCCGCCCCCCGCTGCTCACCTCATGGACCCATCCCCGCCCCCGCTCCTGCACACCCCGCACGTTCCCTCATCTCTCTTGCAGGAGTATGGCAGCGGCCGCATGCTAACCGGGGAGGTCAAGAAGCGGCTGATCGACGTGCTGATGCAGCTCGTCGAGCAGCACAAGGAAGCCAGGGCCGCCGTGACCGAGGAGGTGAGAGCCACTGCTCATGAAATTAGGATAAAACATGTAATCAGAACACCAACGACGAGTATAGAAAAGGTCATCATCAACAACAACAACGGCGACAACAATAAGAACTACGATAATCATAATCTTGATACGTGGAATACTGATGTCTGGGGAGGCAGGCGACATAGCTGTGAGCGTAGGATGCAAATGGATGGGCCAAACCATTTTCTCTTCGGTCGTGATCACAAGCCGCCCTTGTATTCAGTTTTCTGGGCGTTGTGCGGCACGAGTTGGGGGATTGTTGGGGTCGGAATGGTGGGCTCGAATGAAATGCATGGGATTGGCTCATGTCCACTGGCACCGCTGCTCTGGTAGCACTCCTTGCGTCATCGGTGCCTGGGTCAAGTGGGCACTATACATCGTTCTGTTGGATCCCTAGCAGTCTGCCTTTTGCCTCAGCTGCTGCCATTGGCGCACTTCCCTTAGCTGCAGTTAGGATGCACGCGCCGGCAACGTGCAATGGCGTGCCCCTGTCTGCTCAAGGGATGATGCTGAGTCGCTGCAGTGTGATGTACCCACCGTGTGGTTCACTTTTGTTTTACTTACCAACTGGTCGTTTCGTTAATGCTGCAGATGGTGGACGCGTTCTTTGCGGTCCGGCCTATGCCACACATGTTTGGATGAAGCGCATATGCATCCACAAGGCCAGGGGTAGGTCAGCAACCAACGCAGGAATCTTCGTTGAGGCTTCACTGTCGTTGAAGGCAGCAGCGCTGGACGAGGTCACAGAAGTTGGCAATCAGTCAGCCCACCCGTGCTGCAGTACCTAGGGCCATCCGCCGTAGCGCTGTCTGGGTAAACATGCCGCACAATCTCAATAAACTCACACTACTACGAGCGAGTCTGTGGACAACGCGATGTAAAATTGATTCATTTATATCGATTAATAAATGTGAAGTTAATCCATCCAATACATAGACTAGATCAGTAGATATCAAAGAGACGACCAGATATTATGGTAGTAGGAGATATTGTGGTAGGAGAACTTTTGCAGATGACTGTAGGTGTAAGTTGGCGATGCCCTAGGATCCGGAGACGTCCGTCCTATAGTCAGCGAAAGTTGGTGCGATCGAGAGGTCCCCAGTTCGATTTCGGTCGGATTCATTTGCAGATCGCGTTTTTCCGCGTTTTCCGCGGACCGGCACTGAACGCAAATGGTTTTCACCTTTGCGGCGTGCCAAATCAGATTATATAGTTGGCCGTATATATTAAAAATATAATTACTTACAGCAGAGTGAAATCACTCAAACCAAAGCAAACGCCCAGCTATAAACCTCTATACAGAGCCATGTCAAAGCTCTATACTACGATAAGACCAATGGAAACGCCTAACGGGAGGAACCTAATAGCCCTGCTGCACCGCAAAATCAGCCCGCGCGTACGGCGGAGCATGATGTCAGCCATGGCCCGAGTCAGCGCCACCGACAAGCGCTGACGCCAATATGACGTCCAGGTCCGCGCCGACCATGGGGCCCGCTGGCCCTCCAGGTCCAGCCGGTCCTCCCGGAGCCGGCAACACTCCTTGAAGAAGGCGGAGGTCAGGGGCCCCATGGCCCCAAACTCCTCCAGGACGTACAAAGGGCACCACACGATGGTGCCCGACGTCGCCGTAGGCCAGGAGCTTGGCCCGCTCCGCCCGGTCCGCCGTGTAACCTGCCGTGAGGGAGGCCCCAGCCACGTGGCTAAGAGCCAAGGGCCGCGCCACCGAAACGTCAATAAGCAGATGCCGGCCACCCCCCTCAAAGTCCAGCACCACGATGTCAGGCCGGTGGTTGGGGGAATAGAAGGCAGCGCCATCCGCATCCTCGGACCGGATGTTCGCGTGGGGGAAAACCGAACGAATCATGGCGAGCACCACCGTCAGGAGGACAGTGTGCAAATACAAATACCAATTCTGATTCTGTTGGCCCCCCATGCAGGCAAGGTAGTGAATCCCCCGTGGGATCCAGCGGCTGCCCACAGCTACCACAAGGCCGCCCGGCCGGAACAAGAGGCTGCGGGGCAAATAGCTGGTGCCGGAGCGCCACCGAGTAGTGGCTGGGAGCCAAGGCGAATGGGGGGGCCATGGGAAGAGCACGAAGGTACGCCGAGCCCACACTCCGCAATGATTAAAGCGAGAACAGCCACGCACGTCCCTGGGCGTTGAGGTCCGCGAAAAGAGCAATCCAATCAGCCGTGTGCAGAATACCCGTATATATGCCAACATCCCCTTTGTCCTTGACGAGTTCGGAGCCATGGGCCCCAAGACAGCGGAATTTTTCCACGAGTGCTGCCAGCGCGCGCGGTATTCACGGCGCCGTGAATACCGCCTCGACCTCGAGGGTCAGACCGCCCCGTGGTCGGCCCGCACGTGGTCCTCGTATTGGCGGCAGCGCCTGTCACTCGCCCTCACTCGCACCGTGGCTGATGTGTTGTTCCGCCACACCCGGGCCGACTTTGTCGCGACCCATGCGGTCTAGATCGATCCCTTCCAGGCCTGCATGCATGGTGGGCCGGCAGCGCTGTTGCTGCGTGTAGTTTGGTGATGTATAGTTAGTTGTACCTTGTGCAGCTGGCGTGATCCTTGGATGTCCGTGTCAGATTACTATTAATTTCTTCAGGTTATTCTCCCAGTTATCGGGGGGTTCCATATGTTGCATGCCCATCTCACCTCCGCAATCTATCATTCTCAATGAATATATATCTATGGCGACGGTGGATGTCCAGCCTGAGCGGGGCGGACGAGGTCGCAAGCCTGCTGGATCCCGAGGTAAGAATCCTGCACAGCCTGCACAAAGGGGGAGGGGGATGGGGTGACCAAGTCGGGAATGGCGCTGACGGCGCTGGGGACCAACCGGCGGATCTCCGCCCAGGCCTGAGCAACAGAGCCAAGGAAGGCGGCGGGGGCGAGGCGGGCGGCGCGGGTGAGCCCACACCCGCACATGCGGCAGGGGAGGGTGGCCAAGCGCGCATGGGGTGAGCTTACAGGCTAGGGCCGGGGAGGAGCACCTGCAAGGCGGCCTGAATGCGCTCGTCATGGCCTTCCGCGGCAAGCCGCACCAAGTGGGGGGGAGCGCCACGGAGCCAGTGAACCACCCGCGGGTGGGCGCAAAACCACAGGAGGAGTCCGAGGGGGTCACCTTGCTGGGTTCCCGTGCGGGAAGCGACGTCGGCGAACGTCCCATCCTCCATGCATGAGGAAGGAGAGTTGAGTGGGTTCGCCGTAGCAGGCTGCTGTCCACGCAAGAAGGTCAGGGACGGCCTCGCCGACGGCCTCAAAGATGCTAGCCTTGGTGACAGCATTGAACGCATTGTGGCAATCCACCTTCAGCGCCACATGGGTCGGATGCGTCTCTAGGTAGGCCTGAACTGTGTGCACGATGATGTCGCTGCCCCCTTTGGTGGCGACGCCAAGCTGGGCCGCGACGGACTCCTCAGTATCACTCCGGTTGGGGCCGGTTGGATATATATGCCGATTTCTGGCCTGCGCTGGTTGTCTCCTTGATACTTCAGGGTTCTTCTTCTGTTCGGGGTTTTCCTTATGTTGCGTGCCAATCTCACCTCCGTAATTTATCATTCTCCATGAATATCCGCGAGGGAAAAAATTTTTTCCAGGCTTGCCAGGCACTGTAGCATTTCTTAACCAGATTTTATGAATGTGCATGAATACCCACGGTTTACCGCAGGCCCGCAGCTTCCCACCTCTTCCTTATCACCAAGGGCAGAAGGGGCCTGCTTGCCGGAGCGCCAAGAGGGTACACGGCGCCTGCCGCCCTCCCCATGCCAGGAGGACCCCCCCGACCCACGGCAGCCGCTGCCATGGGTGCACCCTCCTCCGCCTCTGGTTTCTTTTGACCCCCATCTTCATGAAATTAAAATGGCCTGCTTCCCCCGTGCACGCCGCTACAGGTATAAAAAATCCCCGGCGGACACTTTACCCGAGGGCAAATCTAGCGCTTCCTTCAGGGTTCGTCACCTCGCGCTGTCCTTTCGCAGGGCTCTCCGCCAAAACCCGCCTTCTCTAAAACCCGCCTTCCCTCTTCATTGACTTTTGAAATTCAAGTCACTACGGGCTCCCAACTGGAGCCCGGCCGGCGCACCCCAGCGCCATGGGGGAACACCCCAGGACCAGCTAGCACAACAACCTTTCACCAATATTTCGAAGAACAGCGAGTCACCTCTCCGTGAAACAGGGAGGTTGTGCCCAGCGTCGACTTACATTGGGTGTAACCGCCATAGTAGCCGCAAAGCGGCCCCCATAGCGGCCAGCCCACCTTTCCTCACGTGGGAAAGTTGCGAGCTGCAAAAAGGCCTCCCTACGTTCACCACACCACTCTAAGTACGGTGTGAAAATGGAAAACAAAGCACATGTCTCAAGGCGCCGCGCCCCCCTCAATGAAGGGCGGGCACGGTTGCCAGTAGGCACTAGTACCGGCGCACCGGCCGCCGGTCCCCTTCTCTCTAGTCCTAAGTAACAACGAGCACCTTACATGGTGTAGGTGACGTACGGTAGAGCTACGCTACAGGCGGCAGATCGGCCCCCTTTGAGCCTGCCGCAACATAACTGTAGACAAAATGAGCAGATAGCTCAAAAAGTACACAGGTAGGCTCCTGGCATATACAAAACTACGGACCCGCCTGCATGAAGTGAGACAACTATGCCTGCATGTGCATGATATTGACCGATCGATTTTTTCATGCACGCATGCATGAATGAAATTGCATGATTGGCTCGATATCGATCATGCATAGTTGTCCAGGCATAGTTAGGCTCCAAACACACGCCCTGATCAAGCATGCTGTTCCCGGCCCCACCGTCTAGGTCATCTAGTCGCTCTACACGTAAGCCAGCCATAATTTCAATGCACACGGATACACATTTCCATCACCATTCATCTTCATCATCCTGAACGACTCGAACACGCGGACAAGATAATGGCAGGCTCGAGCTACCATGGTCCGGATTCTCCCGATTTCTGGCCTGCGCTGGTTGTCTCCTTGATAGTTGTCTCACTTCATAATCTATCCTGCGTACCCAGCCAGGCGTGCATGTGTATAATTTTCATTTCAAGTGCTCAAGACCAATATTATGTTGGCATGCAAGTGCAGTGAAGCCATATCGTACTGCTTTGTCATCGGCTTTCCATGCACCGTACGTCCTTTTGATTGATTTGATTTTCATGTGAGGCAATTTTGAAAACCGCCTTCAGCAACAATTTCATTCCAGAGGCAAAAATATAGCGGGGCCGGCCTCATTATACTTATTTACTTCTGGTCTACTACATAGTGAGGCCTAGTAGTCCAAAAACTACGTTTGCCACAGAACAATAATCAGGAGAAAGAAATAGCAATAACCCGCAAGACCTTCAGCAAGGCCATTCCCGGACATGGTGCGCCAAACACCATGTGCAGCTAAAGCTCACATCCGTGCACCCATTGCGGACCATTGTCAATGACCCAGAGTGGGAAGTTCAACTAGTTCATAAAGCATGGTCGGTTAACATGCTGGGGCAACCCCAATGCAGAGCGGATGATTGAAAAACGCGCCAACGACCATGGGCGCCTGCTTTTCAGGAAAGCAGAAACCGCTGGCACCGCTTTGGTTGACGACGGCAAAAGGCATGCGTGATGGCAAGACGTGGAAGGTCAATATCATCACCCGCGTCGCCGTCCGTTTACTTGCACTTTTCTTTGATCGCACTCAGTTCTACCTCGCTCGCGTCCGTGGCCTGGATCTCCACCTGGATGCCGTTCACATGGTGCTTGAAGTTTGATAGCGACGTTGCGTACAACATCTTCGACTTTGTTTTCGCGTTGTCAGGGGACCTGCCGAGCGCAGAGAGGGGAGTGATCTTTGGTAAGCTTGAAAGTAAACACTTGCGGGGCATGCATCGGGCCATGTCACAGGGTACTAGTGTTTTGTCATGGCCTCCACAACACATTGCTCGATTAATTATTTTTTGAAATAAAAATATAAAACACCCGCTGTACCTGGACCACCCCATGTACTTAGAGAGACCGAAAGAAAAGGGAAGGCGAACAAGGAGGGAAAAAGGTTGCATCATCTGCACCAGATATACAAATTGTGAGACCATTTGCGGAGCAGACAGGTTCCATGCTGGTCACGTTCCTTCCTGGTCTAAATAACAGGGCCAGATGCCAACATAACAGGGCACCCGTCCACAAGCAGCAAGACATCCAGTTCAAACTGGCTAGATATTTCTTTGGAAATTACCTCTCTTAGAAATGGCCAGCGAGTAACATACAGTGCATCCACGTAATGGACTTTCAATTACCAGGTATCCAGCCTGCAATTTCCTTTCAATCATATAGAGTATCACGGCCCCTTCCTGATGCCAAACCTGACAACCTGGTAAACCAGTCCTTCTTAACGTCGTTTCTCTCAGTAAATGTTTCCTAGTATTTTGTACGACAGATGTACATCTACCATGTTAAGGCACCGCATAATCCACACAACGCGCATGACAGCCAAGAAAACTGATAGGACATGGACTCATCAGTGCTTGGTGCGTGAGCTTACTGTATGACATGTTTGCAACAGCACTAATAAACTCCATGTACACAGAAATGGAGGAAACAGGGCAGAGGCCACGCCAGAACCTAATGCCAACCCAAACATTGCACATTTCTGAAATCACGCGGATTACACCTTGCTGGCTTTTCAATGAAGCCACATGCCAGATCACATAAATGGCTTATTAAAGCTTGGGCCATCACAGCTCACTACGGTTTTACAGGCAACCGAAAACAGATATTATGCGGGCCAAACATGGAAACTACTAGGTTGGCTTACCAGTACCAGAGAGTGCATCTCACATTGAAAGTCAATTGAGAGACACAAAACTCAAACTGAGATGCCGTAGCCATACATAGGAAGTCCAAAGCTTACCAGGAAATGAAAAGAACCTTGCTTCTTGGCTGGTCCTCGTCATTTGTGTATTCGTAGTCGAAAATCGCGTATCTGGGATCAGCATCAGGCAGGCACTTCAAGAAACTATCATAATTTTCCGTTCGTGCAGCCGCCTTCTCGACCACGACAATTCCATTGTCTATCCTGTACACGATGTACCGGTAGGCCTTCTTCATGACAAGGTCTTTGAACACGGAAACGCAGTCGTCCGCCACCCCAACTCCAGAAGCAGCGTTGGCCTACATCCGGGGAAACGAAAACAAACAGCACAGAAAGAACTCTGTTACCTATATGAAATGTGGAATGTCACAGAGATAAAACCCTTAGCCTTGCCGGAAATCAAGAGAACAATGCGACATCAGTATTTAGAGCTTGGTATCAACTCCATTGGGCACAATCTGGCTGCTGCAGTTTGCACCCTATTTTGAAGATAAAGCGAGAAAAACCATTCTGGTAGTAAACAGCTTCGTACCATTTTTTTAAAGGATCGTTCCGCACGGCAAATAAACTAGTAGTGTGATTCCGGAGGTCAAACGCCAAGGCCGCAGGTCTATGGCCTTACACGCTACAAGTGGCCTTCGTCTTGGCCACGGCAAATGACTTGGTGAGCCGGTAACCCCCAGCGCGAGGGATGGTGTTACCCCTATTTCATCTGATTTGGGGGTACAGCGGGGTGACCAGCGGCCCCGCAAGAATTTTACCGGGAAATGGCACGACTTCCGTTACCAGCGCCAGACAGCACAGCCTCCCATTATGCTGACGGGTGCAAAGGGAACTAGGGAAGTACTAGTGCCACGCGTCAGCACTGTTGGCCTTCTAACTTATTGAGGTTCTGGCAGATGCGAAGGGCTGCCTTAGTTTTCGGATGGTGTCCGCAGGATGGCGAATTAGTTTGACCGCGTTCATAGGGGCAGTGAGATGGTGCTCCTCAAATGTTACCTAACGCCTAACGCTGAACTTTTGCCGCTATTTTGAGGGTCTGTGGACAGGACTTTGGATGTTAACCGGCGTTTCATGCGGCGGAACCAGGCTCCCACCTTGCTTATCAGTGGAAGACGTCTATCTGGCGTATTTTGGCAAGCCAGTTAGATTGAGCTCAGCGCAATTGACCGACGTTGAAAGAGACGTCTTCAACGCTGGCTTCCCCTATCGCCCTGCGTAAGGTAGAACACCTACTGTATTGTACCTTGGAATGGCGGCATGGGGTAAGCAGGCTCGTGTGCACATGGCTGAAACAAAAAGCGTTGTTTTGGCCATGCACAGTAGGTACTTCAGTTTGAGGTAGGATGAGATAGCCATGCATGCAGCAACAGCCTGGAAGTGACACGAACACGAAGCAACTAGCATATGTCTGATGTGCAACGCGACGTTTGGGGAAGCTGCAACGCAACCAACGTAATTTGTGGTTCGGGGAAATATCAGTCGTTGCATCTCAGTCGAAACGGCTTGAAACCCTATGTACAATTCTGCCATCCAGTTCTGTGATCAACCAGGACTGGAAGTTAACATGGTGGGACACGGCCACTCCGCTTCTGCCGTTGCTTGAATCCGAGGGCTGAAGTAAGTGGCCGTTAATGTCTCGAGGCTGCCCGGTAAGACTTTTACCCTAGCCAGTCCCATACGGAGAATATCTGTCAGGACACTTGCACTGTATTTCCCGTGGCATCGGCAACATGCCACGTCGCAGCTATCTGCGATTTTCAAGGTTAGTTAGTTCGATATGAAGACATGGTGAAGCGTTAGTGGGCGGAACAGGGGTGCTATCAAGGGTGCGCATTGCCTGGTGGGCACTGTGACTTCTGAGCGATGGAATGTCCCCTCATGGGCATTGCCATGACGGCTACTGGGCATTGGAATGAGCATCCATGGGTGCTAGTAGAATGTCCATTAGTGCGCGCTGGTAGTAGGTGCTTTCCTTTTTTGCACAATGCCTCCGCACGACGGTGTTACTGGTCGACATTAAATAATTAAAGCTGTTAGCCAATTCAGCTGACCCTGTGGACCCCTGTTGGACATTGTTGACGTTGTTGCATGAGGATCACACTTTCTGCATCTCAGTAGGTTGCACGGTTGGCCGGGGACAGTTGAGACTATCAAGTGATCTACAACTTTGTACTTGAATTAATCGATCAATAAGCACATGACTGCGTCACGTGGGTGGCAATACAGAGTGAAGGAACCTTCAACCCCTATACACAACGAGAAGGAGGGAGGGTGCCCTAGCTTCTCTCGCTGCTACATGTGGGCAGGCCACAGAGCGCTCTCTCCACAGCATGGTGCCGGGGGGGAATGCTGTCGCCGGGTGCAGTACAACCATGCGATACCATAGGTAGGGGGGCGCATAGCCATCTTGTTTAGTTTAAGTGGCCAGCCGGAGCGGCTGCTTAGGTTTAAGCGGGCAATTGTTCGAAGCGCCGCTTATGCTATAAGAAAGGTAGGCTCAAGACGTCGGCTAAAGCGCAAGCTAATGGCCACAAGCCAGAGCTACACTGCCCGCATTGTAAGTTTCATAAAATAAAGATTTGGGCACTCGAAAAATTTCCGACTCAAAATGTTAAAACTACAAATTACGAATTTTTAATTAATTAAACATGTGCTCCCGTACGGAGTCACGGAGCACCAAGGTGCTTTTAATCCCTGAACGTGCATGCACAGCAATGGGGCTGCATGTCCCCCCTGGCACCTGTAATCTGATTCAGTTTGGGAATATATGGTGGAGCATGAGATAATGAGTTATGTCAAAGAGACAACCAGCGCAGGCCAGAAATCGGGAGAATCTATGTGCTTATGATTTGATTTTTTTCTTCGATTAAAAAAGTATGTATGTTAATTTGCGGGAAATCCATCATTGAACGTGAGTAAACATGCACGAGCCAGTAGCCACGAGGTAGCCATGGCTGAGGGCGGAGCTCATAACTTTCACGTTTGGCCGTGAATATCACAATCGCTTCGTCTTTCTAAGACGCACACGCTCATATATTTTCTCGAAGCTATTACGCAATATCATGACGAGCAAACGCACCTCGACGCAGCGCAGCTTCTAAAGCGGCAGTGCTGAGACCTGAAGCTACGCCTCGGCTCTAGTTCCGCCGCCCGGCCTGGAAGGCAGCAGTACTGACTTCCCAAGCTTTAGTGGTATGTACATTCGGCCCCTTCTTCGGCCTCGCCGTCCGCCTCTCCTGAGCCCAAGTGCAGTCGTCTCGCCGAGCCACCCAGCCAGTTTTACGATCTCCCCATCGACGAGCCACACTTTTGGCAGAAAGGTCTGAGTGACCAGCTGCACATCCTGTTTAATTCATGGGACGTGGGCCACACTTTTGGAATTGTACTACCAACTCAAGAGTCCGGATGGCCGCGGCCTTCGCCTGCCGTCCGGTGGCAGCTCGACCGATTTGGCTGCAAAGCTGCACAGCCTCTCCCGTCCCCACTTGCAACAAATCGCCCTTTGCTCTCTCCTCGGACGCTCCGACGCCCAGTTTTTTTTTCCCACTGCTGTGACCGACACCATCCGGCCGCGACCTCGTTAGGGACGCCGTCGAGCAGCACGTGACTCCCCTCGATCACTGCAGATGTGGCAGCAATGGGCAGCACGAGCTGGCTGCTGAGCTCCCTCACCTTTCCACCACCGTCACCTCCACCTCCACCCTCCTTGCCTCCACCTCCACTGCCGCATCCAGGTCTCCGCCGCCGACATCAAGACCCAGCTCCACGACATCGACAAGCGCGCCTGGACAGGACCATGCCATCGCCATCTCGAGAGTGCCAGGCTGCTAAACATCGCAGGCCTCGCAGGCCTCACCGTCCAGGCGGTAAAGGACATTGCCGCCAAGCCAGCCCCCGCTGGCCCGGCAGGCGATGCTCCACCGGCCCCAGACCTGGGCGGACATGCTGAAGCACCACACCACCTCCACCACCTCCGCCATCGCGGGCCGCGGCACAGCTCAAGCAACACACGCTCTACCTCCACGAGGAGGCCGACCTCACCGCCAAGCGCAGCCACAATGTCATCGTCAAGCACTTCCACTGGAGCCGGCAGGTGAGTACTCGGAGTCTCTTGCCAGTGTAGATATAGCGTTTAGGCGCGAGACATTCTTACCCCCATGCAACTCACTGGTGAGCTGCGGATGTCGACAGCTGTCCGCCTTCCCCGCGCGCGGGGTAAGGCTGGCCCGGCTCCTCTGCTCACCTTCAAGTACATGGCGGATAATAAGCTGCCGCAAGAAGCTCTCGGGGACTTCCTACACGCTGGACGACGACTTGACCCTGGCACAGCAACAGGGGCGGCGGGAGCTATAATATGCAGGGCCGATCTACCTCCAGCTCCGGCAGAGCGCAGGGAGGAAACCGGTATATGCTGGAGGGAGGAGGTCATCCACGTCGACCACAAGCCCTGGCAGGCGCCCCCCGCCAACCCAGCAACCCCAGTCTAGGGAATATATATTAAAAATATAATTACGTACAGCAGAGTGAAATCACTCAAACCAAAGCAAACGCCCAGCTATAAACCTATATACAGAGCCATGTCAAAGCTCTATACTACCATAAGACCAATGGAAACGCCTAACGGGAGGAACCTAATAGCCCTGCTGCACCGCAAAATCAGCCCGTGTACGGCGGACTGGCGGAGCATGATGTCAGCCATGGCCCGAGTCAGCGCAGAGAATATATATTAAAAATATAATTACTTACAACAGAGTGAAATCACTCAAACCAAAGCAAACGCCCAGCTATAAACCTATATACAGAGCCATGTCAAAGCTCTATACTACGATAAGACCAATGGAAACGCCTAACGGGAGGAACCTAATAGCCCTGCTGCACCGCAAAATCAGCCCGCGTACGGCGGAGCATGATGTCAGCCATGGCCCGAGTCAGCGCCACCGACAAGCGCTGACGCCAATATGACGTCCAGGTCCGCGCCGACCATGGGGCCCGCTGGCCCTCCAGGTCCAGCCGGTCCTCCCGGAGCCGGCAACACTCCTTGAAGAAGGCGGAGGTCAGGGGCCCCATGGCCCCAAACTCCTCCAGGACAAAGGGCACCACACGATGGTGCCCGACGTCGCCGTAGGCCAGGAGCTTGGCCCGCTCCGCCCGGTCCGCCGTGTAACCTGCCGTGAGGGAGGCCCCAGCCACGTGGCTAAGAGCCAAGGGCCGCGCCACCGAAACGTCAATAAGCAGATGCCGGCCACCCCCCTCAAAGTCCAGCACCACGATGTCAGGCCGGTGGTTGGGGGAAATATATATAGCGCCGTAACATGCGCTACACTTGTAGATTATTAGTGAGGCTTAGCCTAGCACGTACGTGGCCCACGCTTACGCGCATGTGCGTCTATAATGGGACTACCCATGGATGATGATTTAGCCCCGAGCCTTGCATGCCTATGCAGAGAGCTCCTCTCTGCTGAGATCGAAGCCATGGCCCTAGCTAGCCATTTTTTAGCCATGATTTTCCACCCTCTGTCCGCGCCTTAGGTGCTAGCTGGAATACATAGTGGTGCAGATGCACTTTGTGCACCCCGCAGCGAGCAGGAGTAGTTTGCACCGTACTACCCTTGCAGGAAGTAGCCCATGAATGTATAAAAAGCCATATGCCCCTTCTCAGGGATATGAGCTACATGTAAGTAAGTAAGTAAGTAAGTAAGTACTTGCGTGTCATGCGCAAAGGCATGCCACGGAGTACTAATAATGCTAATCTCATTAGAAAAATGATAACACAAAAGTCTGCATTACACAAATATCGTCTGCATCATCCCCCAACCGTTAGGCACTAGATGGGGATGTAATCCGCATCCGAGCTGTCCTCTACTGTGGCAGACGCTCGAGGCGGTAGTGTAGCGGCTATCCTCAGGACCAATAACCTCCACCTGCGGACTTCTACCCCATGGCTAGCAACGCCGGGCCGCGGGGCCCGTGGGGAGCTTGTACATGTACTCCCAAGTTACAAGTATATCTCCGTTGGGAGGGAATATGTTCCTATTTAATTTAATTTAAATATTAATTAATTAATTAAAATCATAGCTCCGTTGGGAGCACATGTAAAACATAGCCCTGAGAAAGGGGCATCTATGGGTTTGTAATACAATCAGGGCTACAACCTGCAGGTGGAGGATGTACAACTATCACCTGCTCTGGGTGCACAAGGTGCACCTGCACCGCCATGATGGTTCATGCCTCCTTATCAAGCACAGGCACCCAGGGGGGGCTAATTGAGGAGAGGGCCTAGAAGGCCTGCATGCATGACATATGGGGTGCAGAGGGTATGTGGCTAGGCTATAGCTGGTGTACACATGGCATCTCAGCAGAGAGTAACTCCCTGCATAGGCATCGCATGGCTAAATTCTTAATGCATCATCCATGGGAGGTCCCATTGTGGGCTGGGCGCGGCTAAATACTGAAAGCATCATCCATGGGGGCCATTATGGGCGCACATGCGCGTGGGCCACTTGCAAAGGCTAAGCCTATCTAATTTAAATATGCTTTATATTTCTTGGTCCGTGCAACTAAATTGAATTAAATTAAATTGGAACATATTTCCGTTGGGAGTGCATGTACGGCACATATATCCCTGCTCAGCTAGAAGTAAGTAAGTAAGTAAGTAAGTAAGTAAGTAAGTAAGTAAGTAAGTAAGTAAGTAAGTAAGTAAGTAAGTAAGTAAGTAAGTAAGTAAGTAAGTGAGTAAGCTAGTAAGCTAGTAAGTAAGTATAAAGTACTTGCGTGTCATGCGCAAAGGCATGCCACGGAGTACTATGAGCACTAATCTCATTAGAAAAAATAATTACACAAAAGTTTAAACAAATATCGTCTGCATCATTCCCCAACCATTAAGCACTAGATGGGGATGTAATCCTCATCATCCGAGCTGTCCTCTACTGTAATGGCAGACGAGGCGGTAGTGTAGCGGCTATCCTCAGGGCCAATAACCTCCACCTGCGGACTTCTACCCTGGCTAGCAATGGGCCGCGGGGCCCGTGGGGAGAAAACAGGATCGAGCATACCCCTCAGGAAGGTGCTTATCGCAGATGGCAGCCCATTTCTCCTTGTCAATCATGCGGGCGCGGATCGAGTACGGATAGTCCCAGAAGCCCTGCATCTTCAAGCAGTTGTGTCACAACATAGGTCCGGGTCGCGCCGCGCCGGTGCCGGGCGCGCGCAAGTTTGCCAGTGCATGGGTTGCGATGGGCCGGACAAGGGGACCCTGCCATAGGAGGAGGTGTCTACCTGGTATCTATATATACCTGGTGTCTACCTGGTGTCTACCTGGTGTCTACCTGCTCAGAAGGGGCATATTATGTATGGCTTTTAATACATTCTGGCTGGGCTACTTCCTGCAAGCAAGGGTAGGTTGTAAACTACACCTAGTGCTCTGGACCCGTGCACAAAGTGCACCGGCCTGCACCACTAATATGTATTCCAGCAGCTAATTAAGGTGCGGACATAGGGTGGCCGGAGGATCATCATGGCTAAACAATGGAGTAGGGCATCATAATTCAGGCGTCTTGCAGCAGAGAGTAGCTCTCTGCATAGGCACCATGCATAACCCAGCAATGACCTCTTTCTTTATGTCCATTAACCCAAGAAAGGTCCACTTTGAACCCAAGAAAGGACCACTTTGAATTAAAATATATACATGCAAAAAACAAAATTTGACCCTGGCATTTTTACCCGTGACAGATACTGAAAACACTTTTTCAATTTCCTACAAAAACCTGGGTTCAAATGATTACATTTAGTGCATGAATGGACCCTGCCCCATGGCAGGCCTCAAACCGCGAATTCGGTCAAAATATGAATTTAGGACCAATACTGTAGGACCAATTAGTATATCATGCAACGCATTACCATGCTATCCACACGGTCCCTTGAGCATAGAAACTTACGAGGCATTGGGATGGCGGGGCATGCAGCGTACAGGCATACGCAATACGCAATCGTACGGGGCCCATGATGGGTATTGGGTATAATACGCTCGTACGGGGTATGATTATACGCAAATCGTACGGTGACTCTTGAAAATGCTGTTTTTTGAATGGTTCAGGGGGTTCCTCAACATTCTGACCAATCAGGCATGTTTTCTTTGTGTTCTTGCAATGCACCACATGCCTATATGTTACACATCATCTCATGGCGTTGGCATTACCGCGTTGCTGCTTACAAGTACAAGCATTGTCCTGTTTAATTATCAAGTCTGTTAAAAGCACACACTATAACAAAGTTGTATGCACAATCAGTGCACACCTGAAAAGGATAAAAACACAAGTAGATATGCATGCGCAATGACACGTACTTGCAGAGGTATAGTGATTGCTGCCACCATTACTGTATGTTAATTGAACTTAAAACCACGTCATCTCTGGCAGCATGGAATTGCTATATACTAGTACTGAACACGGTCAGGATACAGACACGGTCAGTTGGCCAACTTGCCAAAAGTAATAAGACATTGTGCCAAAACACAGACATCTTGCCTACTCGTGGTAGGCCACCATGCAATATTGATCTACATGAAGCAAGAATCCATACGGGCTGCCAACAATGTGGCTAGCGTGCAGGATACCATGCAGGCCAGCAACCTGACCCAGCTTCCCAAAACCATTAACACATATGGTACGGTGGCTGCCTAGCAGCAGCCTGCATGGCTAAATAAGGCATTTATGCGCATCGCGAGTCACACCAAAAGTACCCCGCAGCCTGCGACGTAATGCCTCCGGCGGCCTCTTGCACTCGCTCACTCTTGCCTCCTTCGCATACGTGGCGTCCATGATATGGCGGGTGCTAGCCTTGCTCGGGTGGTAGAACCCGAGAATTTTGCATCCAAAAGTGTGCACGTCACCGAGCTTGTAGTTACCTGTCGGCTGCCCTTTCTTGTTGAGAGTCTGTTCTTTCACGATGTGTGTCCAGTGAGACAGTCTCGAATACGGCCTGCATCTCGTCGGCCCCATCATCATCGTGTTCCATAGACCCACACCATCACCGTCGCTAGCTAGCCATGGTGCCTGGATGTCAATTGTGCTACGATTGAATGTTAGGTTCCAGATGCGCGCCCTTGTTGGCAGACAACATAACTTCGTCACCTAATTTCCTCGTCCTTCGTCTCCTAGACCCTAGTCCGACACGCAGCAATCTGCAGCAATGCACGTAAAAGTACAGTCGTACACGGCCAGCTTGGCACCTGCATGCCCGTTAATTTGTCGCGGAGTTACAGGTCGCCTCAGTCTAGTGCCGGCTCCACGTGCCGTCCAAAATGATGCCAGAAGCTACTTCAAACATGGTTCATACGCAAGAAAATACGCAAAAAATACGCAATACGCAAAAAATACGCAAAAAATTCGCAAAAAATACGCAAAAAATACGCAAAAAATACGCAAAAAATACGCAAAACATATGCTCGGCGTATTTTTTTGCCCGTTTCAATACGCAAATCTTTGCGTAAGCGTATAATACGCATCGTACGGCGTATTATACGCCCTATGCCTGTACACTGCTCCCTCACGGCAGGTTACACGGCGGATCGACCGGGCGGAGCGGGCCAAGCTCCTGGCCTACGGCGACGTCGGGCACCATCGTGTGGTGCCCTTTGTCCTGGAGGAGTTTGGGGCCATGGGGCCCCTGACCTCCGCCTTCTTCAAGGAGTGTTGCCGGCTCCGGGAGGACCGGCTGGACCTGGCTGGAGGGCCAGCGGGCCCCATGGTCGGCGCGGACCTGGACGTCATATTGGCGTCAGCGCTTGTCGGTGGCGCTGACTCGGGCCATGGCTGACATCATGCTCCGCCGTACGCGGGCTGATTTTGCGGTGCAGCTAGCAGGGCTATTAGTTTCCTCCCGTTAGGAGTTTTCATTGGTCTTATCGTAGTATAGAGCTTTGACATGGCTCTGTATATAGGTTTATAGCTGGGCGTTTGCTTTGGTTTGATCGGTGATTTCACTCTGCTGTATAAGTAATTATATTTTTAATATATATTCATTGAGAATGATAGATTACGGAGGTGAGATGGGATATATATATTCATTGAGAATGATAGATTACGGAGGTGAGATAGGCATGCAACATAAGGAAAAACCCGATAACTGGGAGAATAACCCTGAAGAAATTAATAGTAATCTGACACAGACATCCAAGGATCACGCCAGCGGCACAAGGTACAACTAACTATACATCACAAAACTACACGCAGCAACAGCGCTGCCGGCCCACCATGCAGGCCTGGAAGGGATCTAGACCGCATGGGTCGCGACAAAGTCGGCCCGGGTGCGGCGGAATAACACATCAGCCACGGTGCGAGTGAGGGCGAGTGACAGACGCTGCCCGGCTGCCGCCAATACGAGGACCACGTGCGGGCCGACCACGGGGCGGTCTGACCCTCGAGGTCGAGGCGGTCTTCACGGCGCTGGCAGCACTCGTGGAAAAACTCCGCTGTCTTGGGGCCCATGGCCCCGAACTCCTCAAGGACAAAGGGGATGACCCGGTGGGGCCCCACATTGCCGTAGGAGGCAAACTTGAATATATATATTAAAAATATAATTACTTACAGCAGAGTGAAATCACTCAAACCAAAGCAAACGCCCAGCTATAAACCTATATACAGAGCCATGTCAAAGCTCTATACTACGATAAGACCAATGGAAACGCCTAACGGGAGGAACCTAATAGCCCTGCTGCACCGCAAAATCAGCCCGCGTACGGCGGAGCATGATGTCAGCCATGGCCCGAGTCAGCGCCACCGACAAGCGCTGACGCCAATATGACGTCCAGGTCCGCGCCGACCATGGGGCCCGCTGGCCCTCCAGGTCCAGCCGGTCCTCCCGGAGCCGGCAACACTCCTTGAAGAAGGCGGAGGTCAGGGGCCCCATGGCCCCAAACTCCTCCAGGACGTACAAAGGGCACCACACGATGGTGCCCGACGTCGCCGTAGGCCAGGAGCTTGGCCCGCTCCGCCCGGTCCGCCGTGTAACCTGCCGTGAGGGAGGCCCCAGCCACGTGGCTAAGAGCCAAGGGCCGCGCCACCGAAACGTCAATAAGCAGATGCCGGCCACCCCCCTCAAAGTCCAGCACCACGATGTCAGGCCGGTGGTTGGGGGAATAGAAGGCAGCGCCATCCGCATCCTCGGACCGGATGTTCGCGTGGGGGAAAACCGAACGAATCATGGCGAGCACCACCGTCAGGAGGACAGTGTGCAAATACAAATACCAATTCTGATTCTGTTGGCCCCCCATGCAGGCAAGGTAGTGAGTCCCCGTGGGATCCAGCGGCTGCCCGGCCACAGCTACCACAAGGCCGCCCGGCCGGAACAAGAGGCTGCGGGGCAAATAGCTGGTGCCGGAGCGCCACCGAGTAGTGGCTGGGAGCCAAGGCGAATGGGGGGCCATGGGAAGAGCACGAAGGTACGCCGAGCCCACACTCCGCAATGATTAAAGCGAGAACAGCCACGCACGTCCCTGGGCGTTGAGGTCCGCGAAAAGAGCAATCCAATCAGCCGTGTGCAGAATACCCGCGTAGGTTTTCTGGTGTTTATCGATGACGCGAGCAGGGAATGCGGCGGGAGATTGAACGGAGGCGACCGAGGGAGTGCCGCGAGGGAGGTGGCGCTGTACCGCCTGAGCGGCACGGACGGGAGAACAGGCCTGCTGGATCTCAGCATAGGCCTCCTGGATGGCGGTGACGAAGGGCAAAGGGCTGCTGGGGTCCAGGAGGTCAGGCGCTGCCGTTGCCAAAAGGGGCAGGAGCCGGCAGCTTTCCGCCCACGTCTGAGCGACGGAGCCCAAAAATGCTGCTGGGGCCAGCCGGGCGGCACGAGTCAGACCGCAGCCACCCATCCGTGCAGGCAGGGAGGCAATGCGAATAGCATGTGGCGGGAGGTCGGGGCCCGGGACCAGCTGCGCCAAGGCCGACTGGATGCGTTCGTCGTGGCCCTCGGCGGCCAGCCGGACCTGAGCCGGAAGAGCGCCCCGGAGCCAGTGAACGACGCGAGGGTGAGCGCAAAACCACAGAAGCAGACCCTTGGTCTGCGAATCATGAAGGCGCGCAATCAAGGGCAGTACCTCAGTGCGTGCCTCGAGGGCGGCCCGCAGAGCATCGATGACAAACGCGGGGTCGCCAACCGGAACTGAAATGAGTATATATACGCGTCACTGCCTAGCGGTGTCACAGACGGTGCAGGTAATGAAATATACTGCTGCATGGTTGCTGCATGAGGTTGCCCGGCTTGAACATGGCCCACCCCTTGCGGTAAACTTTCTGTTTAGATTAAGCATATGCCAAACCTGCTTTGACATCACTGACATGCTGGCCACCACCCAGCGATGAAAAAACATTGCATTTGCATTGCAATTAACTAACCCATGAATGCAGCCAAAACAACGTTGTGCTAACATGCAACGCTTTGTGAGCGAATTCAGGGTGCATGTAACACGAAAACCATACTGTATATACTCAGTGTCTGAGAACACCCTGAACGACGTACTGCAGGCCATGTTTATAACAAACACATGAGTAAAACTCGATCCTCTTTACGCATGCGTGTTTTAGCTGCAGCGGACGACGAAGTTAGAGACGTAAAAAATTGTATGACGTAAACCAACTATCAAGGAGACAACCAGCGCAGGCCAGAAATCGGGAGAATCCGGACCATGGTAGCTCGAGCCTGCCATTATCTTGTCCGCGTGTTCGAGTCGTTCAGGATGATGAAGATGAATGGTGATGGAAATGTGTATCCTTGTGCATTGAAATTATGGCTGGCTTACGTGTAGAGCGACTAGATGACCTAGACGGTGGGGCCGGAAACAGCATGCTTGATCAGGGCGTGTGTTTCGAGCCTAACTGGCCGGGAGTGTCTAGTGGTGAGCACCATTGCTGCGATCGCTCTCCCACCATTAACGAGGAAATACCCGCATTGAAATGGAAAACCACTGACAACTATGTGTGACAGTTTTGTGCACAGAGAGCGTACCCTCTTTTTAGGCATAGCTGGCTGGTCAACTCAAAACACCATGACAGCGTTGCCAGTTACACTCTTGATGAGATGATTATCTAGGACACCCCGGCACGTACCTGCTACTTACGTCGCCTTAATTCCAGATGGTTGCAAAAAAGTGGCTGAAATCCGCAGCGAGGTCAGCTTTCCGAGAGCAGAGCGCACCTTAAGCTGGCCAACCTGTTCGAAAATGATATAAACCACGCTTGTGCTGCGTTCTAGGTCCAAGAAATACCGAAAGTGAAGACCTATAAGGTGCGCTCGCTGCCCAGCCTGAACGTCCCTAAAACACATGGTCGACAATGGAAATCGGGCAAGAATATCACGGCCCAGGCGCTTAATTCCATGTCAAATACTCCGTTTCTAAACTCCAGGCTATAATCAAAATCGTCCACAAAAATTTTCTGGCTTGATTCGCACCACCATGCATTTGCTAATACACTAACATGTTTGTGCCAAAATCGACCCTCCGCGAGCAGGCGATCTGCGACCCATTTGTGTTGTGCCGCTGTGTACAGCGCTACACATAAAAACTTGCGCAGAAAATTTTACTGACAACCTTTCGGTTTTGCTACCAGGGCGCCCGAAATGATAAACGCGCGTGAAAACGCCGGCCACGAATGTCAGGTCGCCATATCCACCTCACATCATTCCCGCACCCACTTTTTCGCTCCAAAATCGGTTATATTTTTGGTCGAGGTACCGGCCTATACTTTCCCGCCCATATGTACCCGGTACCCGGGTACGGAATCCGGGTACCATGCATGTGCCGGTACGACCACGGGTCGGGTACATCATGCCGGGTACGGTCCACAATGATGGGGTACGGTCCCTTTAGTGACACACTCCCCCCCCGGTAGCTCGGTTATAGTGAATCCATTTTTATAGTGAAGCCATTTTTATAGTGAATTTAGGACCGTACGTACGTGGGTACGTGGCTAGACAATTTTGTTCCATTTTTGGTTTTTTTTATTATTATTACTCTTTACTTAATTGTCTTTATTTATTAAATATTGTTCTTATTATTATCATTATTATGAATGAAGTGAGACAACTATGCATGCCTGGACGTGCATGGCGATCCAACGCTGTGGAAGGGCTAGGGTAGTAGTTGTCTGACACGAAAGACGCGAATTAAGGCCGCGGGAGCCGCGTGGCTATCTCTATAATGGCACTCCTCGATCGCGTTTTCCCTCGACTAAGTTAATCGTTAAGGCGCCTAATCCAATGCAGTCAAGGCACGTGGGTGTACATGACCAGAATACAGAACCTAGTGCACGCGATATTGTTTAAGGGGACGGGACACATCGGAATTTTTTGGCGCAAAAAATTCGCGCCGGTACCCCTGGACCGTGAAATTGTGGTGCACAATGCGCCCACCTCACGAGTGCGGAGGTGGCCATGGCGACGTGCGTTTCGTAAAAAATTGCCTAATCGGCCAGGCGACAAGCGAAAAATGTACGCCGGTGGTTTTAAACGATGTACTAGTATGATGTTTCATAGCCAGATATGCACAATTTCAAAAGTCGGTGCCAGATAAATTTGCACGGGGGTCTAATCCGAAAATCTGGCCGCATATATTTAGAATGCGTGCCTGCGACGGTAGAATTTAAGATTTGTGGGTTATATTGATGCAGGAAGAAGCGTTTAGTAATGGAAACCGTGAAAACATCCTAAGCGGCTTCGATCTGCGGCCATTTCCCGTCATTTCTGAAATGATATTGTTCAGGCCTGCGCGATTCGCGGTCAAGCCATCCACGGCTGGCTGGCTGTCTCGCGCGCCTGGGTAGGAAATAAAGCCGGCCGTGGTACGTTCATTTGCCGCATGTCACCGCCCAGTCTGTTTGCGCTCTAAATGTTCCTGGCATGAAGCTTTGGCGCCGATTCCGGGTGTTATTGCTATTTTGTTCGCCACTTGTTGCAGTTGCGCTGTCTGATTTTCCGCAGGTTTCAATGTTTTGCCTTATGCTGCGTATGCCATGCTTCTTAAAGCTAGCAAGAGTTGATTGGGCAGTTTTGAGGCTCTGCTACACTTTGTTTTGATGGAGTTTTTCATATGGTTGACATTGTATATTGCGTAGTCAAGGACCCTAGCTGCCTGGGAGCGGCATCAACGTTGCAAGGAGCTGGCAAGCTCATAAACGCTTGTCTTGGCTCTTCAGCCTGCTGGAAAACAAGGTGTGAAGTTGTAGGGAAGGTGAGCATGTGTGATATATGTCAGGATTTTTTTACAATCCTGGTTGTGCCCATTAGCTGTTTGTCTTTAATTACCAGCAATATTTTCAGGGTACGATGTCAAAGTCCGATGTAGTATAAATCGGCATTAATATATTTTCAACTGTACTACGGGTACTGTGGCCGTCTGACAAATTTGCTAGGATCCGCGCTTCGCGCCGACCTTCTGTTCACTATCTATGTGCTGCCCTGGAGGCGCAATGTCCTTGTACTTGCATACTAGTGACCCAACGCATCATTTCTGCATGTGTTGATGCAAGCCACCCACCTTTGTGTGGCGGCTGGCTGGACCCTAACTGTACCGTAGATTATTCCTAGATCGACGGCTATAGCGACAGTGTTCTTTTCCACATAATGTTGCCTCCACAATTGGGCATGGTTACCTTGTTGGTCCGACTCTAGCCCTTGTTGGGTTCCTTGTTGGAAAGAGAGTCGTCACCCGACTCTAGCCCTTGTTGGGTTCCTTGTTGGAAAGAGAGTCGTCACCCTTGTTGGGATTCCCTTGTTTGGAAGGCCTTGTTGGCCACCTGTTTGGTACCACTACGTGATTTACAATTGATAATACGAAAACCGAATACAAAAGGTCCGAGATCCTCCTCCAATACACACATTTTCATATGCAGTTTTCAACATGGTATCGTAATGACGAGTTACCTTTGTATTCGGTTTCTCGAGGCCTCCCTGTGCTGAGCTCGACTCTCACGAGTCAGCCATTTCGCCACATCCGAATAGGTGGGGCTTTTCATCCCATCCCGCATCCGGACCAGTTTGTTGAGGTTTATTTTTCAGCCGTTGAGTTCGGGGGCCTACAGTACCAACCCGCGGTAACGCAACTAGTTACGCAACAAAGGTACTTTCCACGGCGACCGTTCGAATGTTTGTTGCGTAACTACCAAGGACCGATACGGCCCAAAGTGGTGGCGAATTCTGTACTTGAAGTTCCGCAAGAGACAGACTGACTGACTTGTTACGAGCTGACCACCGGCCCAACACGTAAAGTACGTACAGAGGAGCCCCCTCTCAGAACGTAAAGAGGAGCCCCCTACATACATATTGCATGGGTTGGCGTCTTGACTGTTTTATTTCCAAGGTGGCGAGGTCTGCGTGCGCATGTATATTCACAGGCATCGTCTCACTTCGAAGTTCACAATCCATCCATAACTTTTGCTCTAAAAGCTGGTTTCGTGGTATTATGAAGCAGATGGAAGGAATCGCCATTGAGATATTCCCGGCTGTGCTGCCGGAGCGTCGTGAAATGGCGGCGGCGAGAGACGTCGTCATTTATGATTTTTACGAATATCTACAAACATTTCGCGGCTGCATTTCGGCCGTGCCCAACGTAACGATCCAGATGAACACCGAGAAGAAGTTGAAGAATCTTTCGGAGGAGACGGTGCTGCTTTTGGAGGCGCGTTTTCCTGTTGAGTACCTGTCGGAGGCATTTACTGCCGTCCCCCTGCGCTTCGTCTCCGCAAACGCCCTGTTGGCAGAATTTGCAGGCACGAGCGTTGCCGCTTATCTCGCAGGCATTCCTCGCCAGTCTTCGTCTCGCTACGACGTGTTTGTGCGATTTACGGAGCGCGACAACGACGGCGTCTTAGTCGCGGCGTCTTTCCCCGTCACCGCGCAGGGAACTCCGGGTGACTGCGACGGGGTTTTGTTCTATTATGACGAGAAGCCGTCCGAGGGTGGTCGTTGCGTCAAGTGTTTCAATGGTGGCGCTGGCGTCGATCTGAAGGTATGCCGGGATTGCATGGACGCAACTTATTGCTCCTCGGAATGTCAAGCACGGCACTTTTTGCTTAATCACGAAGGCAAGTGCGAGTTGATTGCCAATGCCCGCCGTAGCGTGGACGTCTGGCGAAGGGCCAACTACAAGGAAGAGAACCCTGTGCAGCAAGCGTCTGTGCCGCAAGTGGCTGTGCCACAGGAGGCTTTGCCGCAAGTGGATGTGGCGCAAGTGGCTGTGGCGCCAGTGGCTGTGCCGGGAGTGGATGCGGCTCTCGAGGATGTGGCGCCAGTGGCATCATCTCAAGTGGCTGTGGTGCAAGTGGCCGTGCCACAAGTGGCTGTGGCGCCAGTGGCTGTGCCGGAAGTGGCTGTGGCGCAAATGGCTGAGCCGCCAGTGGCTGTGGCGCCAGGGGCTGTGCCGGTGGACGATTTTGCCGCAAAGGGATGTGGCGATGGAGAATGTGCTAAGTGAAACAGCCTTGGCTGGACGCATGTCATGCTAACCCTTCTGTGACCCACCAAAGTGTGTGCATACATTATTCTGATGGAAAAACCTTTCCAACACAAGTAGAATTGATCAGCGATATGTGGAGACAACCTACAGTACGGTACTTACATGGATGTAGTGCCATGATGAACATAAACTTCCATCGTTGCTAGAGTGTTAGGAAGCCTGGTATCATAAGACCCAACTCTCCTTATCTAAAGGCAGGCTTGCTTGCAGACATACTACGGCTTTGCAATTAAATTGGTTGACCCCTTTCAGTTGTCCACTTATTTGCTCGCTACAGCATGCATGTATATAAAGTGAATGACTGCTATATACTTGATGCAGGAGATTTAGGTTCATATTGGAAGGAACATGCTACATCTAGCCGTGCTAGCCGGCGGGCTAGCCGTGCCCTCCGTCGTGGGGCCCGGGGTGTCTAGCCTTTCATCGTACTAGTATAGTTTAGGTTGACTGTGCATTAGTTTGTATTAAGTGAAACATTAGTTTGTAGGCTGCATTGCATGCACGGGCGGTCATATTGCTGGGGGCCCCATGTCTCGCCTTAACCCTCCTTCCCGATGCCATGAGGACTTTTATACTCATAGTGGAAGTCATATCACATTGTGGCAAGACATTGTCTTGGCACATGAGCCTGCCCCTGTGGGCAAACCCCCCACCACAGGGCGGGGCAAGCGCAAGGCTAGAAAGGTTTAGAGTAGATTAGAATAGATGGCCCCCTTTGGGCCCCGCGGTTCAGCTTCCACCCACCCCCACCCCCACTGGAATATGTGCTACATGGCCCCCCAGCGGAGGCATGTTATAATTTAATTAAATTTAAAATTAAAATCACATTGTACATGCTCCCACTAACATACTCAATTAAACATCACTCAATTAATGAGTTAGGGTAGTGATGCTGGTATTACCCCTACCATAACCATGGAACCTCAGGCCTCCAATGTTTATCAAGTTAGTTGTCTAACTTAATAAATCAAGCCAAGTGATGGTACCATCTACACTAGCTATGGTTGTCAAGCCCAAGTCACCATTTGATACACGCCAAGTGATGTTACCATGTACCCTTACCATGGTGGTAAAGACAAAGTGAACAACAATGCTTTAGGCAAGTCATGTTGCCATTACCTTAAGTTACCATGGTTGTCCAGCCCAAGTTACTAACTATTATTATTTACCCAGCAAAGAAGGGGTTACCATTATATTAATTCTAATCATGTCACAAGTATTAATGTTCATGTATGTTTAACCAAGTGTCGGCGCTAGTACAAGTATGTACTGTACATATGTATGTGGTGGCGTGATCCACAACGTCGTTGTGGGTCACGCTCCACTTCGCAGTGCACTCCCGGGTACACACGGGTGTACACTCCGGGTGTACACGGGTGTACACGCCGGGTGTATTCTGTAGAAAGTTCATAAGTTCACCAGTACCTAGTTGTAATAATGTACGAGTATTAACTAAGATTATCGTAGGACTTAGGAGGCGAGATTCGCAACACTGACTAACCCCCTTAATATAACTCTGTCGGATAACCGGCGTGGGAATAAACTGACTGACTGACTAACCTAAAGTGCACGCTAATCCCCAGTAAACCTGTCAGCATGTGCATGGGAGACACATGTACGCGGTCAGTACTCGATGACAAGTTGATATTAAGTTGTCCTCACCATTCACATTTATTGGCATTAATTAATTAACTACGCGGAGTCCCGGTGGGGAGCCGTGGAGCATGATTGACACTGCACTCGGTTAGTTCTGGCATGGCGTAATCACACGGTACACCGCTCCATACATGCAGCCGGTCAACTGCTGGACGACATCACTCAGACGACCACGTGGCTGGACGGTTTCCAAAAGGTCATCATACTCCACCCACTCGTCGCACCACCTGGTGGGGTCAGTGCTTGCAGGCACCAATGTGGTCCAGTGCTTAAAATACGCTCGCATGAGAATTGCAAGGCGCAGGTCCACTGTGCGTTTAGACATGGCACCGTCTTCATCCACATTAATTTCCACATTGAAAGCGACGGGCAAAGGAGGCCCACTGTACTCGGCCAAGGGGATACAGTTAGTCTCCATGCTTTGCTGTAGACTAAGTCTCAAAGGCATTGTGAATACAACGTATGAATAAGCCTTGTAAACCCACGTTGGTATGTGAATATAAATACCACGTGGGCTATGCAGATAGGGATGCTAGTCGAGTCGCATACGTTTCCCTAGATAGGTACTTTGGGTACTGAGGTACGTGACAGATGTCAGTACCCAGTATACGTAGTGTCCTGTCATTGGACGGTACTAGAGTATCCTAGATAGGGACCGTACTGCAGCGTGCATTGATTTGTGATCGCACGATGCAGTGACTAGGCAGCTACCTGTCATCGTGCGGCCTCGGGCCAACGGTCTGCACCCAACGGTCACTGGCGGCGCAGCCGGTGAGAGGAACGTTGATAAAGGGTAAACCTATTTTCTAATGAACCAAGCAATTCATTGCTCAAGCTTCAGTGTTCTCAAGCAATATATCCCACCGCATTCTAACTTGAATTTTATTTGCTACCATGGCTATCACGAACAAGAATGTCGCTAAGAAGCTTACCTACAACGAGGATGATGATGGGCAGGATCGGCGGATGCCCAGAGACAACAACAAGAAGCCGGCTGGCGATGCGGCCATTTCCAAGAAAAAGAAAAAGAACAAAAAGACTCACAATGGTTGCCAGGACGAGGGGACGGCGGCTGCAAAGCCGACCGACCTACCCCCCTCCCCTGCGAGGCCGGAGGCCGAGACGGCTCCCCCCGGGGAGACCGGCTTACCCTCGACTCCGGCGGCCGCCCCAGCCGCAACCACGGCTGGCGCGGCCATGGCTGCGGAGACCTCGGTGGTAAACCCCACTGAGGCTCCACAGTCCGGCCCCACGTTGCCATCTCTTCGGGAGCGTATGCCCCGTCAGACGGCCTCGGTGGCACCGGACGGGACGATTACCTTTCGTCCCGCCACATCAAACCTTAATGTCCCTTTCGCCCAGGGACATAACCACATTGAGCTAACGTTTGGGCGACCCTCTGCGTCCCTTCTTCGCAAGAAGAAGGACATGGAGAGTATTAAACTCGCACGGGTGGTGCGAAAACCTGTGGAACCCATCGCCGGACAACCAATGTCCGACGATGAGGTATCCGACACTGCCAGTCTCCCCGATGGGGAGACTGAGATCAATCTTACCCCAGCGCTCCTGGCGGTCGAGCAGGCCGCGCTGGTGGCAAATGAAGAACGCCGAGCGCGGCAGCGGGACCGAGAGGTCCGCCGAGAGGCGGCTTTTCGGCTCGCCGCTAAGCGGCAAGAATATGAAGAGGAAGCCGCCCGTCGCCTGGCTACCCACCAGGCGATGGCGGACGCGTACCGCGAGGCCACCCAGCGGTTACGTGACCTCTTAAAAAATGCTGACTATCCCATGGACTATGCGGACAGTCAAGACCTGGCCGAGCTTGCTCGGTCAGCACACTTTAAAACCATGTCCTCCATCACCCAAGCCAGGGTCACGGAGGCCATCTTGGCCAAACATGGGGTGGTAGCTGAAGAAGCCCCCCCGCTGGAAACCACCAGCAAGAAACCCTCTCCCCCCCAACCCCTGCAGTACAAGGAGGGACTGCTGGCCCTGGGGCGAGGAAGGGCAAAGAGGCGGACTGTCCAGTCCGGCCTGCTATGATCATGGGAGAACCACTCCCTGACATACCCGAGGATGAGGCTGCCTTTCAGGCAGCCCTCCGGGAGCATGAGGTACGCAAGGAGATGAAGCGTCTCATGCGGGAGGAGGCCAGGAGGAGAGCAGAGGCAGACACCCCTGCCCGCCCCTCCACCGATGGGGCTGGACCCAGTGGGGTTACCCGGACACCCCCGGGCTCCCCCAGGGCCACCATGACCCCCCCTCCCCCTCCCCCACCACCCCAGGTTCGCCCTGTGGGTTGGGGCCCCCTCCCAAACCAGGGGGGGTGGCCAGGACCCCAGGAGGCCCTGGGGGGAGGTGCAGAGGTGCCACAGGCACCCAACAGGCCTGCTGAGGCCCCCCCAAGGAGCGGGGATGTCCTGGAACAGCTCGCCATTCTCCAGGCCCAGCTGGCCTCGTTGCAAGATCAGCAGTTAACAGCTAACCAGCTGCAAACTGTCGAGGGCCTGCGCGCCCTGATGTCGCGGTATGAGCGGGGGACCATCAACCTGGACCCCACCCGCCTGCAACAAGCAACCGACGCTTCTTGAGGGCCAACCCCCCTCTCACAGGTGTGTTTAACCCTCATAAAAAGGAATCCAAAATCAATATTGCTGGCTTGCCTGAGGGTCACACTGTTGAACAAGCTAAGCAATTTGTTTTTGCTTTGGAGTATGGGATGGAAGGTCTTAACCTTAGACATCAGTTTAAGGCTCTCAGGGCCTCCTCCACATTCCATCAATCATCTCCTGCAATCAGAGCATTGATTCAAACCTATCAGGAACGTACCCTGACACCTGAAGCAGCCATTGAACAGTGGCCTACCTTTATCACTGATCTGAAACAGCTAGTGCTTACCAATAACCACATGGAAGCAGTAGAACGTTTCAACTGGCTTGCTGCATATAAGGTGAACAAGAATAACCTCTCTGGGGATGCAAAAACATACAGGGTAATGATTGAGAAAGACCTTGAGCTTCTCAAGCTCCAACCAAGGTATCTCATCCACACCTGGCTAACAAAAGCTAATTTGCAACCTTCTGTCCTGGCTACCCTGCTTACAGGCCTCAAGTCCCTCTGGGACAACTTCAGAGCTGCCATGCTCTATATCGAGGAGGCAGTGGACCCCCTGGGTACTGGCAACAACCAGGCCCAGGACCCCAAGGTCCAGGGTGTCCAAGGCCACAAACGCAAGGGGCAGGCCAGCCAGGGGGGGCACCCAAGACCCACAAGTCCTCCCACCAAGGGGGCAGTGGCTCTCAGGGGCGTGGCAACACGTGGCACCGTGTGCCCCTGCATGGCAACCCCAACAACAACAACAACAACAACAACAACAGGTCCCAGCAGGGCAACAATAACAACAGGTCCCAACAGGGCCAAAACAACAACAACAACAGGTCCCAGCAGGGCCAGAACCGGTCCCAGCAGGGAAACAACAACAACAACAACAACAACAACAACCAGCCTGGCAACCCTGGGGGGTCCATAAGGTGCCTGAGGTGCTTCCAACGAGGGCACGCACGGCACAACTGCCCCAACAACGACTCCCTGGCCAACGGGGTGGATCTCTGCCCG
The DNA here is from genome assembly GCA_009746045.1 of Mesostigma viride. Lineage (NCBI taxonomy): Eukaryota > Viridiplantae > Streptophyta > Mesostigmatophyceae > Mesostigmatales > Mesostigmataceae > Mesostigma > Mesostigma viride. Next base: position 3,014,819 of record RPFO01000082.1, on the reverse strand, counting down.
GGCTGCTGGCACGCACGTCATCCCCTGGGGCCTCCAGGCAGCCGTTGCAACAGGCCTCGCTACCCAAATCAATGTGAGTTCACTCACCTTATGTACTCTGAGGATGATGATCTCATTACCATTGGGGATGGCAACCAGGGCATAATTGATTTTGAGGCAGCAACCTTACTGTCCTCCCAACACCCTGTTCTGGAACCTTACATAAAAGCACTAACCCCTACTGTTGACAACTCCATAGATATCAAGGAGCTTGCTCATCAGCTGCACCTAGCCATGGGTCATGAAACAGTGGCTGAGGAACTGGCCAGACGGCTGGGGGGTAGTAGCATGGGAAAACAACTCAGGAATGCAGTAAAACTGGCTAGACAACACTGTCAAGAATGTCAGTTCAATAGCCCCAAACCTCAAAAATGGCATACTGCAACTCCTTCCACCAATAGGGGCATGATAGTGGGGGATGTGATGCACATCAACAAAGATGTCCAACCCTACCTGATCCTAAAAGACTCATGGTCCAGGTTCACAGTAATGGAACCCCTACCTGGCATGTCTGCAGGGCAGCTACGTGTTGCACTCATGATTGCTTTACCCAGATTCTACCCAGTTGACAGAATTTTGCTTGATCAACAATTTTCTTGTCTGACTGACCTGGAAGGGTGTGAAGCAATAGAGATTGCTGGGCTGGAAGATCATGAGGGTCAGGGGGTCATTGAAAGAACCATCAGATCTGTCAAAACCCTACTAGCCAAAAATCCTTCCAAGGATGCTACTTCAGGGGTCTATTGTGACAGGGCACTCTGGTGTCATGAAATGTGCACAACCCTAAACATGAGACCTGTCTTGCATGCCACGTGGGGTGAAGTAATCCCAGCAGGCCTGCAGGCAGGTGTATATCCCCCAGAGGTGATAGCACTGTACAACACTGCACGTGCACAAACCTCAGCAAAACTGGCAGAAAAAGATAAAACCCATTCCAGGCCAGTATTCCAAAAAGGTGATCAAGTTCTCTATTACAAGGAAAACAGCTTTGGTAAGGTTGGAACTTGGCTAGGTCCAGTTACCATCCGTGGATTTACCAAAAACAGCAAGACCGTGGAGGTCAAGCACAATATCAATGGGAAGCGTCACAGGGTGAGCTGTCATAGAATTAAGAAGTATTATTCTCCCATGGCAGACGTGCCTGGGGAAGAGTCTTTAAGCATGGACTCACTACTTCTATCTGGCAACTCCAGCATGCCCAGCAGTAGCTCTGAGCCACCAATTACTGCTGTTGACAGCACCACAGCACCCTCTGTGAACCTTCCACCCTCAGTGAAGCCAGGCCCACTTCACAACCTGGGGATTGCTTAACCAGGCACGAGGTAGCTGGGTTGGAAGCATTAGCTCAGCCCCAAGGCACCAAATTGTCTGCCAACCCTCCCGCTCTGAGGTCAAGATTGGCAGTCGCCTTGCAAGCATTACACAGGTCACATAAGCAACAAGCTGCTGTGGCCGCAGGGTTGGCAAAAGTCTCAGCTGTGTGCACTAGTCAGGACCCCTGGACCCTGGCAATAGACACTCAGGCACAGGTCAGTGTGATCAGTGCACAAGCCATCCCTGGTCTTGAGATTGCACCTTCATTTTGGGCACGGGTGCAGGATTTCTCAGGCCAAAGCTCACTGGATGTAGTGGGACAAGTGATGCTCCCTATACTTGGTATTCAGACACCCTTCCAGGTGGTGGAGGGGTACTCTGGTAACACCTTGTTGGGGGAACCTTTTGTATCCTATCCTGGGGTGCTTATCTCAGCTAATGAGCTCAGTGTCACAGGGGTGGGTGCAGTTCCTCTGGACCACTTTAAAATCCCTCTCTCCAGTATTGTCCCTGGTATGGATGCTGTCATCAAGGCAGTCAACACTCAGTATGCACCAGGGGAGATCCCTGATCTGGACAAGTTAGTGCACAGCCAGTTCCTCCATCCCTCAGCCTTTGGGCTGGGTAAGTGGGACATAGCCATGCACTCACCCCACCAAATCTCCCACGTCATACAAGAATGCAAAACACAAAAAGGGTTTACCAAGTGGCTGATGGCCATTGTCCACCAAGCCAGGCAGGAATGGGTCCTGCCCAACCCCAAAAACCCTCAATACAAACCGCCTGTCACCCCTTCATGGGACGTGCCAGAGGGAGCCAAAAAGCTCAGATTAAAATTTGTTCTCAAACAAAAACCACAAAAAGTGGGCTCCCCAATCTTCCATGCCAGACCATGTGTCACAGAATTAAAGGGGACCTCCACACTGCCAAAAGGGGAAACATACACACCTGGGCTGCAACAAACCTCACTCAGGATCATGCTCTCCCTCTTCCTCCACAACCTCAATGCAGGCCAAGACTATGTCTGCAAAGCCACTGATATTAAAAGGGCCTTCCTCAGGGGGGACCCAGAAAAGGCTGAATCTGTGTGGAAAGGGAAGGTGTACGTGGTAGACACCCCAGCTGTGTGGAAACCTTATATTGATGAGCCCCACCTTATCATCAACATTGGGGTGGAAGGGCTTGTCAGTGCCCCAAAAATTTTCAGAGACTCAGCAGAGGAAGTATTCAAAAAGCTCAAGGCCACGTATGATGACCTGGACCCATGCTTTTTTGTTGTACCCACCCCCTCTGGACTGCTGTTCTTTGTGTGGCATGGAGATGACCAACTCATTTGTGGGCCTAGAGCTGAGGTGGAAACCTTTATTCAGCAGGTCCAGGAATCATATGAGATTGGCAAACAGGTGGAATTGAGCACAACCCCCATCCAGTTCTGTGGCATCATGTTGCAGCTGCAGGCAGCCAGATCAGTGGGTCTGCTCTCTCTCCCCTCCTGCAGAATATATCCAAGATTGTCTAGATCTGCTGCAGGACAACTACCTCCCCTTACATATGTGTGCCACTGTTCAGGGCAAACTGGGGTGGTGGTCAGCCATCTGTGGGGCTCCCTTAGCTGTCATCAGCAGGGTCACCCATGATGTTCTAGTCAAGATCAAATGCAGTCACATCAGGAAGTTGGTCAATGACTGTCCCCCCCTCATCCTCCATGGCCTGAATCTGATGGAAGACATCCACATCCAATGTGTCATGGACAGCTCCATGGAGAGCAGAACAATCAATCAGATGGGGGCACGGGAATCAGGGCTGTTTTTTCTCACCAACAGGTCAGATTACATGTCCCTCACTTCCTGGTACAGCAGGCTACACCGCAGAAAACCTGGCAGCAGCAACTCAGCTGAATGTCGTGCTGTGGTGTCTGCTGCATTGCATGCTCGTTCCCTGCAGCACATGCTCACCTGGCTACAAACCCAGGCAGGCAGCACATGCAATGTCATCTCACATCTCTATACTGACAGCCAATCTGTGATCAGTTTTCTAACCAAGAAATCTGTCTCTGCTGCTGTCCACACTGACTTGGATTGGGTGATCCTCAAACAGGAGGCCACCTATTTTTCCAGCTGGACTCATGTGGATGATGAGGACAACCCAGCAGACGCTCTCACGAAGCTGCGGGATGCTGCTGGCCAACAGTACCAGCTCCTCTTTCAGAACATGAACCCCTATGATATCAGAGTCAGTGTTTGAATAAATGACTGGCCATAGCACAGTACACAACCACCACACCCCCTTACCACAGCGATAGCTGCTGGGCGCCATAAAATTCAACACATTCGTTGTGGGGTGTGAGTGCTGGCTAGGTCAGATTTGTATCCATTTGCAGCTTGAGGACACAAGCTTTGTATCCATTTACTTAATGTGTGCTTCAGTACCTGGCCAAACCAGCCAGCTGTGTACACCTTATTTAATGTGCAATATAACACCTGGCCAGAACAGCCAGCTGTAACCAACCTGGCTCAACCAGCCATGTCTCTTTTGTACCCCTAATCAACTTAAAAACAATAACAATAATGTTGGGGGTGCAGACCTGCATTAAGAAATAAATAATAAAACAATACTGGAGTTAGTCTCCATGCTTTGCTGTAGACTAAGTCTCAAAGGCATTGTGAATACAACGTATGAATAAGCCTTGTAAACCCACGTTGGTATGTGAATATAAATACCACGTGGGCTATGCAGATAGGATGCTAGTCGAGTCGCATACGTTTCCCTAGATAGGTACTTTGGGTACTGAGGTACGTGACAGATGTCAGTACCCAGTATACGTAGTGTCCTGTCATTGGACGGTACTAGAGTATCCTAGATAGGGACCGTACTGCAGCGTGCATTGATTTGTGATCGCACGATGCAGTGACTAGGCAGCTACCTGTCATCGTGCGGCCTCGGGCCAACGGTCTGCACCCAACGGTCACTGGCGGCGCAGCCGGTGAGAGGAACGTTGATAAAGGGTAAACCTATTTTCTAATGAACCAAGCAATTCATTGCTCACAGCTTTCAGTGTTCTCAAGCAATATATCCCACCGCAGTCTAACTGATACGCTTCTCCCCATGGAGCATGGTAAACACCAGGTATGCGGGGTTGCCTTTAAAGACACGCTGCCTCAGGCACGGTTCCGGTCCCAAGCTTTTACACCGTGCGACTTGGTGGATGCTTATATAGCCTTCCAGGCAGACAGCCCGCATGTTGGCCAACAAACCGGCGTTGTCCATGAGGCGTGCCAGTACGGAACTGTGCTGCACACGTAGGTCGATTGGATGCGGGGGTTCACAATCTTCTTTTTCCGAAGCGCGTGCGACACACTTGTAGGGTGTAAAGGTAGGCTGGCACCCCTTCAAATGTACAAGAAGTACCGACAATGCTTCATGGACGGACCCCATTCCTCCCACTTTAATCGGCAGCTCACGAGCCCGGGCGACTTTGGAAAGCTGATCAAACAGCATGTTCCGCCATTTAGTCATCATGTCCAGCCTACCAGCACTCCGGTAGAACATCAATTTCATGAGAATCCAGCCAAATATCCGGGGTATGTGGCACACCAGGCGGACGTGTAACGAGGAATGACAGTCCTGGGGCGCCAAGTGTTTGCAAGACAAACAAGATGGTAAAAAAAATCACGTCAACTGCTGCATCTAAGAAGCAACAGTTTTTTTCGTTTTTCATAACGCGTTGATGCTCGCCTGTTACGACCAAGTCTTCCTCCGCCATAAACCTGGCACCCTGCTGGCAAGACGTGCACGGGGCATCATCACCCACCACCTTCAGTGGCGCGGCTGGCCTTGGGTTTCGCTTTCGCTTCCCCCCCGCAGCCGCAGCCGCAGCCTCAGCCGCATCCGCCCACGCATCCACGTCTAAAAATTCGTGAGGCCCCGTACGTGCCTGCTCCTCGGTTGGGCGCTTCTCAGCACTGTCCACCTCCTCCGCATCTTCAGAAACTGTCCACCCATCATTGCTGGCCGCGACCCCGCCCCCGCTGCCCGCGGCCTCACCCCCGCTGCCCCCGCCCACCACCGCCGTGGCGGCCTCGTCCCCGCTGCCCCGCCCACCGGCGCCGTGGCGGCCTCACCCCCGCTGCCCCCGCCCACCACCGCCGTGGCGGCCTCGTCCCCGCTGCCCCCGCCCACCGGCGCCGTGGCGGCCTCACCCCCGCTGCCCCCGCCCACCACCGGCGTGGCGGCCTCGTCCCCGCTGCCCCCGCCCACCGGCGCCGTGGCGGCCTCACCCCCGCTGCCCCCGCCCACCACCGCCGTGGCGGCCTCATCCCGGCTGCCCCCGCCCACCACCGCCGTGGCGGCCTCACCCCGCTGCCCCCGCCCACCACCGGCGTGGCGGCCTCGTCCCCGCTGCCCCCGCCCACCGGCGCCGTGGCGGCCTCACCCCCGCTGCCCCCGCCCACCACCGGCGTGGCGGCCTCGTCCCCGCTGCCCCCGCCCACCGGCGCCGTGGCGGCCACGTCCCCGCTGCCCCGCCCACCACCGCCGTGGCGGCCTCGTCCCCGCTGCCCCGCCCACCACCGGCGTGGCGGCCTCACCCCCGCTGCCCCCGCCCACCACCGGCGTGGCGGCCTCGTCCCCGCTGCCCCCGCCCACCGGCGCCGTGGCGGCCTCACCCCCGCTGCCCCCGCCCACCACCGGCGTGGCGGCCTCGTCCCCGCTGCCCCCGCCCACCACCGCCGTGGCGGCCTCGTCCCCGCTGCCCCGATTGGCTGCTGATGCCACGCGCATGAGCTGCAACACACAGTGCCGATCACACACATCACCAGGCAGATTATTGCTGTAAATAAGCCCGGTGTGCCAAGGCCGTGGACCAGAGTTCCATTATACGCAATACGCGGTTATACGCGCGGGGTCCGTATAATGGATAATACGGTATAATACGGTATTATCCGGAAATTATACGCAAATACTGGATGTAATCGTTTTTGGGGTTGTTTCATGCATTTTGATATCATTTCAAGCAGTCCACATGTTTCTGACACTAAATTACACATGATACATGGGTTGCCACTGCTCAGCAGTGCTTGGGAACACTGGACGTGTAACCCGGGGTTCACGAGGAGCTAGATTACCTATGCATTATAGCCTAAAAAACAACGCCAAATGAAATGGAAAGATGAAAAAAGCAAAAGAAGTAAGATGGCTATGCTTCCATGCAAGCAGGTCCTGGGCATCTCCATGTTTCTTGTATGCATGAGGAGCACACAAGAAGAAGGCTGACTTTGGCGAGCAAAACAAGAAATAGTGGCTAGATCTGGCCAGAAAACCACTTGTTTCGAGATGTTTTTAGCAAGAAAAAACATCGCGTTATCAAGCTTATCATATTTATAAACAATGCCAAGCACTACGTCACTGCTTTCGATGAAGCATAAGCTAATAGCAGACAAATCTGGTCCAAAATCTGCATGTCGTAGTGGTATTCCCCAACCATCACGAGCCAATAATGCGTAGAGGCAGTAAAGCAACCAAAAGACAAGCAGAAAACCTCCATTACAGGTCTACGATTATTTTACAATCCACCCAACAACTTGATACAGTACAATGAACACGTGAACAGGATAGCACGTACCAGATCAAAACCGCATATTACCTTTCTTGACGGAGCCAGCATGCCCACCTGATGGACGTAGCTGCGAGCCTTTCCTGGCCATCGTCGCTTATAAATCATGTAAGGAATAACGTGAAACATCTATCCGCGTTCAAATGTAGGAGCATTTCCCGCCTATCAACAGTTAGCACATGCACGGTCGCCACCTGGTTGCTGAAACGAGGTTGCCGCATCGAGCAGAAGGTCGAGACATATCTGCGCACATCCAAACGTTGCCTGGCCAAGGATATAAGCTTTTCAAGACCTAACGATCATGCCTACAGATTGAAAATGTAAAGCGGCCATGCTCTCGTACCAGTCAGTTTTCTGTATGACTTCTATTCGGTGCATGGCTGCCCGAGAGGCAAGGGCAGAGACCTAAACAGCATGGATGGTTGCCAACTTGGGTTGCCAACTTGCCATGCTACAGTGTAGCTTGCTTGTAAGATCCTTGTGTCTCACGGTCGCCAAATGTCAACCAGTGGATGGTTTCCGTAGTGTTTCTAAGTTCCCTTGCATTCCCGCCTTAGTTCCCGCCCGAAAAATTTGGCTGCCGGACCTCGGATGAGCGCGAAAACCCCATTATACGCGCGCTTATACGAATTATTCGCCGTATTATACGTAAAAATACGCAAATCGTATAAAACGGATAAAAATTATCCGCTCGACCTTGTATAACGCGTATTATACCGTATAATACCGTATAATACGCCGTATAATGGAACTCTGCCGTGGACATCCTAACAATGGAGATGCTCAGATAAGACGTTACTGCTTGAACACAACAAACAACCCGATAAACAGGTAAACTCAGTGCAAAATAACAGGAGCCCTACCTGCGCGAGTATCTGGTTGGTCACGACTGCCTGCGCCAGATTACCCGCTGCAACGGGGTCTTTAAGGATTGGCGCCGCACTTGCTGTCACGCCTTGCAAAGCCTCTAGCGCAGCTCGAAGCAGATGTTGCGCCTCAATTGCTACCTCGTAGCCAGCACGGGCAGCACTGTCCGCATGTGGGAGGCTTGATAAGCCCCCTGAGAGAGCCAAGGACGGCATTGGGGGGGAGGCGGAGGTTAGGGGCGGGGGAAGGACTGCGAGCTGACCCTGCGTCGCTGGTTGCCGTGTATTACCCCCAGACGCAACCGGCGCTGCACCTTCAGCCTCTTTCTGCTCATCAGCAGACGATGTTGAGGCTCCAAGCTTCCGCAGCTTTGCATCGCGCTCACTCTTGACAGGCCACACCTTTGCAGCGCGCTTATTCTGGTGCTCATTCAGTCGTCGATGCTGCGTACAAACGGCATCCATGTACATTGAAGCAGCATGAAACCAGGAACACCCCATGCCACAAATTCAGAGACGTCACCCATGTGCCTCGGCCGGTTGGTTCAAGGCCTAGCATTCTACCTGCAATGCATCCAACAGAAAGCAACAACATTGTAGCTACATTACAGGGAAAACCTTACGGCGGCCGTGCATGCGTTGACGTCCCACGTATCGCCAGCCAGCTTCTTCAGGTCATCCTTGCGCCTGTGTAACTCCTGTTTCGTGTGTAAGGTAACGACGAGCCTCTCAACGGGAGAGCCCTTAAAATCTCTGGACAGACTGACGAAGTCATTCGGTGTCTTGCAATTGTTCACCTGCGCTCCGTGCACGTGCATCCCGGCCCGCGTACGTCCAAAGCATGGATGCCAGCCACCAGATTGGGTTGTCAACAACCGACGAAAAGCATCAGGTGCATGTTGGCCCAAAAAAAACAAAAAGGGCATGGCGCCCGGCCACGCATCACCTGCCTGCATAACGCCAGGGACAACGACCTTGTCTCCGTAATATGCCCAGCCGCGTAACATGAAATTATACCCGCCAACTGCGTAACCGTCTACTGTACTTACCGGCTCACGCAATGTCGAGCGCATGGTGGCCAGTGTGTCCTTCACTCTCTCCGCCGACGTAGCCAAGCCGTCTGCCATCGCTGCCGTTCGTGCAACTTTCCGACCACCTACGTCAAAACATCATTTTTTCAAGGATGGTAATTCATCCTCAAGTCCGCCTGTAAGTGGGTGCACACGGGTGTACACTCCGGGTGTACACAGGTGTACACGCCGGGTGCACTTCGGTCTACTGCCACACGCTAAGGCCCTGTATGCACTGTATGTAGTGGCGTGACCCACAACGACGTTGTGGATCACGCCACTGTTGTGATATTGCAGATCTCGCAGTCACTACTTGAATTGGTACGGAATTTGGTACGCCGATATTTGGGCTATTGCGTGTCTGAGCGTTGTCGGAATTTCAGGGGTGCGCAATCTGACTTTACTTCTTGCGTTTGTCAATATTGTCCGTTGGCTAGGGCTTATGTGGTCGAATCTCGGTGATGCTATTTTCGGTGGTGACGGCTTATGCGTTTGTGGTCCTGTAACGGTTGTGACTGTTGGTTGGTTGGTACTCGGCCGGTGGTTTAATGTTTTGTGGGCGGCGCTGAATGGATCAGTGTAGCGCCGCAGGTCCTGTCACTACTGCTTGGCGTGCTAGGATGACAAAAGCCGACAAAAGTGGTGCGAACGTAACATTGACGGTATTCCACTGTTAATGGCGTACGTGAGCTACAAAGAGGTCGGGGGCTTGTGCTGAGCGCGTCAGATTATTGAATTTTCCGTCAAGAAATTTTCTATTCAATATCCATTTAATACAACATGTACTAGAAGTGGGTCGTTGCTTGCAATCTGGTGGAAAATGGAGAATGCTGGGGAGAAACGGAAACGGGAACATGAAGAGGGATTATCTATCAAAAGAGAAAAGGATTTAATTGAACTGTGCAAGCTGCGTGTCGGCAGTATTCCCAGCGACGCATCCTTCAAGATAGTAGAGGACTACCTGGAACGTTTTGAAGCGTTTGTTAAGGAGCGTGGTGGTATGGTCAAGGACATTTATGGGCTTTTCAGAGACGCCGGCATGTTCCACGGCTCCAATGATATCCTGGTAAACTGCCTGCGCACATGCCGCGACGAAAAGGTAAAACCTGAGGCCATCGCAGGTAGGTTGAGGAAGGTGCTTCTGGAGTCTATCTCCTCTGCCAAGGCCAGGCATGTGGCCATCTACAGGTGGGTGCCACAGCGGCCTTACACCCTAGATCTGCAAGCTTTGCGTAATGCCCGGAATGAGAGTGAGAAAGCGGGGGTAAAGGTGCAGGAGATGGCCGTGATCGACCACTATGTGCGCAATGCTAAGGGTCTAGATCTGCAGAACACCATGTCCGCCTTGCAAAGAGAGAAAGCAGAAGAGAATCTGAACAGCGCAATTGAGGTCATATCTAGGATCGTGGAGGCGGAGGAGAGGGATATGATAGCCCAGCTGCGTGCACAGGGCAAATTGTCTGCAGATGGATTGCTCTTGCCTGCCACACCTGCCCCGGCCCCCAACTCCATCCCCTTGCAGCCCACAAGTGCCACACTGCAGGATACTGGCAGGATTGCAGTGGTGCAGACCGGGGCAGCTGGAAGCAACAGTGCAGCCAGCGCCGGGGATACAGGCGGAGCAGCTGGGGCGGACCGGCAGCGGGGTGGTCAACCCAAGCGGGGTGGCAAGGCTGGTGCAGCGTCAGGGAGGCGCGGCATGGGAGGTCCACCTGCAAGGTGGCAGAGTAAGTTCCCACAGAGGCACCGCGGTAACAATGCACCACAGCAGCAGCAGCAGGTGCAGCAATCACAGCAACAGCAGCCGCTAGGTGCAGCACGGCAGCAGCGACCGCCTAGCTTGTGCTTTGTTTGTGGTCGTGAGGGCCATCAGGCTGCACAGTCGGCTACAACCGTCACAAGAACAGTCTGCCTGCACAGCAGCCACCGCGCAGCAGTAGCAATACACGCGGGCCTGCTCTTTGCCACCGCTGCAATCAGCCCGGTCACTTCGCCCGGGATGTTCATCTCTGCCCGGCAGCCCAGGGCGGGCGCCGGCAGTGACTAGTAGGGCAGGGCGGGCTGGATGGTAGTGAGGAAGGGAATTTGCGGGCTGGTGCGGAAGGGGAGGCCAGTCCGACCCACCAGGTGTTCTCACCCCACCTGGGTGCCCAGGTAGCAGCGATGGTTGGTACCGCTGGTGAGGTGGGGGACTCCTCTGGGCACGGGGTAGTAGCGGAAGGGGAAGCAGCTACACCTCTGGGGACGGGGACAACGGGGGTTGGAGGTAGCCTGGCAGGCGTACACGCTGCCGGGGGCGGGCTCCCTATAGTGGGCAATTCCTCAACACACCCAGCTTTGGCAAAAGGCTCGCCATGCAGTGACGTGTCTGGTCCTGGTGAGGTGCTTAGTGTGTGGGAGATCGGTGTACGGCTGCATAGGCGGCTAGGTCATGGTCATGCGTCAGAACAGTGGGCATCTGCGTTAGGGTTTCCGGAGCTGGTGGCAGCCTGTAAGGAGGTATGGCAGCGATGTGGCCACTGTCAGCGCAATGCACCCAAGCCGCGTAGGTTCCATGCACGCACACCCGAGTTGGAGAGAGGCCGTATACAGTGCGATGTGCTGACCTATGACAAGAAGCAGTATGTGCTGGGGGTAGCAAGGTTCTCTAGGATGAAGGTGATAGAGCCGTTGAACCGCATGTTCAAAGAGGACCTGGCGGCTGCCCTGCTGCAGGTTAAGTCAAGGTTTGCTGTAGTATCGGCGATAGAGTGCGACCAACAGTTTGAGTGTTGTAGGGGAGTGGCTGGCTTGGAGCAGATAGAAATAGCTGGCGCAGCTGACCATGAGCATCAGGGGCTGGTGGAGCGGCACATCCAGACCTCAAAGTATGTCATGTTAGCGCTAGGGCAGATGAACTCCAAGTCATATCGCGAGCAGGCTTTCTGGTGTAGGAAGGTAGAGGATCACCTGAATAATCGTGTGCTGTGCAGGGTAGAAGGGGAGGACGGTATCGTAGCGGTGACCCCTCGTGGACTTGAAATGGCTCTGCTGCCAGCTGAGGTGGTGGAGGCCTACAGGGACCATCTGTGTGACCGTTACCTGCGTATGGCACAGCTTGATCTGCGCAGAGGACTAGTGTACTTGCCAGTGGAGGGAGCGAGGGTGTGGGCCTATAGGGAAGGGCCTATGGGCCATCGTGGCCAGTGGGAGGGCCCTGGCGTGGTCACGGAGGTAGATCCGGATCACATGCTGGCCGAGGTAGCGCTTGAGGAGCGCACTCGAGTCCGGCTTCTGGCCTGGAAGCATCTCCGCCCCTACTATGATGGGCTGGGGCCGCCAGACCCGCCCATTGATGATGAGTCAGAGGACTCCAGTGCGCAGACTGGAGGGGAGGTGGGGGATCCTGGAGGGGCGGTAGAGGGGCTGAGGGAGAAGGAAGGGCCTGATCAGCTGGCTTCCTCCTCTCTTCTGCCGAGCGCTGGGTTGCCGGCGCTCGACGGCAGTCCAGCCAGTGGTCCACGGCACGGCGGGTTGGGGGTTGCCCCACCTGCAGGGGGCCGAGACGAGCAGAGCGCGGCGATGTTGGCCCGCATCATCGAGCGGCTGCAGCGGGGCCGACAACGTGTTGCGACGAGGGAGCAAGGACTGTCGGTGCCCAGCGAGCCACGGACCGGTGTGGCAGTGATGCCGACCGCAGGTGGAGAGTCACGGGCCGGCGGTGCTGGCGCGCCGACCGCAGGTGATGGCCAGCAGGGTGGTGACTTTGGGGCAGCAGCAAGTATGAGCTATGCAGCGCCGGGTGGGGGCGAGCCTGAGGGAAGCGGCAATGCTGCCGAGGAGATTGGTAAGGCGGGTAAGAATAGGGCTTCTGTGTCCAAGCTGGTCGATTGGGGCCAGAGCGCTCTAGCTGGTTGTAGGCTGGAGGTGGATACGGATGCTGCTGTGTGTCTGCTGGGTGAGGGTGTGGCTCGTCATTTCCCCATGCGTGATTCCAAGTGGCAGTTTGTACAGGACTTTTCGGGTGTGGTCAAGGTGCGAGTCATTGGAGAGGTCATGTTGACTATTCTGGGACGCGAGACGCCGTTCTGTGTAGTGCAGGGATACGATGGTCCTGCTATATTGGGGTTACCATTCCTCAATCATCCCGATGTGCAGATACAGAGCACTCGTCTGACTAGAGTGGGGCATGGGTCGATTGAGCTCGAGGGCTACAAGTCAATTCAGCCACTTAGTCGCATCTGCACCACAGTAGCCAGGTTGGCAGCCTTGTCTGGCACTGAGGGGGTGGCGTGGGGACCAGATCTCCCGCCGGCTGTAGACTTGGTGCTACCGGCATTGTTGCACCCCTCTAGCATAGGCATCACCAAGAGAGATATCGCAGCCCACTCGCCTATAGACTGGGATGAACTGGTCAGGCAGATGTCCACGCCCAGTGGGTTTTCGTCATGGTGGTGTGCTTTCCGTAGGGCCGTGGAGGAGTGGCAGGGCTACGGTGTGTATGAGCCACTGGACGAGGTACCTGAGGGGGCAAGGGTGCTGCCCCTCAAGATGGTGCTGTCGCATAAGGTGAAGGGGGGTGTGGAAATTTGCTATGTCAGGCCTGTGTCACAAGAGTTCTCGGGCACGAGTGAGCTTGCGAGGGAGGAACTGTACACGCCTGGTCTTGCTTGGGATAGCTTCCGGGTACTTAGTATGATCCTCTTAGGTTTCCTGGATGAGGGCAGGGACTATGCTTGTGGCTCGGTTGATATCAAGCGGGCGTTCCCCAACTCGAGTGAGGAGGTGTTTGATGAGGTACGGGGTGAGACATCGCCACTGGTGGTGGTGGCTCCGCCTTTCTGGCGGGAAGTGGTGATGGCCAGGTTTATGGGGCTACGCAAGGCAATAGAGGGTCTCCAGAGCGCGTCGATAGTGTGGCGGACTACGCTGGTACGCAAGCTCAACGAGATAGCCTCCTTTGAGGTGTCCCCATTTGATCCATCGCTGTTTGTCACTCACACACCCTCTGGACCTATGTTTGTTCAGCTCCATGGGGATGACCTGCGTGTGATTGCGCCTCGTGCTGACCTACATCAGTTCTATGCGGCGGTTGCGGAGCGGTTCCCAGTGCATGGGTGAGTTACAGCTGTTGGAGCCAGGTAAGCCACGAGTGTTCTGCGGTGTCCTGCAAACCATGAGTGTGGTGCAGGGCAAGTATCAGTTGCACCTGAGTATGCCCAGTGAGTATTGCGAGAAGCTGGTGATGGGAGTGGATGAGTGGTGTGACAAGGGATTGTGGAGCCGGTTGCGTGGCAAGCTTGGTTGGATGGCGACGGTGTGCGCGCCTGACCTACTTGTGCTCAGCAGGACTGTAGATGAGGTGCTTGCTCCCATCCCTCCCTCAGTGGTGAAGCAGTATGTCCGCTCGAGCCCTGGTGTTGTGTTGTCCGGGCTGAGCTTATCCCGACCAGTTACTCTGCACTGTTTCGCCGACACCTCTGGTGAGGGTCGGGAGGTCACCCGGGTACGAGCACGCATGGGTGGTCTGTCTGTCTTGGCTAACTCTGATGGCAATGCATCCTTGTGTGCGTGGTACTCTCGCTTGTGCCGGAGGGTGGCTGCTGGCTCGGATACTAACGAGTGTCGTGGTGTATGCGAATGTATCAAGAATTCGATGTATCTCGAACAGTTTCTGCGCTGGTTGGGTGGGCGGTTGAGTGTGCATTTGGTGCTGACCACCACTGTTCACACCGACAGCCAGCCGTTGGTGAGTTTCATTCTGAACGCGCTGTCCCGGACGCGCGATCTTGACTTCCTTCTTTTGAAGGAGTTATCTTACGCTGTGAGCGTGCTCCACATGCCTGGGAAGCTCAACCCCGCTGACGCTGTGACCAAGCTGTTCTCGGCGGCCCGTGAGCAGTACGGGATTCTGCGGATGGTCATGGCTGGTGCCCTGGGCGACTTGCGGGGACTGCTGAGTGGCACATTGAGTTAAGCTTTCTTAGCACATGCAATGTGAAGGATATGGTTGCAATGCAGCAATGTGTGATATGGTTGGAAACGGAGCTTTGTTTAAATCGGATAATGTTTACAGCGCTCACACACTTGAGGCTTGTACACGCGCTTGCCAAGTCAAGGCACAACACGTGAGGCGGGCTCGCAAGAGATGCCCATTTGGCACTGGCCTATTGTTTATATACTTGTGCACTGTGCTTGCTAGTCCTGAGCAGCCTAGGAGGCCTGCTCAGTAATAACACTCCCGGTACAGTATTCACTACCTGTACAGCGCCCAGCTCCTATACAGTAGGTCTGCCATACAGGCACAGTGACCACAGAGTACAGTCACCACAGTGATTATTGCATCTGCACCTAGAAGTCCAGGACTAAGCCTGCGGTACCAACAGACCACAGGTTAAGGTTCCTATTTCCTGCGTACGACGTATTAATCCAATACCGTCGTAGGTACAGCACCTAATTCCTGTCAGCCCAGGAATTACTGTCGACCCCATATGTCGTCGGCAAATATTCACGTCCGACTTAGAAGAACAGCCGGCTCGCGCTCGCGCGCGACCGGGAAGTCGGAACGCCATAACTTTCTTGATACTTGTCGGAATGAACTCGTTCCGGTGCCGCTGGAATCGCAGAGATATGCCGAATCAGGATCACGCCAATGCGCTTGGCGTTAACTCCAATCCTTTCTTTTCTTGAGCTGTAGCAGCTCACACAAGTCTACATACAAACACACACAATGGGTACTGGATATCCTCCCCAGACTACAAGTCACAACCCGCTGGGCATGACAGTCAGCTTGGATTCCTTATTATATGTACATAGCACCCATACTGGCTCAGGAGCACAAACAAATTACAATGAGTCCCTATCCCTTCACGGGAGGCTCGTTGTGTTACCCATGTACAAGAGGTTGGCCAACTGTGGCAGCCCATAGGTGTTCAGTTAAGAACTTGAGAAGTATGTACAACCTTCAGGACCTTAGGCGAAACCCCACAGATCACCCACAACAGCTCATCAGAAAACATTGCTGACCCCCAGACGGGAGTCGGCGCCGGTCTGCTGCCCCTTATCGAACCAGACACAACATCTACGCGAAGCACATGCAAAACACAAGCTCCTCTACTCGTTCCAACCGTGGAAAATCAGGGGACCTGTCGCCACCTCACCAGCATGGTGGATGGGTCAGCCAGTCCGTGAAACTCCGCCTTAAGACGGCACCAGGGAATCGAACCCCGCCCACAAACCACAGATCTGGGGAAACCTCAGACTGAGATGAAAACCCCAGATAGACATCTCTCCATCAGAGACAATGTCAGACATTCCCACACCAGAGACATGTCTCACCCCTCAAGGTGTGCTCAGGATTATGTACAATCAAGCTCCCAGCCTGATATCCAGAGACTTAAGCACCCAGCTCTCAGCTTTTAGACAGATAGACCGACTTGACAGTCAGCATTCATGAGCTTCCTCAGTACATTGTACTGGGCTGGGGCCTTGTGTGGCAGCTTTGTCAATGCATCAGCAGGGTTCTCCTCGCCAGGGATATGCTTCAAGTCAACCAAACTGGCCAACTCCTTCAGCAACAAATAATCCAGGTCCCGGCTCCTGGCCAGCTGCTTGTGAACAAACTGGACCATACCCATGCTGTCTGTTAGCAACAACGTCTCCATCTGCAAGGTCCAAGGGGTAACTGAAGCCAGCTCCAGCATTAACTCCTTTATGTACAGGCTGGACTGGATCCCCTCGCATATGGCCCTGCATTCTGCCACATCTGAACTGATACAGACCCTCTTCTGCAGTCTGCTGTACCAGCTGAACAAACTTGCCCTGCTCTGATAAAAAGCAAACAGAGCAGCAGATCTCCCCCTGACCTTGGTAACCTGGCGAGCATCCATGGAACTGTCAACAAAGATCTCCAAGGTGATAGGCTGGGTAAAGTCAATCCCAGACAAAATCAGATCAGGGGTACTCTCCACCAACCGGGCTATGACTCGAGGCTTCTCATCCTCAAGCACCTCATCAGGCATTCTGCTATGGACCATCAAAGACGGACCACAGATGCTGGCAAACCAGGCCCACATGCCTCTCAACTCAGGTCCTGCAGCCTGGGTGATCTTCTCTGGCAAGGCCTTCACAATGGTCTGTTTATAATCTCCTCCAGCCTGAAGCCTGATACTCCACTCCCCGTCCCTCCTGAACAGGGTAGCCTGCATTCCACAGAACACTACAGGCTTGTTGGGCTCCTGCCACAGCTCCTTGCCCAGTGAAAACTTGCCACTGATGACAGGAATAAACTTCTTCAGCCAGGTCGTGGGGGCTAGCAAATGCAGATCATCTCCATGCAAACTAGCATACACTGGCAGACCCTCCCATTGGGCCAGCAGCAAACAGGGATCAACTGAAGACACTCTCAAGCCACACTCACTGATCAGAGCTTCCTGCAGCGTGAGTCTCCAGATGATTGGGCTCGACCTGAGTCCTTCCAGGCCCTTCAGAATAACCAGGAATTGTTGATGCAGCTCCAGCTTCCAGATGGCAGGCACCTCAACACAGTAAGGCTCATCCTGCTTCCACACCCTCCTGGCCACTTCTGGATCAGATTTTAAAAATGCCCTCTTGAAGTCCAGCAGCACTGATGACATAGCTGCTCCCCTGTTCAGCAACCCCACGTAGAGACATAGCAAAATTCTCCATGTGTCGTGTAGCATCCCTGGCGTGTATAGCTCCTCTCCTGGCAGACTCCCCGTGCCGTGATACTCATTCAGGACAGGCCTGACATGGGGCACTGATACCTCATCCACAACCTTCCTCTTCAGCACAAATCTCAAAGCAAGCTTCCTTGATGCTGGGGGACGTCTGTCTGTTGGTGCAGCACACTCAAACTGCAACCACTCCTCCAATGCCTTGGAGAAGGCGAGCTTCCAAGCCTCAAACAAAGTAGGCGAGCTCATCTCTTGGACCAGCTGGTCATATGTCAAAGGAGAGTGTGCAGCAAGGCTCCTGTGAGTTATGCCAATACTGCTGGGGTGCAACACAGCTGGAATAACCAAACTGGCCGCTGGGGGCACCTCCCCTTCATCCCATTTTACACCCTTGACCGGCTTGGCCCTGCACCTGACTGGAAATGTTGTCCTGAAATTTTCTAGGGGAATCATCCCCCAGCCATCTCTTCTCAGAGCTGTAGCTCTGATAGAAATCCCAGGATTGCCCAGAAAATTCTGACCCAAAATCACAGGGCCATCATAGTCCTCTAGGACAAGGAAGGTCACATCCACACCCATGACAGGGGCAGTAACCTCTCCCAACACCCTTAGATGCGTCCTACCACTGAAATCAGACACCCAGGGGCAACTTGGTTCTCCGACCAGCAGTTCTCCTGTATGCTGAGGTCCCATGACAGAAACCTGTGCATTGGTATCTATCTCCATGGCAGCTACCTCAGGTTCATCCAACTGGACAAGCTTGGACACCTTAGGCTCCTTCTTGGCTCTTTGCAAAGCCTGTACAATATCTGATAGACGCACACCCCTAGGCCTGGTGTCGGGCCGTTCCGGAGGTGCAGCCTGTCCGCCTGCTTGCCCAACCACCGTATGTGAAGGTACCCCAGGGGCCGGGCCAGGGTCACCCTGAGGGCTCGATACAGCTGTAGCACCCTGATCAGGAAGCTCCACGTCACCCCCGCCTTGTACACCAGCGGGCACCTGGAAGAGGTCTCCTTGATTACCTCCCCGGGGACGGATCTTTGACCAGGACAGACGGTGCACTGCTTGGGAGCCATCAATGGCCACCCAGCACTTATGGCCAGCGGCTTCTACTCGGGTCACCACCCCATCATGCCAGCTGCCACGTTTCCCTGGAAAGCTTGGTTCCTTCCACACAACAACCTGTTGTCCAACGTTAGGTTCTAGGACACTCCAGCCCTTGTCTTTCTGCCTCAGCTTGAGGAACTTGGCCTCTAGCTTCTCCTTCCATGCCTGCTCAGCATCAGCTGGCAGCATCCTGGTATGCAGCATAAGAGGATTGATGGCAATGTCACCAAAGAACATGGGAGTCCTCAGGTTCAGCCTGTCCTCCACAGAACGTAGCCATGCAGATGTCACAATGGCAGATGACGTCCTTGGAATCCTCTCCACCAGCAGCACAGTCTTGATCTCTTGGATGGCTCTCTCCACCACCCCTTGCTGGCCGTGGCTCTCCCTGGGTGTAATCAGCAACTCTGGAAACTCTGGCAGGTTCTCACAGCACTCAAACTGAATGTCACACTGCAACAACTCCAACCCAGGGTACCTGCTCCTTGTCAACTTCAGAGCAGCAATCAATGTAGGCTTCTCCATGTCAGGCAGGATCTCTAGGGTCTTGTACTTGGTATATCTGTCCACTGCCACCAGCAGCTTCAAACCCCTGATTCTCTGAATATCTACCTGCACATGGCCTGGCTGCAAAATAGGAGTCCTGGCATGAGACTGCTTGGGCTTTCTAGCAACTAGCCTGCACTTGCAAGCTTGAGCAACCTGTTGGCAGATGGAGTACAACTCACTTCCTCCCAGCCGTCTAGCAACTTGCAAAGACTGAGCTGCATGGCCAAACATGGTATGCAACCTTGAGGCAATGTCATACAAGAGAGAAAACCTTTTATTGTCATTATTAGCACTCAAGGTATGTACAGATCCCTTATGTACAGGAGGCACCAGGGTCGTGCCTGTCAGACTGTCTCCAGCCCTATCCTCATCCTGACCATCCTGTGCCAGTCCTGCACGGTCAGAATGCTTCTGAGATCCACCTGGGTCCACATCACCAGGTCCTACCTCAGGCTCAGCACCGCCATGGCGGGCACGTTGGCGAGTAACCACTGCAGCTACAGCTGGCATACTCTCTGTGGTAACCAAGCTTGCCCCATCGTGTCCAATAGGCTCTTTCACTAGAGCATGGGGCTGCCCCTCACTGCTGTCACTAGCAGCTTCATTACACACCCCTGGGGGCACCCTCCAGGGTTCAGGGATGTGTGCAGGCTCATATCAATGATCAGCAGCCTTGCCCTTGCCCTTGTCCTGGGATGGACCAGCCTTGTCCTTGCTGCCACCCTGAGCTGGCTTGCTCTGACCTTCCTGCCTCAGGTACGAGGGACACTCATTCCTGAAGTGACCCTTCCCCTGGCAGAAATAACATTCCACCTGACTGATGTCCCGTGAGGTCCCACTGCTGGGCCCAGCCTTGGGAGGACCACCCACCCTCTTGAAGTCAAACTGGGACTGTGGATGTCCCGACTTCGGCGGGGTCCCCCGTCCAGCCCTTCTGTCACGCCCCCTCCTGGACCTTCCTCGACCCCTTGAAGAGGTCTCAGGCCCTCTCGAGGACGCTGGGCCCCCGTGGCCCGATCCCCTCATGGACTTAACCGTGGGTTCAGTGGCCTCCTCATCATTCTGACGAGGGCGCTTACCCCCACGTACTTGCCGCTGAAACACTCATACAACTGATCCGTCATGGCTGCCCAGCCATGGACCTGTCGCATGTGGATGGTCACATTATCCATGGTGACCGGATCCAGTTGCAGCGACTTGAGAAAGTCGCCCATGGCCATCCGATCTGCGACGAAGAAGCCCTTGGCCATGGCGTCCTCCCTCAGCTTGACGAAGTCTTCAAAGGCGTGGACCACTAGTTGCCCCTTGATGGGCTTGTAGTCCAGGTATTCTTGCTTCAGGTGGGACCCATCTATGGTCCTCTTGTCACTCAGGAACACCTGAGTCGCGTCATAAACGCCGCCCAGGTGTCCCCCGCCGCGTGTCGCTCCCGAACAAACTTGAACAGCCGCCTCGCCGACTGCCGTATGTAGGCACTAGACGCCAGGATGCGAAGCTTGTCACCGTTGTATATCTCCGTGTACAAGTTCATGTCCTCTAACATCCTCTCAGCATCCCGGGGCTGCCAATTGTCCTTGATGGACTGAAACTGGCCTAGCACCGCGTACCCCTCAGCAACAGTTGGTCGCTTAGGCGCCGCTTGATCTGCGGCTGGCGCGTGCTGCCCGCCCTGCGATCCTTGGCTCTGATTATCTGGCACCTCAGCCTGGTCTCCCAGCGCCTGGCCGTCCCCGCGTCCATCGCGTCCACCGCGTCCATCGCGTCCATCTCGTCCATCCAGCCCAGCGCCGCGCCGTCCGAAGCCCATAAAGCCCGCTTGTTGGTTGATAGCTCCATCCTCCATGATGGCCTCTGTTCAGATCTGCTACAGCCAGCCAAGTGGCCAAGCAGCAATTAAAGCAATATAAGCTACTGAACAAGAAAGGAAAGTGCCAAGTGTTACCACTCAGGCAAGACCACCACGGCTGGCCCCAGGCGCGTCCTGGTTCTCCTTGTCGCTGTCGTCGTCGCTGTCGCTCACCACAATCAGCTCTGGTACCCTGCTACCTGCTGCGCCGTCGTCGACCCGCTGTCGGCCCGCGATGACTGAATCGTCACCGTTGGTAAAGTAGACAGGTGACAACCCGTCGTTGGCACCTCGCGGATTGTACGTTGGCACCTCGTGGTCGCCAAGTGCCTCGTCGCCTAGCCCAGCGACACCCCCTGCTCCTACCTCAAGGTCACTCTCGTACCAAGAGGTGCAAACTCCTCCCAACGCGTCACACGAACGCGAAGGGGCGGGGCAGCTCCTGAAAAGGAACTCTTACTCGCTCTGGAAACCTGCCGACTCTTGTCGCGCGTGTCCTCCGGCGATGGCTTCCGCTGTCGCCCCGACCTCTGCAAGCCGCCTGTGATGCTCCGCTCCGCGTCGTTCACGCCTAACTGGTCCCGCTGCAACACCCTCGTCGCCGATGCCGCCTGCGAAAGCACGTGGTACTCCCGCGCCCGCTACTGTCGGCACAAACTCGTGTCGCCCTGCGCCAGCTGCTCCGCAACCTCGCCTCGCCTTGCTGCCAACTCCGTCCGCACTCGCTCTGCTACTGCAGTAATCACCGTCTGGATGCCGACCAACCCGTGAAGCTCCTGCTCAAGGTCGTCGATGCTCCGGTGCTCCGGAATGACGATGGTTTGTACGTGTCGCAGAATTCGCTCCCAATCTTCGACCTGGTCGTCGACGAATTGCACGAAGCTGCGATTTACAGGCGGACGATCTGCAAGCAACAAAGATAGATCCCGAACGACACGGCGTAATTCAGGAGAAATCGAACCCCCAGCAGACTGCCGAAACCGGAAATCCTGCTGCCGTTGTTCCTCCTGCACCATTCACCACCGGACGAGCTCCTCTCGTCGTCAAAGCTGCACACCGCAACCGGCAACGACCCTCCTGGCCGTTCCGCTGAGACTGGTTGTAATTTGAGTTAAGCTTTCTTAGCACACGCAATGTGAAGGATATGGTTGCAATGCAGCAATGTGTGATATGGTTGGAAACGGAGCTTTGTTAAATCGGATAATGTTTACAGCGCTCACACACTTGAGGCTTGTACACGCGCTTGCCAAGTCAAGGCACAACACGTGAGGCGGGCTCGCAAGAGATGCCCATTTGGCACTGGCCTATTGTTTATATACTTGTGCACTGTGCTTGCTAGTCCTGAGCAGCCTAGGAGGCCTGCTCAGTAATAACACCCCGGTACAGTATTCACTACCTGTACAGCGCCCAGCTCCTATACAGTAGGTCTGCCATACAGGCACAGTGACCACAGAGTACAGTCACCACAGTGATTATTGCATCTGCACCTAGAAGTCCAGGACTAAGCCTGCGGTACCAACAGACCACAGGTTGAGGTTCCTATTTCCTGCGTACGACGTATTAATCCAATACCGTCGTAGGTACAGCACCTAATTCCTGTCAGCCCAGGAATTACTGTCGACCCCATATGTCGTCGGCAAATATTCACGTCCGACTTAGAAGAACAGCCGGCTCGCGCTCGCGCGCGACCGGGAAGTCGGAACGCCATAACTTTCTTGATACTTGTCGGAATGAACTCGTTCCGGTGCCGCTGGAATCGCAGAGATATGCCGAATCAGGATCACGCCAATGCGCTTGGCGTTAACTCATTGTGACCTTGTGGCAAAATCTTTCCAGCAGTTGACCTTTGGACCTATCTGTTTGGTGGGCTGGGTATGATCCCTTAACGAGCCCTTTAACTGAAAAGGGGGACCCGGTACGGTTGGGTTAACTTGGTGGGGCTGTGTCCTTGGTGGGTGTGCGGTTTTGATGATATGTGTGGATGTGCCGTGACTCAAGGGCGATCGTAATGATCAGTCTTGTGTTCTAGCTTGCTCACAGGACTTACGGCAGACACTGACAGCTCAACCAGGGCATGAATGGGCGCCAATTAAGGAAGGGGTAGAGACTCCTCTAGTACATAATGCTCTGGATGATGTTGTGCAGTATGGGGAGTGTTTGCTGGTAGCTCTTGAGTGAGAATATATGGTGTTGATGGATGGGTGACTGCTCGAAAAGAAAATGGGCTGGTGTTGTGATATTGCAGATCTCGCAGTCACTACTTGAATTGGTACGGAATTTGGTACGCCGATATTTGGGCTATTGCGTGTCTGAGCGTTGTCGGAATTTCAGGGGTGCGCAATCTGACTTTACTTCTTGCGTTTGTCAATATTGTCCGTTGGCTAGGGCTTATGTGGTCGAATCTCGGTGATGCTATTTTCGGTGGTGACGGCTTATGCGTTTGTGGTCCTGTAACGGTTGTGACTGTTGGTTGGTTGGTACTCGGCCGGTGGTTTAATGTTTTGTG
Organism: Mesostigma viride; assembly: GCA_009746045.1. Lineage (NCBI taxonomy): Eukaryota > Viridiplantae > Streptophyta > Mesostigmatophyceae > Mesostigmatales > Mesostigmataceae > Mesostigma > Mesostigma viride. Next base: position 2,991,236 of record RPFO01000082.1, on the reverse strand, counting down.
GGCGGCGCTGAATGGATCAGTGTAGCGCCGCAGGTCCTGTCACTACTGCTTGGCGTGCTAGGATGACAAAAGCCGACAAAAGTGGTGCGAACGTAACATTGACGGTATTCCACTGTTAATGGCGTACGTGAGCTACAAAGAGGTCGGGGGCTTGTGCTGAGCGCGTCAGATTATTGAATTTTCCGTCAAGAAATTTTCTATTCAATATCCATTTAATACAACAGCCACTACATAACATATGTACAGTATGCAAGCGCCGACACTTGAGCGTGGCGGTGGGCCGAAGTGTAGCGTGACCCACAACGTCGTTGTGGGTCACGCTCCACTTCGGTCTGCACTGCCGGGTGCACACGGGTGTACACTCCGGGTGTACACTCCGGGTATACATGCCGGGTGTACACGGTGAAGAGGCGCGACAAGTTGCGCACTGGCCCCCTTGCGCCGTCCTACAGTACTCCTTATGTACGCAAGTCGGTAGATTGCGTACCTAATGAGACCGCAATTTTCAAATTGCGAGGCGCGACAAGTGCGCACTTGCGCCCTTGCGCCGTCCTACAGTACTACTTATGTACGCAAGTCGGTAGATTGCGTACCTAATGAGACGGCAAATTTCAAATTGCGAGGCGCCAGATCCAGGCCCGACGCCGATTTGCGAATGGTCAGATTCGCAACACTGACTAACCCGCGCGTCCGATGCCCGCGAAACGTCAACTCAGCCACGTGTAGGTCGGCAAATATCTGGCAAAGTCGGTGCAAATTGAGTTTGGCGCCCAAATTTGCATATAAAAAAGAGCATCGGTCGTCCTGTGGCACATCCACCACCAACCTGACCTGCGCACAACCCAAGTGTGCGCACCATCCATACTGTACACGTGTGCCCACCACGAGGGCTGGCGCCATAGCCACGCCCCATGACTAACTTCACAGGCAAAGAAAGTGGGGCTAAACCACGGCGGAGACAGCCGCAGCTGTGCGCGCGCGTTCCGGCCAATAGTGACAATGTTTTGCCCACCGCTGACGACAAGGCGGCGCCCATCCTGGAGCCACCCAAGACAAAGCTGGTCACGCTCGTGAGCGCGAAGCAGAAAGTTGTCGCAGTCACGTGTATCGAACAGGGAACTACCACGCCGTCGGCCGTCGCCAAGCAATATGGAGTGAGCACTTCGACCGTCTGCCGGTGGCTGGAATCTGAGACGAAGGCGAAGATCCGTGCCATGGCTGATGACCCAAGCCTGAAAAACCACTCGGGCCGAGGGTTGGTGCCCGGCAAACAACGAGAAGGCCGCTTTCCATTAATGGAGGCGGATTTGAGGGACTGGATCGTCAGCCAGAAGAGAGCCCCTGTGCTTGCGTAAGTTTGCATGCTTTCCTTGTTCTTCGTTTTGCTGAAAACACTGATGGGTAGTTTCTGTCTTTAAACAGCGGCATGTGTATTTGGTGAACATTCGAAGGAGCGCAAAAGCTTGCTGATTGTCGCCCTCTCATTGCTTGCGTGCCTGTTTTTCCCAATCGTATTGCAGCGTCGTCAAAGCACAGGCCAAGATCTTGATGGCTAAACATTACCCGACGGCGGGGATGGGCTTTGCGTACTCCGACACGTGGGCCCGCGAGTTCGCGTGCCGACGGGGCCTTGTCACGCGGATGGCGAGCAACCACCGCAATGTCACCATGGAGGAGGCGTTGCCCGCGTTGCAGCAGTTTCATTCCGGGCTCATCGTCGCCGGTTTGAACAGCGGCTTGAGGGCGCTCAGGGACCCATATTGGGGGCGTTTCCCCATCGGCCCCGCTACCGGCACGTTTCGGTTTAACATGGACCAGGTGGGCCTTGCCTTGAGGAACATGAAGGGCAAGTGCTTCGCGGAGAAAGGGGCGTCCCACGTGAACATGGGCACCAAGAAGGTGGATTACAAGCACCGGGCAGTTACCGTTTGCCTGACCACCGCCCCCCACTCCCCCTTTGACGAGAACTGGCTGGCTGACATGCCCCCCCCCTCATCATCTTCCCCGGCGCGGGTAAGAACGTGGCTCGTATGGCTTACGAGACCAACCAGTACATGCCTGAGGCGGTTGTCACCTTTCAGGCCTCCGCCTGGTTCAGCGACCACGCCCCGGAGGTGTGGTTGCAACTGTTTGAAGCCTTTTTGAAGAAGTTGTACGCCAAGTACGGCAAGCGTGACGTCCTCTTGTTCTTGGACAACCTCGCTGTTCAGGTGGGCATGTGTTTCCTTCCTTATTACCCCAATTTTCTTTGGCTTGTTTCGTTTCAGTGCATGTGCATGTTGGCTGCAAGGCATGTGGTGATGATGATGCCGGAGACTAATATTCTCTTTTTTTTATGTGTCGTTTCCAATGCCTGGGTGTTTTGGTGCTGCGGTGGATCGGTGCATGCAGGTCTCCCCCGCCTTTCGGCAAGTCCTCCGGGAAATGGGGGTGTTGCCGTGGTATGGGCCGGGCAACATGACCCACTTGTGGCAGCCAAATGACTGCTGCATCAATGCCGTGTTCAAGCGCTGGTTTGACGCGGAGGTCACCCGCATAATGGACGCGAGGGCCCGCGATGGGCTTGACCCGCCCAACGCCTCCGAGACGCGGATCATCATCCAGAATGCCGTGGCTATCGCCTGGATCCGCCTCTGCGGGCCTGAGGGCAGGCTGACCATCATGAAGGGCTGGACGCAGACCGGCTGTGCCGTCAGCCTCCAGCGGGATCCGAAGCGCGACGCACTCGTCTGCCCCGAGGGCTTCACGAAATACGAGGTCCCACGCCCAACTGACGAGGAACTGGCGGTCACTCCCAACGCTGATGCGGTAAGTCAGGCTGCTAATAACTCGCGTAGTCGAGCATTTTCATCAATCCTCTGACACCATGTCAAAAGAACTCAGCTGGTGTGCCTTTGCAATGTGTGGACCACTGGCTGACTTCGCCAACTTGGCAAACCAACTGATACTTGTCCTGTCCGCACAATCCCTTTAGCTGACTTTTTGCGTGTTGGCCTGCCTCGCACCGTGTGTGTGTGTGTTTGCCTTGTATGTATGTAACAGGTTGAGGCTGCTTCCTTGCGGGTGCCCCTGGCCAACACGCCCGGTCCAGATTCCATGCCCGCTGAAGGCACCGTTTTCGAGGTCGACCCCAACTGGGTTGCCCCCCCCCCCCTGCGTCAGATGCAGCAGGTGAGAGGGGGGTGGTGGGCTACAAACCCCCCGAGGAGTGCCGCGTATGGGGCAGCAAGAAGACGCTGGCCGCCCACAATGCTGCCCAAGGTGGCCCGCCCACCAAGAAGCAGAGGGGGCGTGCGGGCTCATCCACCAACAACACAAAGACGGCGCCAGCTGTCCCGACCCCTGTGGTGGAGGCCGCGACCACCTCCAATGCCCGCCCAGATGGCGAAGCTGCCGTGCCCCCACGCAAGCGCACGCGTGCGGCTCGCAAGAAGGTATGTCCATGCTTGTCAGATTGTCCCTTGCTTGTTATTGTTTGCAATGTAGGAGTTGTGAGTGTGTAACCCTTAAGGTAGCGGTACTTTTGTGACCCATTTTAGTATGCATGGGGTTCCCTAGTCCAGCGTACACAGTCTCCGTGCTGGTTTTCTTGCCCGTACACGCATGACAGACATCATCATTGCTGCTGCTTTACCTCACCTCACTGCGTGCAGGTGTCATATGCCGAGGACAGTGACGAGGACTACGACGAGGACGACCTCTGCGACGACGAGGACGACGACGAGCCATCCCCCCCCACTGTGACACATCATGGTGACAAGGTGCAGGTGCCATTCAAGAGGCGGTACGAAATGAAACGCCTGTCAACGTTCGAGGATTCCGAGGAGGTGGCACCGTTCATTGACGAGACAGACGTCCTCCCACCGGTTCACTCGGCGCCCACCGTCACCAAGGCGGGCCCCACCGTCACCAAGGCGGGCCCCACCGTCACCAAGGCGGGCCCCACCGTCACCAAGGCGGGCCCCACCACCACCAAGGCGGGCCCCGCCACCACCAAGGCTGGCCTCACCACCACCAAGGCGGGCCCCGCCACCTCCTCCAAGGCGTCGCCCAAGAAGAAGGCGTCACCCACGAAGAAGGCTCGCGTCATCATCAAGTGGGACCCGCATGCCAACAAGGACGACCCGCATGCGTACAAGGAGGGTGCGTACAAGCGCATGCAGGATAAGAAGATCGACCCACCTGTGGCGTCCGAGCTGCTGGCCGCCCAGGTGTTGCACCTCTCTCAGCTGACCCCTGAGTCCATGGTTGGCAGGCGCATCTGCCAGCTGTGGGATGTGGTGGGGGATGACGGCAAGCCCTACTGGAAGTGGTACTACGGTACCATCGCCAACACACCGCCACGCAACTCGGTCCGTGTCGAGCCGCTGCCCAAGAAGACAACGGCAGGCTGGTCGTTCAACGTCCTGTGGGACCCGGAGGAGGAGGGCGAGGAGGCTGTGCATGACACCCTTACCAAGCAGACGGATTTCAACTATGCCCTCAAGTGGCTGGTGTTTGGTGCCTGAGGCCCGTGCCATACTTGTACAACTGTCTATCCTCAATGTGAGGAGAGAGATCCTGTCATGACACACTTTTGATGTCTTATTCTGATGTAATGCTGTTTGATGTCCTAAACAGAACATAGTGCTGCAGCACAGCATACATGTTGCAATGCCAACAATGTGGTTTTGGATTCATGTCCATAGCCATTTCCACTCAACGGCTATTCAGTTTATTTCCTCCTTTTTAATAAATGTCCAGTGCATTCACCATGCAAATGTACCATGCAAATGCTCACTCATGTAAATGTACATGCACCCCGGATGCCAAAGGGCACACCACCAGACCCAAACCCTATACACATGACAATAATTTAGGAGTATTACTATAGTAGTAGTAGCAATAACATCATCCCGTGCCACTATTAAGTTAGACAACTATGGTAATGTACGCCAGTCAAACAACCCCAAACAACACGCATTTCCATACCCTGGTTTCTTGAATGTCACAGTCTTTGGTCCGCCAGCACTTTTTTTGGTTTTTTGACCCCTGAAAATGAAAAAAATCATAACTCCTAGACCACAACTCCAAACACCCTCAACCAAGATGCCAGGAATATCTACACTTCAAGGGCTTTCAGAATATGCAATAATGTCACGAGTCCATTCAGTGCCCTGGATGTTATCTTCAGTCAAAGTTGGACAAAAGACGAACTTTTTCGTGTTAGAAAAAGTTAACCCCCCCCCTTTTCTCCGGGGGAGGATTCTAAACACCAAAATCATGGTTGGATATTTTTATTAGAATGTTCAGGGGTCCCCCAACGGGGGGGGTGCACTCAGAATTGCATTTTACACACGGCACCATGCTCATATTGACACATGACTACGAACACCCCAAATGGAGAAAAATGCCATGCTATACAATTATGCAATATAAATGACCACAATAGAGTGCCAAACCTGCTGGAATCCAAACATGACGCCAACTTGCCATCACTGAACGTTATCCCCCAAAGAAGTGCCACAAATTGTGCACCATAATGGCTAATACCCCTCCTAGAGCAGGCATGGAAAGCTGTTGCAATAACACTATCCTACTCATCAAAAGACATGTAGGGACGTACGAGTTACCCTGCAAACAACGTGCAAACGCATTGCCGTACCTGCCTCGATCATGACCTGGCCGGGTTCCGCTGGCCGGCAAGCTCATACGTCACGTATGCAGCTACTAGTGGGAGAGGCGGCCATAGCCGCTCTATCCATGCATCTGTCATCATTACCATGTTGAAGATATGTGCAAAGATGACGTCTAACGCGTCCACGTCCCCAGCAAATGGCGCAGCGGACTTTCGTAAAGACGCGGGAGGCCCAGGCAGACGGAAACTCCCAAGAACCAAAGGAAACCGGCGATACCAAACGGGACGTCTCGTCTGACAGTGACTACCAAGACAGAGGTAATAGCCACTGCGTATTTCCTCAACAGCATAAATCTGATCATTCTCGACGTACCAAAATAATGCATCATCGTTCAGGGGTCATCATCTGACCCATTTCAAGCCGCGGAACCCAAAATTGCCACAAAATGGCGCGCTGACAGCCATATCTTGCTATGCGCGCGCGCAACGGTAAAAAATGTTAGCAAAAGTCACGTGACTGCCTGCAAGAAAGTGGTGGTATTTACTGTGCTATGGCGCAATTACCTACCCAACCTATGCATTTTCATTGAGGTTGGGTCTGCCCCGACCCGCCGGACATATTTACGTTACGTCACTTACGTCGCAGGTCACGGAATTACGCGGTACAGTTACGTTACGTGTGTTGTGGTCAAATTTGACCACATCGGCGGACCATGGGTTAAGTGAGTATCTCTATAGTTACAACCCTGACCCTACCCTGGATTCATGAAGGTCACACTCAAGGAGCTCAAGACCTACCTTACAATACCCACCACTATGTAAATACCCTAACCAACCCTTACCCTACCCTGGATTCATGAAGGTCACACTCAAGGGGTTTTAGTGGCCCAGCAAACAAACTATACCACATTGCACTACCCTAAAATCAGACTCAAGTTTCCCTACCTTGCCATACGAATGCCTAAGGTACCCAATACCCAGTGAGTGAGTGAGTGAGTGAGTGAGTGAGTGAGTGAGTGAGTGAGTGAGTGAGTGAGTGAGTGAGTGAGTGAGTGAGTGAGTGAGTGAGTGAGTGAGTGAGTGAGTGAGTGAGTGAGTGAGTGAGTGAGTGAGTGAGTGAGTGAGTGAGTGAGTGAGTGAGTGAGTGAGTGAGTGAGTGAGTGAGTGAGTGAGTGAGTGAGTGAGTGAGTGAGTGAGTGAGTGAGTGAGTGAGTGAGTGAGTGAGTGAGTGAGTGAGTGAGTGAGTGAGTGAGTGAGTGAGTGAGTGAGTGAGTGAGTGAGTGAGTGAGTGAGTGAGTGAGTGAGTGAGTGAGTGAGTGAGTGAGTGAGTGAGTGAGTGAGTGAGTGAGTGAGTGAGTGAGTGAGTGAGTGAGTGAGTGAGTGAGTGAGTGAGTGAGTGAGTGAGTGAGTGAGTGAGTGAGTGAGTGAGTGAGTGAGTGAGTGAGTGAGTGAGTGAGTGAGTGAGTGAGTGAGTGAGTGAGTGAGTGAGTGAGTGAGTGAGTGAGTGAGTGAGTGAGTGAGTGAGTGAGTGAGTGAGTGAGTGAGTGAGTGAGTGAGTGAGTGAGTGAGTGAGTGAGTGAGTGAGTGAGTGAGTGAGTGAGTGAGTGAGTGAGTGAGTGAGTGAGTGAGTGAGTGAGTGAGTGAGTGAGTGAGTGAGTGAGTGAGTGAGTGAGTGAGTGAGTGAGTGAGTGAGTGAGTGAGTGAGTGAGTGAGTGAGTGAGTGAGTGAGTGAGTGAGTGAGTGAGTGAGTGAGTGAGTGAGTGAGTGAGTGAGTGAGTGAGTGAGTGAGTGAGTGAGTGAGTGAGTGAGTGAGTGAGTGAGTGAGTGAGTGAGTGAGTGAGTGAGTGAGTGAGTGAGTGAGTGAGTGAGTGAGTGAGTGAGTGAGTGAGTGAGTGAGTGAGTGAGTGAGTGAGTGAGTGAGTGAGTGAGTGAGTGAGTGAGTGACGAGGACTTAAGCTTTATTTATTACAGCAGCAGGAAAACCAAAGCCCACGGACACTATTTGCTCAGCAGGTCACGTGTAATCAGTGTCCAACCAAACACTGTGTGGACAGGTAATGTTGTATCCTACTCAATGCAGGATGCTTGTATATTGTTCTGACATGTAGCAGTCAGCCAGGACCGTACAACAAGTGCATGACACTAGCCAATCCTAAACGAGGACGGGGTTCACCGCGTCCTTCACGAGCCCCTTCTCACCCTGTGCCGGGGCGTAGAAGAAAAAACGAAAGTTATCCCTTTCCTTGTACGCCGCTCCCGCGTGCACAAGCGCCCCGTGCCACACCAAGACATCGCCGGCCTCCAACACTAACGTCTTCTTCTTGACGTCAGGGCGGGAGCTCATGTTGTCCAGGCCTGGGTACAGTATACTGTTCTCCCAGTACACAAACGATGTGCCAGCGAAGGGGGCCACTATGACCGACACGGGGTAGTTCACATCCCATGCTCCCGGGTATCGCGTGTAGTCCGAATGGGCGGGCTGCTCTTTGCATCCCGCCTTGCTCCACAGAAAGTAGCCCTTCACTGGGAAATGCTTGCCGTCCGGGCCCATCAGGACACGCACCAGACGATTTGTGATCCTACGCGCCGGGTCACCCTGATCGAAGGGCACGAAGCCCATCCATCGGTGCTTGTCACCAGAATTTGTCACGAATACGCGAGTTTTCTTGTTGTAAGTTACCGCGTTGAAGATCGGCTCATAGACCGTATTTCCAGGCTGAGACATTTCACGAAGCAGGGCCAGTTCTGATGGCATCACAAGACCTGATGTCCTAAATAAGCCGCTCGTCCCAAGAGCAATTTGGGCCTCATGCGCAACCGAATCCATGGGTGACAAGGCGGCTCGTTGCCTGCACAGCGTCTCCACCACTTCATTGTTGCGGTACAAGAAGCGCCGCTGGGCGTTATCGCAATCCCGCTTCGCTACTGCCCACGGCTCCTCGGCCTTCACAGCAGCCGATTCTGCTGCGTACTCCTTCTTCCGGGCTTCTCTGCGCTGCTCCAGCCAGGCGTCTTTGCCCATTTCTTTAATCCGCTTAGCCACGTACGTAGCTCGCCGGGCGTTGGCATTGAGTTTGCGATTTAGCTCCTTCGCAGGATCTGGTGGCTGTACAGACGCCATTACAATGTATGTACTGGTATGTCTGTCTGACAACCCGCGTGGTATTTTTTTTTTTGTGGTATGACTAAGTAGATAATGAATTCAGTATCAGTAAATATTTGATGTTTTATATATTCGCGCTTGTGCGCGAAAATGCTTCCTCTAGGTTTTGGTTTTGGGCGTACGTTATCGCTCCATGCATTATTTCCGGTGAAATGGGTGTTAGTTTATTTCCATATTATTATCGCTCCATGCATTATGTTCAATTGCTTTGGGCGGTTCACCTGAAAGTCGGCTGCTCGGCGCTCGGCACTGCCTGTACATGTACAAGTGTAAGTGGGTGCACACGGGTGTACACTCCGGGTGTACACGGGTGTACACGCCGGGTGCACTTCGGTCTACTGCCACACGCTAAGGCACTGTATGCACTGTATGTAGTGGCGTGACCCACAACGACGTTGTGGATCACGCCACTACATAACATATGTACAGTATGCAAGCGCCGACACTTGAGCGTGGCGGTGGGCCGAAGTGTAGCGTGACCCACAACGACGTTGTGGATCACGCCACTACATAACATATGTATGTACAGTATGCAAGCGCCGACACTTAACCTGTTAACTCTTTATTCGGAGTGATAGTCAACGACCTATATACTACGGACTACCAATAGCTACCGCATATAAAACATGGGCTTTTCATCACGCCCGTCGAGGGCGATGACGGTGACGCTCGTCACCGTCATCGCCCTCGACGGGCCAACATCTAAACTCTTCTCTTAATCAACAAAGTATATTACCAATAGCCGCTGCCTATCAAACAGGTTGTATTCATCACGCGCGTGAACGCCCCGTCATCGCCCCGTCATCGCCCCGTCAGCGCCCCGTCATCGCCCTGCCGAGGGCCAACCTCTTAACTCTTTATTCGGAGTAATAAAAAACGGCCTATATTGTGAATAGCTGCCGCCTATCAACCAGGTACTTTTCATCACGCCCGTCGAGGGCGATGACGGTGACGGCCGTCACCGTCATCGCCCAGCCGGCATTGCCATACAAGAAGAAGCTCTCGATCCTAGGTATAGACTACCTCGTGTATCATCGTAATTGACAGCATCGAGATCATTCATACCTACCTACAATGGCCAGCTGCAAAAGAAAAATGTCGACCAACAGACAGGACCTGTCGCCGGGAACCCTGTCGGCATTAAGGGCGAGACAGGCTTTTAATTCACGGACTTACAGACTGCGTACATGCACCGCTTTGCATAGGGTGTCGCGTGTGTTCAACGCCGCGGACTCGCACGCTTGCAGGGACGTTGAGCTGCAAACCAATGCACCGTCGGATTGGAGCATTGCATTGCAGCGGCTGACGAATTATGATCAAAAGGTTTCTCACAGCGCTAGCAAGTTGACGCATGTCATCGCAGTGAAATTGTCAGGTGACCGGATAGGAAAAGGTGCTCATGGCACGTTATACGCTATCCCTGCTAGCTCGAGTGCACCAGGTGGCGAGGCTACGCTAGTGGTAAAGCTGGCAAGCCTTCGACGAGACACGCTGCTGGTGAACTACCAGGAGGCTGTTATAACCGCCGTTGTGGCAGTGGCCAAGGAGGCCGGTTTCATGTCTATAGCTGGCCCGCAGGTCTGCCCTGCAGTAGAAGGGCTCTGGTCCACGTGCGGTGAAGTAGGTGGTATTGTCATGGAGAGAATGAGTGGTGACTTGCATGCTGCCCGTGATGCCCCGGAAAATCAGCGTGTTTTCGAAGTTTGCTCACCCAGCGTCCTTGCAGACTGTGCAAAGGCATTGGCTGGCTTGCACGCCGTTAACATTATACACAATGACGTCAAGCTCGATAATTTTCTCTACACCATGGCGCCAGGAAGTGCACATCCGATAATCCGTATTGCAGATCTCGGCCTGGCGACAAGAGGGGGGAACGGATTTTCACGCATCAGGCTGGTAAGGATCGTCAGCCTCGGTGGCATCCCGCAACAGTGGACCAGCCCGGCATGACAGGAGGGGTGGTGACAGCGCAGCGAGACCATGATGTGTACTCCTTCCTTGTAATGGTGGTATCCTTGTTTCGGCATAAGGGCCGCGCTCTCTTCGTGAATTCTGTGGATTCAGGGCTATTTAACTTGTGTCACAATGTCTATTACCACACCAAAAGGTTGGGCCCCCTTGCTTTCCCGGTACCCACGATGTCTGAAGTGGAGGAGTTGTTTCGCAATGCTCGGCCTTTTGTTTCCAGGCCTTGCCCAGAGAACGCTCCAGGGACACCACGGAACACGGTGCCCCTCCGGCCCGCGTGTCAGGGGTTAGGACATGTAGGATACCGTGACAGCAGCTTTGTCGACTTGGATCCATGATCTAACATCGTGGTTGCCTTGGTTTACTTATCGGTGATTACTGATGCCTGTTGTACACACGGTGCACATGTCTTATTAATTAACTTATTAAGTACTAAATTATTATCACGTCTTTTGATTGAGTTAGCCAGCTTTTGCCCATGCACACACATGTCCACATTAATTAATTATATAATTAAACTCGTGCTTCCACTGGGACATCACGGAGCATTAACCCGGATGGATGGAGGGAGGGAGGGAGGGAGGGAGGGAGGGAGGGAGGGAGGGAGGGAGGGAGGGAGGGAGGGAGGGAGGGAGGGAGGGAGGGAGGGAGGGAGGGAGGGAGGGAGGGAGGGAGGGAGGGAGGGAGGGAGGGAGGGAGGGAGGGAGGGAGGGAGGGAGGGAGGGAGGGAGGGTGGATGGAGGGAGGGAGGGAGGGAGGGAGGGAGGGAGGGAGGGAGGGAGGGAGGGAGGGAGGGAGGGAGGGAGGGTTTAGGGTGGATGGAGGGAGGGAGGGAGGGAGGGAGGGAGGGAGGGAGGGAGGGAGGGAGGGAGGGAGGGAGGAGGGAGGGAGGGAGGGAGGGAGGGAGGGAGGGAGGGAGGGAGGGAGGGAGGGAGGGAGGGAGGGAGGAGGGAGGGAGGGAGGGAGGGAGGGAGGGAGGGAGGGAGGGAGGGAGGAGGGAGGGAGGGAGGGAGGGAGGGAGGGAGGGAGGGAGGGAGGGAGGGAGGGAGGGAGGGAGGGGTGCACGCAATCCTACCGGTCAAAGCTATCTACAAAACAGTTCTATGTTCTCTTTGTGATGGTCGCGACCCTAGGGGTCTTGGTTGGCATGCCGCCCTCGTTTGAAAACACGTTCCTTCCCCACTGCATGGGGCTTGTTGGCCTCTATGACCTGCACAGTCACGTGTCTATTAATTAATCAATAAATTCATGACCATGGGCCCACGTGGCCATGTCCATCATCTTTCTCCAAATCACTTAAAGAGGACTAGCACCCCCATGCATGTCCTCTGCACATGCGGAGACGCCAATTCATCAGTTTAAATTTTGTATTCAACTCGTGACACGCCAATTAATTAATAAGCTAGTTAATTAATTAATTAATTTTGTGCACATTAATTAATTAATTAATAGACACGTGCTCCGTGACTCCGCGACGCGAGCACGAGTTTATTTAATTAATTAATTTGCTGCTGGAATACATTAATGAATTATATAATTAAACTCGTGCTCGCGTCGCGGAGTCACGGAGCCTTAAGCGTGGCGGTGGGCCGAAGTGTAGCGTGACCCACAACGACGTTGTGGATCACGCCACCACATACAGTGCATACAAAAGCGCCTTAGCGTGTGGCAGTAGACCGAAGTGCACCCGGCGTGTACACCCGTGTACACCCGGAGTGTACACCCGTGTGCACCCACTTACATGTACAGGCAGTTATCATATTATGCGGAAAAGTGTCAGATAAGAGCGCCTAAGGGTAGACATGTATTTAAGTACGTGAAAGGCATGCGCTGCACACTGTTTATCCCCACTTCTATAAATTAAATTAGAAGCTAAGATAAGGAGATAGTTCATACATAGATAGCTGTTGTCCTGTCTTACGTACACGTGTATGTAATGCGTGCACCGGACGAGGGTACACGTTCACGATGAATGACATACACCGCGTCCACATTTTTTGGTACACGTTATGCACGTCCACGATTTATACTTTACATAATGTGCGAATTTCGCACAAGCCATCGTCAATGATGCTATGCTTTCAGTACATATAAACAGTCCAAGCGAACACATTATATTTCATGAGCCTGTCGGGCAAAATTAATTTTGGCGTGTATGCCAAATTTTAACACGTCGATATGGCATGGCGGCTGTACGTACCGGTGGCAGCCCTTACGCACCTTTCGTAAATACGAGGAAGCCAGACGTAAATAACTGAGGATCGAATTTCAGACTTCTGACTTCCGCCGCATCCTTTTTAACCGCAACGCGTCAGTTCATTATTGGCCCCTACATCGAGGGTACCCCATGTTTGTTGCGTTTCTCCCCGTTTCTCCCTCGTTGCGGAACCGCAAAATCGGTGAGTGCCACTTGCGGAACTGGCTATGGCGATTCTTCCTGACCCCGTATCTTTCTGTAGACATAAGCTTTTACGCAACGGAAGGTGGCGTTGGATAGCCCTACACTTCCTTCATATAAATACGTCATTTAATTTTTTTTGATTAGTTGCGTAACTAGTTGCGTTACCGCGGGTTGGTACTGTAGCCACACGCGTCGTATGTAAAGGCAATCGTTACATCTATCGAGACATCGTCGACTATCTCTACACGAAGACTGAGCGCCTCCTTACCCGCCAGCGGAATCAGCCTGATCCGGAATACCCAATCTTTGTTACCTTTGTCGATTCATCTTTTGGAGTCCGTTCCTATGATGCCGAAATTTGGCGCACTGTAAACGACATGCTTAATTACGACTGGCAATTAGTTCGGACTGCCACAGTGGAACATTATACACCAAGTGCGTAGCTTTTCACAGTACACCAGCTTTCTTCTCAATCCAGGTTGGCAAATACGTGCGTATTGTCAAAATAAATACGGCAATACGCGTTTTTTTGGCCCCGACGTACTATACGCGTATTTTGTCAGGAATACGTGATTTGGACTTGGAAATTTTCGAGGTTCGAGCTGGGGCAGCGCTTGGCGCCAGGCCAACCGGACCGTGGCGCGGCGCCTACCTTTACCAAGATTTTCTACACTGTACTATGAGCTAGGCTTTTCGCAAGTCCAGTACTGACTTGGCAGTTGGCAAGCTAGCTGAAATTACACGGAGAGACCGAGAGAGTGCCAGCACGATGAAAATGCCAGCTGTGCTGGGAACGTGGTATTTGTAACACAGCCTGTATCCGCAGGCCAGAAATCGGGAGAATCCGGACCATGGTAGCTCGAGCCTGCCGCTATCTTGTCCGCGTTTTCGAGTCGTTCAGGATGATGAAGATGAATGGTGTTGGAAATGTGTAGCCTTGTGCATTGAAATTATGGCTGGCTTACGTGTAGAGCGACTAGATGACCTAGACGGTGGGGCCGGAAACAGCATGCTTGATCAGGGCGTGTGTGTCGAGCCTAACTGGCCGGGAGTGTCTAGTGGTGAGCACCATTGCTGCGATCGCTCTCCCACCATTTACGAGGAAATACCCGCAAATGGAAAACCACTGAAAAGGTCATGCTAGTCAGCCATCACGTTAGCCATGCCATGATTCCAAACGTCCAAGAACTGCACACATTGCAAAGGCAAAAAGCCGGAGGACAGCACTTTCAAATGTGCGGCGGGAACCAAAAGCCCGCGTATGCCAGAAAACATCGTGTTGCTGCAGCGACGCGACGATGTGGACAACGAATCCAGTGCCAAGCTCGGAACGGCCGCAAAGGAGATCTGGCATCACAGGGTTCAGATGTGCGGAGATACTATGCGATCCAGCCGGTCCACGACCTGTTTGTAGAGCTTGCAAGTAATGTGCACATGCAGTAATGGGTACGTAAATTATGGTGGCAGGTTGGTAGGGAATAAGTGCAAGGAATGTGCACATATTGCATTAAAAAATTATGGAAGGCTGGTGGGGAATAATTAATTAATTAATTAAACTCGTGCTCCCGTTGGGGAGTCACGGAGCACCGAAGTGCTTTTAATCCCTGTGTGTGCACTACAGGAGAAAGGGCAGAGACCCCCAGTCTCCTTCATGCCAAAGGCATGCCACAGCTGCAATCGGGCGCGGCTAGCTAAAAGGACAGGCTAACGATCCGGCAAACTGTGGGTGCAATAAGACCCATGTGAGCATATCATAGCAAGGAGCGTGGGCAGGTAATCTGAACATAGCCAGGGCGTGGCATGGCTGTACTAGGACTAGGCTAAGGCTATGGCTGGTTGTGTACCGTGCGTTGGCGGCACGTGACTAGGTGTGTTGGCACAGCTAGGCAACATTCTAGGCATGGCTGCCTTAGCGGCAGTGACGCCAATGGTTACAAGCTAGGGCTATTGCTATTCTAGCCCGCTGGGGGCGTCCACATCTTGTGGTTGATCATCAGGTCCCCGCCCCTCCAGTACACCTTGGGCTTCTGGGGGTCCTGCTTATGGCGGAGGTATTCCGGCCACCGGTCGCGTCGCTGCTGTTGCTGAGCGGGGGTGAGGTCGTCATCCAGCGTCCAGGTGAGGTCGTGCAACCGCTTGCGACGAGAGAGGAACCGCTGCTTATCCTCAGGGGAGGGGAAGGTGAGTAGGACTGCATGGTGGGGGAGCCGCCTTGTCCCGTGAGTGGGGAAGGCGGTGGCACCCACGCAGTTCTACCTCACCTACCAGGCCCATGAGGGTAAGAAGCTGGTTCTTGAGCTCGTCAGCAAGAGAGGTTGACGTCTCACCTGGCTTCTGGGGGAAGCGACGTAGCACCACTCGGCACTCGCGGCGAGCGCGGTCGGTGACCTCCCGTTGCTGGGCCTGGCGGTGGTCCTCCAGCTCCTGGAGCTTTGTGGCGATGGCGTCGGTGGTGGAGGCGGTCGCTGACCGCAGCAGGTCCGCGTAGGAGAGCGGCGGGAGGTCGCCAGCATCCTGCCGGGGTGGCTGGGATGCAATGGTGGCCGTCTGCTCCGCTATCTTGGGGACCTGTGTGGCCAGGGCCTCGGTGTGGGCGGTGATGGCCTCAAGCTTCTTCAGGAGCACGCCACACTTGCCCTCCACCTGGTTAAGGCGAGAGACAAGTGCAGCATGCTTTTCCGAAGCCTGCGCCGCGGTGTGTAGCGCCGTGAACTGGGGTTGTAGCTTGTGGACGACCTTGGTTTCCACGTTGGAGACCCGGGCTTCCACCGTGTTGAGCGTGGTGTTCAGCGATGTCAGCTTCTCGGCCAGCGGCCAGGTCACGTGCTCCTCCAGCACTGCGCGGATGTCATCCTTGCAGAGGGAGGGAGCCGATGGGCCAGCCGGCTGTGCGAGGCTGGCGTTGATCGCTCTGGTGATGTCGCCGACGTTGCGCTGGTAGTGGCTGGTCAAGATAAACAGGCGTTGGCTTGGTTCGTCAAAGGTGTAGAGCCAGGACGTGTCGCGGTAGTCGATAGCCGCCCCCCCCTTCGGGGCCACGAAGAGCTTCCGTTCCTGTACGAGGAACTCGAGAACCTCGACGCATTCCTGCGGCGATAGTCTCTGCCACTCGAAGAGGGAGAACATTCCGTCGCCGGGCAAGTATTGGCTCCATTTGTGGCGATCGTGGCATGGTTTCTTGGGTTCAGGCGAGGCGCTTGGCGAGGGTTTGGCGGGTAAGCCTGTCGGCTGAACAATGGCGAGGGCGAGAGGGTTGGGCTGGGCGCTGGGAAGCTGGGCCAGCTCCTTTTCCAGCCCTCGTTTTGCTTTGGTAGTCGTCATAGCTGGTCACGTGCGTAACTTTGGCAATACTGCGTTTCAGCCGTAACCGATTATACTGGCGCGTGCGTCTGAAAAAAGCGCATCGAATGCAACTGGTCTGACCGAATTTGGGGCTCAGACGCAAAAGATCTGAGCTCCGCCGTCAGCCATACCGCCGTCAGCCATTCTCGTCATGCAGTTATTGGTGCCGGTGGGGAATAAGTGCAAGGAATGGTGCAGATTGAATTATGCCTTCCACCATAATTTACTGATCTCCATGCATAACAATGCCCCCTAAGGCCTTAACCCTAAAGGTCCATTCATAACCATGCTGCACACTGCCACGTATTCTGCTGACGTATTCTGCCATGCTCCACGTATAATACTCGTATTTTGAGGCCGACGTATTTGACGTACCGAAGTATTGGCCAACCTGGTTCTCAATCGTTTTCCTTTTTTTTCGAAATGGCCGCTCCAGCTGTTGTTCGCGGCATCAAGGAGGGAACAGTATTGGCTGCGTTGAAGCACCTGTCCTTCGATGGTGAACGACTCAATGATTTTCCTGTTTTCAAACTCAAAGTCGAAGGTACCCTGAAGGCAATCGGATACGAGGATTCAAGCTCTCAAGGGCACAGGAGTCATTAACGAGCAACAACAACGCCTTGGGTATGCATCCCTCCTGTCCGCTGTGAATGGGACTGCAGCTCTGTACGCAGCCCTGGCTCCAAACGGTTTACTTCACGAAGCGTGGGCAATCCTGGTGGACGTATATGGTCACGATCAGACCACCTCCACACACCAGGCGACGACGCTCGAGGAGCTGCTGGCAACTGAAAAGGTGCCAGTAGAGAAGGTGGCAGCCCACCTCAACGAGATGGAGCGGAAGTATCTCGAATACAACAAGTTAAGCAGCAACAAGCTTCACGATTCTATCCTGGTGACAAGCCACCGCAGACGTCTTCCAGCGGTATACGGCCCTGTCCTGGCAGCCTCCCTGTAGACCTCTCATGGAAGGATTACAAGGCAGCAGTGCTCAAGGCTGACAATCATGCATCTGCGGGTCAACCGTAACAGTGCAGCACCTTCGTCCAGCACCACCAGCGGTACCGCCTACACCACCCAGGTCGCCTGTCCTCACTGTCAGGAGGATCTAGACGAGAGCGTTTTCCTGACCAGCAGCAAGACTCTCACCTGTACGCACTGCAAGCGCACTGGCCACACACATGAGCGCTGTTGGAACAAGCACCCCGCGCGAGCTGAGGAAGGGGAAGCAGGGTGGTACTGCACATTTCACCACTGGAGATGTCCTTGAGGACGTGGGAGAGATTCCCCCTGGTTTCTGCATGTAGACACGTTCTGTGACTCCATGTGAGGGGGGGGGGAACAGTTTGTTTTGTATCACTACCTGCTACGTGCAAGGGGGGTGTCAGGATTTTTTGACAATCCTGGTTGTGCCCATTAGCTGTTCGTCTTTACCAGCAATATTTTCAGGGTACGATGTCAAAGTCCGATGTAGTATAAATCGGCATTAATATATTTTCAACTGTACTACGGGTACTGTGGCCGTCTGACAAATTTGCTAGGATCGATCCGCGCTTCGCGCCGACCTTCTGTTCACTATGTGCTGCCCTGGAGGCGCAATGTCCTTGTACTTGCATACTAGTGACCCAACGCATCATTTCTGCATGTGTTGATGCAAGCCACCCACCTTTGTGTCACTGGCGGCTGGCTGGACCCTAACTGTACCTTAGATTATTCCTAGATCGACGGCTATAGCGACGGTGTTCTTTTCCACATAATGTTGCCTCCACAATTGTCATGGTTACCTTGTTGGTCCGACTCTAGCCCTTGTTGGGTTCCTTGTTGGAAAGAGAGTCGTCAGCCGACTCTAGCCCTTGTTGGGTTCCTTGTTGGAAAGAGAGTCGTCGCCCTTGTTGGGATTCCCTTGTTGGGAAGGCCTTGTTGGCCACCTGTTTGGTACCACTACGTGATTTACAATTGATAATACGAAAACCGAATACAAAAGGTCCGAGATCGATCTTCCTCCAATACACACAGTTTTCATATGCAGTTTTCAACAATATAGTTATCTCCTAGCCTATAATTCCTGATCAGAATCTCCTAGCCTAGTTCCTATATGTTTTGCTTCCATTAAACATGGCTGGGGCTTCCTAGATGATAAGGATCAGGTGCACTTATTATGACAATATTAAAGGATGGCCCTTTTATCCTTTAGTTAGCATCATGACTGGCACAGTTTACAGGATGCTCCGACAGGTCCTGAACGTAGGGTTTTCCAAGCGCCCGTCATCAGAGTCTTTGTATCAGGGCATGCCTCGTATTTCGGACGAGATTAGACAGCGTAGGATAGCATTTGTAGGACACCTTGCTCGCACCAGCCAGGTCGACACCGCCCTTGGTCTGGCAGGCCCCCAGCGGCTTGGCCAGCCAGGGCGGCACATTCTGACCTGGCCTGGCCCCAAGGACATTCCCAAAAAGGTAGGGAAACATGCCATGTCACGAACTACGTACAGATGTTGCTGGATGACCTACTGGTCCCAGCCCAGTTTGAATACCGCATCCACTCTCTCTCCCTTCTTTGGACTGCCATGCAGAACAAGACGCGGTGGAAGAGGATTGTCAAGGCTCACACGCCGGCCGACCCTGCCTGTGGGCAAACCACCTCCCCCCAAGCGGAGGAGGCGTTTTGATGAGTAGGGTAGTTAGGATTTTTCTAGACTTAGTAGCTAGATTAGAGTTAGGTTAGTTCGATTACGCGGCTCCTTCCACCCCTGCCATCCATCAAGGAATATGTGCTACATGATCTCCCAACGGAGGCATGTTATAATTTAATTTAATTTAATTTTAATCATGACTGGGTATTAGCTATGAGGTGATTCCCGCAAGTGGTCATGCCTGCTTGCGTAATGCCGAAGCATGTGTGATATAGTTATCTCCTTCCTATATGTTTTGCTTCCATTGAACATGGCTGGGGCTTCCTAGATGATAAGGATCAGGTGCTTATTATGACAATATTAACCCCTAAATGGTCTGAGATCCTGCCGATAAATCGGCTGGATCTTCACAATTTTGCAAACCAGATGCCATCCAACCTACCCATATCCAATGGCTGTCCTTGGGGGCCAAGCATGTCCATGAGTTGCCCTTCGGGTTGGTATATCACAACCTCACATATATGCAGGGTAGGCCATGTATAACTGCCGTCAAAGTCAGGGGGGTCAAGACGCGCGTTTTCATTTTTGGTAGAATGTGCATTTTGAATTATGTTATAAGACCTAGGCACCTACCACTTCAGGGATGATAAACAATTAGTTGCTGAACAGTTTGAGCCATTGGGGTAATCATTTGGGTGGGTATACCAGCAGTTACACCCAGTACAGCCCATAGGGGTACCGTTGGTAAAAAGCAACCAAGGGGGTAGGGGTGGGCATACTACCTACTAATATAGCCACCAACCATGCCAAACAATACATTTCCCTTCCACAATGATGGGGAAACATAACTGCATCATCACACTGCCCTTACATGGCACCTATGTGCAGGTGCTACCTTGTCCATGCACGTAGGTAACGTGGTACGGATACCCTACGCAAGGCATGCATTCTAGGAGGCAGCCACCAACAAACTAGTGATGTTGAGCCTATTTCAGCCTGCCCTAGCAAGGATAAACTAGGCCTAAGCTGCTACAGCTTGCCAGGTGATGGCCAGCACACCTGGTGGCACATGCTGTCAATGGGAAGCTTTTACTCACCAGTTACGTGCTTGATGATGCCACAGCGACCAGCCAACTGCCTCACACTCATGCAATATGTGTATGGGAAATGTATAACAAACATACATGGAGGTATTCAAACCCATACAGCCTCTAAAACTTATCACCATCACCCTGTGGCAGGTCAACTGACTGAGGGAAGCATCTAAGAAGGGTGTTTTAGAAAGGGGCCAGGCCAGGGTCAAGAAAGAGCATGAATAATGCAAAAAGAATGTGCTACACAAGCTAGAACGTATATATAAACGTCAAACATCGATAGGAAAACGATGCTTAAGCTTTACCAGGCATGGATGGCGTTACCTTGGCCCAGGCGGTGGCCGCAAAATGGCGCATTTCGGCACACCAAAGTTGTGCAGCATGGTCGCTGGATTCGGCGATTTCTGGCCACCCTTGCACGTTTACGACTACTATGTATCATAAAAAGTATAAAGAAACCGATATATCCTTTAAAATACGCCGGAAAGGTATTGCTGTCAACGTTTCTATCGTCCGGCCTGATCGCAGTTTTTTCCAGCAAGAACGCTGCCGACACCTATCAAATGGCATTCCCGCGAACCAGAAATTGGCCTGTATGATCTTTAGGACGTATAAAATCAATATCCTAAGTTTGGTCAGAAAATTCGAACGAAAACGTAAATGCCATGCGTGGGCGCAAGCCGCCATGGCCAGGTCGTCGTTTTCCGGAATGCACGTTGTACGTGAAAAAGTACCCTGACCCCTTGTACTTTGACCGGCCAGAACACCTCTATAACTTTGTCAGAAGTATGCAAACCCATATACCATGCTTTAGAGTATTTTATAAACTTTCGATCTTCTCAGCTAAACTTTTCCTAATTCTCAATAGTTTTCGCGGCATTTGGTCGCCCGAGAAGGGGCCGATGCATCGGCTGGAACTCGATTTTTGGCGGAAAATCGGCCGCAAGACCATTTAGGGGTTAAAGGATGGCCCTTTTATCCTTTAGCATCATGACTGGGTATTAGCTATGAGGTGATTCCCGCAAGTGGTCATGCCTGCTTGCGTTATGATGTCGGTGGATGTCTACTTCAAGCTTCTAGCATTTGCTTTACGTGCTTCTGCCCAATTTGCAGGGGGCAAGCTTAGGAATGTGCTTATGGTGTCCCTCATGCCACGGTGTACCAAGCATGCAGGGTGGCAGCTATAACATGATGTACTAAGGGCAAACTAGCTCAGAATGACCTGGGATCTTGTGGCAAGCTTTTTAACATCATAAATGAATTAATTTGACTTGGTTTGGCCCAGTTGGTGGTGGGCTAGGGTGTAATAGGTCTGTTGTTTGTGCTCATAAGCGGGATTTTCTGTCATTTTTTTTTGCATGTTTACACCCATCAACATGAGTAAACGTGCTCAGAATGAGCTCAAACTTTGTGAGAGTGAAATTCCCACCCTACAGTAGGCCTAGTATAAATGTCATCACTGAAATTTTTGCATGTGTCTACTATTTGATTTATTTTTTTAGGACCAAAAAAATACGTGTTTTGGGCTAAACCCCATCAAATAGTCTAAACGTGCTTATTTTGTGGTCCTGAGTAGCCAGATTTATTTGCAAGGGTGGGGACTTTTAGGAAAATATGTGGTTTGGTCACTTTTGGTTTGCCCAGTCTCCTAGGAAAAATCGGCCAAAAATAGCGTCTTTTTCTATTTTTAGCTCATAACTGGGTCATGCTGGGGGGTAGTACCACCCCCAAGTGGCTGGAATTTTTTTTTCACATATTCAGTTTATGGTTCCCAAGCATAACTGGATTTTTATCCCATATTGCACAGGTCTGTTTTCCAGAAAAGTGCACTTTCAATGTGTCATGTCCGCAGTCGCACAATTGATGTTGTGCTTGCAATCATTCTAGTGCTCGCGATCGCTGATCTGCAGCTGCACTAGATGCAGGACTTCGGCTAATTGATGTCGGTGATAAGTATTGATGATGACCCTCGTGTGCAGGTCATACCGCTGACATTCCCCTAGCTTTCCGGGTAAACGGGTATTTTTTTGAACCAATGGGGAAATCATTAGATAATATTAAATAGTACTAGTGAATGGGGAGATCATTGATCCTCTAGCTACTAGCTTTCGTAGCCATGGCTGATCATTGATCAATTTTGCTTCCTGAATATACAGTCATTCACACCTTAAGTTGGGTTCGTGGTTTTTGAGGGGTCAACCCAATTAAGGCGTGAACCCAACTTAAGGCGTGAATGACTCTACTAAATTCTACTAATTTGAACTAAAGATACTTAAGAACATACTATTATGAACTACTTTGAACTTGGAATGCCGAAATCCAATTCGACCCAACTTAAGGCGTGAACACAACTTAAGCCAACCCAACTTAAGGGGACGCGGTGCGCCGAATTTTTTCCGCGCCAAAAAATTCGCGGTACCAGCCGTGAAAAGTGGGTGCACGGTGCGCGCACCCCTTGCGGAAGTGGCCATGGCGACTGCGTTTAGGCGAAACTAGCAATGTAAGGCTAGAGAAATGCCAAAAAATGCTCGAACGTTGAAGAAGATGATTTAATGATGTTGGTTTGTGGCGGCAAGTAGCTGATTTACAATATCGCTGCTTTCTTTTACTGCCATCGGCATGGGGGGTAAACTGCATTTTTTCGTCGCGCGGAATAAAATAGAATTCGTAATAGCGGCTGTAAATTCGCAGTTTTCGGGGGCTTTTTGACCGCGAAGGATGAATTCGTATCGGTAGCATCGAATTCCAAACCGAACTGGTGCTTTTTGCTACATTTTCGGGCATTCTCGGTAAGTAATTCTTCAGGCCTCCGCAATGCATGTCGGAACCTTCCATGGAAGAACGGCCGTTGTTGCGCGCCTGGGCGAGGGATCTGCGAAGTCAAGGTATAGATTTGTCGCGAATGTTCTTTGCTATCAGTTCTTTCTTCTATTAGCTCATCGTTCGAAGTTTTTTCCGTTCTTTTTGGGCAGTTTCCGCCAGCTAGCTCGCCGTTGCTTGCCGTGGTGTTGTCGAATACCTGGCAGCTTTAGATTGTTTTCGTTGATGTCGTGGTCAAGGCCGCTTCAGTCGAAGCCTATTGCTTCTCGGGAAGGCTTCAGGTATTTCATGAAACGTGTTCTGGCAAGGATGTTGTGCTGATGTTAATGGAAGCTTCTAGTTGTGTGAGAGTGACGCACCCTCTCTTCGCAGCGGCATCACAGCGCGCTCATGCATGCGCTGGAGGCCCGCCAATGGTTTCTTTCCATTTTATCATGCAGGGGAGGAAGTGTTTTACTGACGATCATGTTGGAGATATTGCATTTGTGTGACTGCATGTAGATAGCTGCCATGCACCATTGGTTGATTTGAGCTTTCCCTTGATATGATGATGTGAAAAGACTGCAATGTGCTGAGCCAACCATGGTTGACATGGTTGACTGCATGCAACTAGCTTTGTATGCCATGATCTCCATGGTTCCTTGCCCTCCATCGTTCCAGTTGGTTGCCCATCTCAGGTAGGGCAGTTAAGGCCTAGGAGTCGCTGCAGTGTTGATTAGCTTGGTTGGCATAAACCTTAACACTCTAACCTGGGAGAAACATAGAAAATGCTGATTAGGCATTTTAGTGCCAATGTCATCATTATTGCTATTCACATGCTTATAAGTCTGGCCATGCTCGAGGGACGGTGAAGGGGTATGAGGCGTGTGGCCACCCATTTGTATTTCATAAAATATTCAGCATGTATTTGATGCATGTTGGATGGCATGCAAAGTGTAATTGTGTTTCCTTGGTTACTGAGTGGTCCTTAGCGCCTTGTCAGGTGGTCGTCTAGGAAACCCATCAGTGCGTGCCACAGTGACCCCCGACCTTGAGCATGTGTCGTCATCAGTGAGCAAGAGTTAGAAGTGCTTTTGGTCATAGATTTGCTGAGTTCTTGGCATGAAGTTTATGTACAATTAAGGTAACCTTGGGTTGAGTACTTATAGTGTATGCTCTCTTGGCATGTATGCCTAGCGATCGTGTTGCTATTCTGATCGTGTTGCTATGCTTGCGCTGGCAAGGTTGACCATGCCTAGGGCAGGTGAGGGCAGATGAGGTGCCTAGGCGTTTGCTTATGTTTTGTGATCGAGTAGGGCATGCTTTCAGGCTCTTTGGATGGAAAACATCATGCCTAAGTGGCCTTGTACAAAGAAAAACCTTCTTTAGCGGTCGTGAGAGTGGCATCTGCCAAACGCAATAACTTGAGCTAGGGTTGTCCGATTGACCTCAAACTTGGACCGTGGCTGGGACCACCCGTGCCGAAATTTATTAGTGCTTTTTGGCTTGATCTGACAAGTGTATGAATTGTTTTATATTATAAGGGGACTCGGCGCGGCGAATATTTTCCGCGCCAAAAAAATTCCGCGGTACCCTCCGTACCGTGAAAAGTGGGTGCACGGTGCGCGCACCCCTTGCGGAAGTGGCCATGGCGACTGCTTTTAGACGAAACGTGACAAATCTGGCTCGCGGAAAGCAGAAAAAATGCTCGATTCTTGGAGAAAATTAGTTACTGATTCTAATTTATGGTGGGATACGTTGCGATCTATAATGTCGCCGGCTCTTTTTCTTTACCATCGGCAGGGGGGGTCCGGCCTGAATTTCTGTCGGGATGAATAAAGTATAATTGATGCCTGCAGGTGTGATTGTCGATTGTTGCCAGTTTTGATCAGGTCCTAATGGAAGCTAGTTTAATGATGTTTCTAAAGCCGTAAAAATTCCCGCTGCTATCTTTACCTTTCCCGTCATTTTGCGGTAAGATAACATTAGGCCTGCGCGATGCGCAACCGACCTCTCAATGAAAGGGTGGCCTTTCTTGTGCGCCTGGGCACGAATAAATTCTGATCAGACACTCCGCAAAGGTGAAAACCTTTGCGTTCAGTGCCAGGCCGCGGAAAACGCGGAAAACGCGATCTGCAAATGAATCCGACCGGAATCGAACTGGGGACCTCTCGCACCAATTTTGCTGACTATAGGACGGACGTCTCCGGATACCATGGCATCGCCAACTTACACCTACAGTCATCCGCAAAAGTTCTCCTGTCCGGGGAGTGATGCAAGCCTTTCGGATTTGGTACTAGATAAATCACTCGAGATCTGTGTGTAGGAGTACTACACACGTGTAGACCTGCACGCGAGACTTGTTCAGTCTCGCACCGTGAGACGGGCTGAACACGAATAAATGCCCGTTATGGTACGTTCTTGTATTAAACGTCCTAAGATAGCGCTTTCCTGCTTTCTTAGCTCGTTGAGCGTAAGCTTTTTGCCTTCTTTCCGGCCAGATGCAGCCATGAAGTTGCGGGTCCTGGCGCTGCATCGCTGGATTCCTGGATGTTTTTTAGCAAGTTCGTCTGTGACGTGGCTGGCTTGCTGCAGCGCGTGGCCCACAACCTGTCGGGAAGGTGTAATGCTTTTATTTCCATGCTTCTCTGAAATTTCTTTTGCTTTATAGACAGTTGTGTTCGAGGAAATTCACGCGGTCTTCCTAAGCAGCGGCATCATTTTCCCCAGACACTGACGAGCTGGCACCTGTCTCCTAAAGAAAGTGGCTCGTGCTTGTTAGAAAGGAGGCAGTGTGCATTTTGCGGGACACAATGCTTTGGTGGCACATGCGTCAGGTAGGTTGTTCCAATGGTCTCTTCACCTTTCCCACTGAGTAAATGATAGCCTTTGTCATGCTAACCAGAGCAGCTAGCCACAGGTTGGCTGGATAAAAAGTCAGCTTATTTTCTCTTTATATACTGCGTGTGTGGTCCTCCACATGTCCGGCTTGTTGGGCATTTTGGAAGAGGGTTTTAAATGTGTTGTTGGGTGGAACAACTTGGTTGTTGGCACAAAATCACACATTATTAGCCTGAGATAGGCATGACATATGCTGCTCAGGCGTGTCGACCTACCAGCCTTGTTGTTAAGGGTAGACTCACAAGGCTGGCTGTGACGATGGAGGGGTGGGGCGTATGACGCTCCGGACATCCTCCTCACACTCCGTGATCAAAGTGGGCATGTTTTTGGGTGTCTAGGGTAGCAAAACAGATGTCATTTTGGCTCAGCACTAGCTCAATTCTCTTTTAGCGTCTACCCAGGTGGCATCACAGGAAAATCAATAACTTGAGCTACGCTTGTCAGAATGAGCTCAAACTTTGGGGTTGTGTTTCCCCCCACTCAGTGGAATTTAAAATGTATGGATGACCCAATCTGATGTGTTAATGATTTGATTTATTTTTTTTGGCTCAAAAAAGTACCCATTTTGCGGGAAAATTAATAACTCAAACAAATGTGACCATTTTGGCCATGTAAATAGCCCAGCTTTTAAAAAAAGTGGGGGAACTTTGCAGAAATGTATGGGCAGGTCATTTGGATAAGTGGTTTGTCTTGGGCAAAATATCTCATAAATAGCGTCTTTTTCTATTTTTAGCTCGCCACCGGTGCGTGGTTGGGCGTAGTACCCCCAACAAGTGGTGGCATGAATGTCCAAACATCATATTTATGGTACTCGAGTACCATAAATATATCAATCATCACTAGATGGTTCCCGAGTGCATTGGAACTGAAATTCATTAAAGTCAGTTTTTCAGGCTTTTGGACGTGCGCGGAGTCCCCTTAAGGGGAGGGGACACCCCTAAAGGGCACTTTTCTGGAAACCATACCTATGCATGTGCTAAAAATCCAATTATGATTGGGGACCATAAATATGATTAAAAAAAAAAATTCCAACCACTTGGGGGGGGTACTAGCCCCCACCAGATGCCGGTTACGCGCTAAAAATAGAAAAAGACGCTACTTTTGGCATATTTTCCCTAGGACAATGGGCAAACATATTTGGACCAAATCATATATTTCCATATAGTTCCCCCACTTTTGAGAAAGTCTGCCTAATTTTGAGCACAAAACACTGATGTTTAGACACATTGATGGATTTTCCCGCAAAAAGGGTACTTTTTTTCACCAAAAAAAATAAAACAAATCATAAACACATGGGATCATGCCATATCTTATATTTTCAAATACTAGAGAGGGGGGGACATGCAGCCCCAAATTTTCAGGTCATTCTGACAAGCGCAGCCCTATTTGATGGATATTCCTAGATTGCCACCTGTGACGAAGCTAAGGGAGGTTTTAGCTAGTATTTAACCACACCAACACCCCTTTATACATCTAAGCCTCATGAAAACTGGCCAAACCACATACTACCATTCTCTGCACATATGGTACCTCCTATGTTCAAGGTTTGACGCCATTCTGACAAGAACTGCCCAAGTTACAACCACTCCAAGACGGCCACCCATGTAGACGCTACAAGGAAATTAGAGTAACCATTTAGCCACACTAGCACCTCCTTCTTCATCAAAGACATCTGCAAACTGACCAAAGCACACATAATCAACTCTTGCACGCTGACGGCAACGCATGCTCAATGTGGGGGGTCATTGCGACAAGAACTGCTCAAGTTGATGGGTTTCCTATATGAGTTAACGTAAAGGATTTACGTTAGATGGATAGAGATTGTTACGCTCTTTCCAACGGCACCTTGAACGCCTCATTTGGTTAAGGAACGTAAAAGTTATGACGTTTCCTAGGCTGTGCCGACAGTACCCGGCGCGCCACTGTGGGCGCGTACGGACACAGGATGTACAAGTGTCACTTTGATAGTCCGCAGGACGTTGACAGGACTTGTACAGGACTTGATGGTCAATTGATAGGTAGGCGCACTGTAGCGCGCCAGGACCTATGAGACAATTGATGCTGAGCAATGTACGGATAGGTCCACAGGACTAGCCGTATGGACAATTGATAGATCTGCGCGCCAAAGGCGTGCCAGAGTCTGTGTAATCAATTGATTGACAGTTCAGCTGTGACAGTGCAGCTGAATACTTGGACGCGTCCCTAGTAAGCTATATGAGTGACTTGGTCACACCGGGACGCTAGTTCTTGCGTGCACGTTCTCTTGGCACTGCGACCCTGTCGTCTGTGCTGCGTGCAGTCTTGGAAGTGACGTGACTTACGTCTGTGTTTCCTGATTATTAATAAAGGCAACTTCCTGCAAGAACCATGGCGGAATTCGTGGCATTCTTACCCTCACAACTCGTATTACACGCTCTGTCAAAAAGATGCCAAATTCGGAAGAATTTCGGATTCCGGACGATGAGGAAATAGCCGCTCCGCCGGCTGGTTCTTCGTCAAGACCAACTGTGCCGTCGTGGCAACAATTGCTCGACGAAGTTACAGTTTCGCTCGACGAGCTTCATCGTCAGCAGCGTGCAGCTCACGCATTGCTCGGGGATAACCCCGAGGACCCCGATTTGCCAGCACTGGTGCCGGCAATCCGCAACCTGTTGGACCAATCCGCAACATTTTATCGACATTTACGGTCCAGGTGCGGGGAGGTTTGCGGTCGGTGACCGAAGTCACGACTGCCATTGAGGAGTTGGACAACGTCCTCTCTTCACTCACCGGTTACCAGAGAAACCTGCAAAACTGGGCATCGCTTCGCACGGGGGGCGCGCCGGCGGTGTCAACAAATTTGTTTCAGGATCTCGCGCTGTTATCGCTGCTCACTCGCGGCGTACGCAGTCGCGAGCGCCAGGTTTTAATTAACCTGGTGGCATTTCTCGCCTCAGTGCGAGAGTGGATTCCCGCGGGGTGGGAATTATTGACGATCTTTACACATCCTCTGCGCCTCGTCGCGCGTCGGCGCGTCGCAACTTACGCGGCGGGGAGCACGCCGGTTTTAATTCATACCGGTGCAGGTCCGGAGCTGGATATGGAGGATCCTGAGTTCGTATACACGTACTGCGACTTCAGGGGCCTTGACTACTAGTCGGCCTAATTTTCTTCTGCAGTACTTGTCGACATTTTTTTTGTCGAATTTCGGCGGCAATTCGCGGGGGCGGCAGCGACACCGGCGCAGGCGGCAGAGGCGACACAAAAATTTTGTACATATTTTCTGCTGCTTCGTTAAGGTGTTCTTTGAATAGCTGGTAGTGCAGGATGGCTGAGGGACGCCGTAGCAAGGGTCCAGCCAGTGGGAATAATAATGGGGGTGCTGGTAGTGGAACCGCTCACGTAGATGACGTGGGGCTTACCGGAGAGATTACCAACCTTCCTCACAATAATAATAATGCACAAGCTATTCATGGCTTTGATCTTACCACACAGGGTCTTTTAATTGTCAATCAGTTGCAGCCTGTAACCTCAGACTCCAAGCCTAAGCAGGCTGAAGAGTTTGTGGAGGGATTGGAAGGGTTCCCTAGCTTGTACGGTGGTACAAATTACTATCAAATCTGGATAGGCAGTAGCACTTTTGGCAAGTGTACTGACCAGATTAAGGACCTAACCAGGGAGTGCAAAAAGGCCAATAAAGCCTGGGCACTGTACGTGGCTGAGCTGAAGGAGCTGCTGGAGGATCAGAGGAAGAAAGTGGGGATCCATTGGCAGGAAATACCAAGGGTGGGAGGTCAAGGGGGACCTGATCCAGAACTTTCTCAACTATTGTAAGATGGTTGAGGAGGGCAGGGCTCACGGCTTTAATGTCGCTGATAACATAGCCCTAACCAACTGGCTCAAGGTTTCTGGGCTGGACAAGGCGACACGTGGCTCTTAAAGTCATGTGTGCCCCACACTCAACCCTGAAGGCCTACAAGGTCATAATCAAACAAGCACTCGAGGCAGAGGAGCTGTTTGAGGGTGGAGTGCCAGCAGTGAAGGCTACCCAGGCAGGTGGGCGTACCCAGGGTGGCTCCAAGACGTCTGAGGCTGACCGAAGCCAAGGAGGGCGTAGGGGCAACCATCACAAGCGCAAGGGAGATCATTCACCTGATTCTGACAGGAGGTCACACTCCAAGTCGGTGTTCAGGCGGGTGGGTGGTCAGCCCAAGCAGGGCAACGCGTCTGACAATGGGGGCAGTGGCCAGGGCAAGTCCAAGATACAATGCTACCTGTGCAAGGGGTGGGGGCACATCAAGAAGGAGTGTCCCAGCTTCAAGAAGTCCCAGGGCCAGGGCAGCAACAAGAATAACAACAACAACAAGAAGAACAACAACAAGTCCCAGGCAGGCCAGCCTTCAAAGGGCAGTCAGCAAGAAGACAACAAGGAGCAGTGACTGTCTGAGGCAACCCCTACACACCTTAATTCACCCAAGGGGGAGGCCAGGTGCTCCAATGCAGATTTTATATCTGGGCAACAAGAGGGTGATCTCCAGGTTCAGTGTGGCCCCAGGTCACCTGGAGAGGTACAGGTTCCTATGAAGACGTCCTTGACAGCTGATGCAGCTGTAAGTATGTCTGACCCTATGCATCCTCGTGCTGGGCACGAGGGTGGACCTCTCATTTTGAGAGAAACCAATGTACAACCACAGAGGGGTGTGAAGGCCTCTGGTGGTATGCATGTGGTCCCTGCTGGCGGTCCAGGTGTTGGGCATGAGCAGGGTGACTCAGGCTCTGAGTCAGAACAGGATGGAAGTCAGCATGGTGATGCTGGACAACCTGACAGCACAGTCCTGACTGTGCCAGGGACTGCTTCCTCTGTGTACCAGGAGTTGGGTGCCCGAATCCACAACATGTTTGGGCATGCCACTTCTCTGTCAAACAACTTTGCCTTCCGTATGGGCAGGGCACCCCTTCTTAAGGCGTGTCAGCAAGCTGCCTCACGGTGTAAGTGCCAGTTGTCCTCCAACAAGCCCAGGAAATCACATGCCAAAGCTCTACCTCAGAGCATTGGTGATCTGCAGTGTGATATCCAACACATCAGGGGCATGCAACTGTTGGTGTGCGTGGACAGGTACACGAAATACAAGGTGCTAGAGCATTTACCTTCTATGAAGAACAGGTACTTGCTGGCTGCCCTGCAGAATGTAAGAGCCAAGTTTCCTACCACAAGGATCCAGGTGGACATGCAGTTTCAGCATCTCAAGGGTGATCCTACCCTTCCTGAGTTGCTGGTTACACCTAGGGAGGCTCATGGGCAGCAGGGTGCTATCGAGAGGGCAATCCAGGAGGTCAAGAAATTGATCATCTCTGAAGACTGGGTACCCTTGTCTGCACCTGCACTTGTCAGGAGTGCATGGCTGAGGAACGTGGAGCAGCAGCTGAACAGCAGGGTTAACTTCTACTATGATGGAGTTGCTGTCAGCCCAATGGGTCTATATCATGGCCTGTGCCCACCACATGTGCTGGAGGGCTGGAAACATGCTGCACATGTCACCTTTGCCAAGCTGAGGGAGAAGGACCGGGGTTGGAAGATGCTGGAGCCACAAGTGGGTCAGAAGGTCCTAGCTTGGAAGGAACCTAGCCTTTATGGCAAACGTGGTAGCTGGAGTCCTGGGGTGGTTACCCAGGTTGATGAAGCTAGCCACGCATGCTTGGTCAGCATGGAGGACGAACCAAAGCATGTACACCGGCTGAGTTGGTCATATGTCAAGCCTAACCTGATGAATGAGGGCAGTCAGGCACAAGGCTCACAGGATCTGCAGGATTTTCAGGTCCCAGGTGACATCACTGACGCAACGACCACATCTGTTGCAGGGGAATCTGTCAGCCCTGGCCAGGTTGCAGAGGTACTTGTTGAACAGGCTGCAAGGTCAACAGCTGGGGAGTCAACTGTCAAGCCCAAGGCACTAACCAAGCCCAGGGGGACAAGTTTGGCTGGATTGATTGGGGCTCTACAAAGGGCCAAGAAGCAGCCCAAGGTAGCCAAGCTCAGGTGGCATGGCAATCTGGGGCTGGACACTGCCTTAGAGGTAGACACTAATTCTCAGGTCTCCATTATTGGGACCAGGGCTGCAGCAGGGTACAGCATGTCTGAACCCAGCTATCAGTTTGTGTCTGACTTCAGTGGCGGGGTACACGTGAAGGTACTGGGTGAGGTATTCATTCCTATCCTTGGACAGGACACTGCTTTTTGTGTCTTGGAGGGCTATCAAGGACCTGCTCTTCTGGGGCAGAATTTCCTATGCCAGGATGGGGTAGTGATCACGTCCTCTCTCCTGACTAAGGAAGGGGCTGGTCAGGTCCCACTGATTAATTTCAGGACCACTCACCTATCACGTGCAGTAACCAGGACGGTTAAGCGTGTGCAAGTGTGCCAGGGGCAGGAGCCCTTGGTTGATGACCTCATACTGCCAGCTGCTAGTCATCCAAGCAGTTTGGGCATTGGTCCTCACTCACTTGCTGGACACAGCCCTATCAACTACCAAGGCCTGGTGAAGCTCATGTCCTCTCCCATTATGTGTCCCCAGGTCACACTGGGTCTGATTAAATCTGGGGAGGACTGGATCTCCAAGAAATGCGTGGAACCTGTCAATGACCTGCCTCCTGCACGACGTCTACTCAAGCTCAAGTTTGTCATCAAGATGAAGGAGGTGGACGGGGTCAAGGTACCACATGTCAGGCCAGTGCTGAATGAGTTCAAGGGTACTGGTGAGTGCACTGCTGAGGAGTTGTATACCCCTGGCATGCTGCATGATACTTGGAGGCTGCTGCTGTGTGTCTTTCTAGGCCTTCTCAACAAGGGCTTGGACTATGGCTCAGTGGTGATAGACTTCAAGAGGGCATTTCTGGAGGGTGATGCAGATGTGGCACAGGAAAAGTGGGAGGGCAAGACGCCTTTCTATGTTAGGGTGCCTGCTGTATGGAAAAGGGACATCCACACGGAGTTCCTTAAAATCCTCAAGGGCCTGGAGGGCCTGAGGTCAAGTCCAATAATCTGGAGGGAGACTCTCAACCGTTTCCTGAAGGAGCATTGCAACTTGAAGGTCTCTCCTGTAGACCCCTGTCTGTTTCTGGGGCAATGGGAAGGCCTGCCAGTGTATGCTTCGCTGCACGGGGATGACCTACATCTGATAGCTCCCACGTCGTGGCTTAAGGAGCTGATCACCATCATTAAGTCCAAGTTTCCTCTGGGTAGGGAGCAATGGCAGGTGGAGAATGAGCCTCTGCTGTTTGTGGGCATGGAGGCCACACTGGTGAAGAAGGGAGGGGAGTGGCGTATGCTGCTGGTGGGGGGCAATGACTATCAAGAGACCCTCATTAGCAAGCTTCCTCCAACCATCACACAGGCACTGTGTCCCATGGTGAGGGGCATGGTTGCTTGGGTGGCAGGCATTTCCAGGCCAGACCTTATGGTCATAGCCAGGTTGCCTGATGACATGCTGGTGGAGCTAGGGTCTGCCAAGGTGGCTGATCAGGTCAGGGCTTCATCTGGCATTCTGTTGTCTGCAGTGGATTTATCACAACCCATTTGCATGGAGCTGTATGTGGATAGCTCAATGGACAGCAGGCAGGTCTCCAAGGTCAGGGGCAGGGCTGCAGGGCTCTTTGTGCTCAGACAGGAAGGCCTGGGGAGTTTGGTGAGCTGGTTTAGTCGCCTGCACAAACGGGTGGCTGTCAGCAGTGATGTGGCAGAATGCAGGGCTATTTGTGAAGGCATTCACACAAGCCTTTATCTGAAGGAGTTGCTTCATCAGATGACTTCTAACACTCCTTGGCCACTTCAGGTTACCACTCTTCTAAAAACAGACTCCATGGGGATGGTGCAGTTTGTGCACAGGCAGATGGCCAGAAGTAGGGACTTGGATTATCTCCTTCTTAAGGAGTTGTCCTCCTTGGCCAATATTGAGCATATCCCTGGGGTTGACAATCCTGCTGATGCTTTGACCAAGCTAGTGCAGAAGGCAGCAGTGCAATACAAGGTTCTTCAGTCTCTGATGGACCCATCTCAGCAAGCTGTCTAAGCTGGTGCATGGTTATAGGGCATTGGAGAGCAGATTGTGTGGTAGTGTCAGCATTGTGACTGGCATAATACCTGTATTTTAGTCTGTACTAAGGCTCATGGACCATGGTACACTCACTCTGATTTTAATCAGGATACAGCCAGGTTTTGGCTGGGGTTCATGCTGTTGACTACACAAGGTTGACAGGTCCATTACAGACCATGTATTCTATTTTAAAAGAAATGTATATTTGTACATACCTCTCACAATGGTCTGGGAACCTTTATTCTGGGGTTTATAGGGCGGGGTTCGATTCCCTGGTATTATGTTTCTACAAGCTGGCCTGTTCAGGTGTTTGCCTGTTCAGACTTCCCTAGTTCCCCAGGGCAGGATTTAATTGTTGCCTATGTGTTTCATTTTGTCATTTGTTTGCTGTGGCAGTTTACCATCTGGCAAGTAGACGGGCGCCGTAAGACGGGCGCCAATAGACCCCTGTTGAGAGAATGACAGGCAAACTATTGTAATACGCCTTACTTTGTCAAGTGGTATTTTAATTGTCATGGATTTATTGTACTTATATTGAATATGTACTGGGTTTTATGGGATTAGTATCTGGGATTAATGTAACTCACCGCCAGAAGGTCATTGTACTGGAGGCTCTACCGAGGTGATGGGATTAATTCCTGGAGAAGACCTCATAGAATTAACCTGTATGTATTTAATTTTGTGTGCTTCTAATATCTGGTGGTACTCTGTAATGCCACTTCCATAGGTTTTTATCCATTTCTCATGAATGGTTTTCCCTGTGGCAGATCTGTTTCTTTTCCAGTTCCTTAAAAGAAAGGGCTGGGGGAATGGCAATGGCCATTAAAGACATCTGTTCAAGCTTCAAGCTGGAGTGAAGGACATTTCAAGCTACTTCAAGGGTCCCTGGCAGGGGATGTGATCCCTAAAGAAAAGAAGGGATTGGAGTTAACGTAAAGGATTTACGTTAGATGGATAGAGATTGTTACGCTCTTTCCAACGGCACCTTGAACGCCTCATTTGGTTAAGGAACGTAAAAGTTATGACGTTTCCTAGGCTGTGCCGACAGTACCCGGCGCGCCACTGTGGGCGCGTACGGACACAGGATGTACAAGTGTCACTTTGATAGTCCGCAGGACGTTGACAGGACTTGTACAGGACTTGATGGTCAATTGATAGGTAGGCGCACTGTAGCGCGCCAGGACCTATGAGACAATTGATGCTGACAGTGTACGGATAGGTCCACAGGACTAGCCGTATGGACAATTGATAGATCTGCGCGCCAAAGGCGTGCCAGAGTCTGTGTAATCAATTGATTGACAGTTCAGCTGTGACAGTGCAGCTGAATACTTGGACGCGTCCCTAGTAAGCTATATGAGTGACTTGGTCACACCGGGACGCTAGTTCTTGCGTGCACGTTCTCTTGGCACTGCGACCCTGTCGTCTGTGCTGCGTGCAGTCTTGGAAGTGACGTGACTTACGTCTGTGTTTCCTGATTATTAATAAAGGCAACTTCCTGCAAGAACCATGGCGGAATTCGTGGCATTCTTACCCTCACAACTATATGACCACATGACAAGGCGCTAAGGACCACTCAGTAAGTTAGTAGCCCCACAGTGCCACTTCATATGCCATCCAACATGCACCAAAACCATGCTGAGTATGTTTACAATGTACAAAGGGGTGGCCACGCACCTCATAATATGTCTTCATCATCCCTCCAGCATGGCCAGCCTTGTAAATATGTGCATAGCCTTGACGATGGTAGCCCTAACATGCCTAAGCAGTATTTCCTATGTTTCTCCCAGGTTAGAGTGTAAGGTTGATGCCAACCAAGCTAATCAACACAACAACACCTCCTAAACTGTCCTCCCCGGCATGGATGACAAACTGGGACTATGGAGGGCAAGGAACCAAGTAGGAACATGGTATATATAGCTTGCATGCAGTCATGCATGTCAACCATGGTTGGCTCAGCACATTGTAGTCTTGTCACGTCATCATCACAAAGGAAAGCTCAAACAACCATTGGTGCCAGCTATCTACATGCAGTCACACAAATGCAATATCTCCAACATCATCATCACTATAACACTTCCATCCCTGCACGATAAAATGCAAAGAAACCATTGGCGGCCCTTCACCGCATGAGCGCTGTGATGCCGCTGCGGCCTGCGAAGAGAGGGTGCGTCACTCTCAAACAACAAGAAGCGTCCATACGCACAACAAGTTACGTTAAATAGTGCCGGAACCTTTTGCCGCCTGAGGCAAATCGGTCCGTAACACTATTTTGCCCGGAATAACCACTTCCGAGCACCCAAGTTAATTCGGCCGAATTAACTTGGGTGCTCGGAAGTGGTTATTCCGGGCAAAATAGTGTTACGGACCGATTTGCCTCAGGCGGCAAAAGGTTCCGGCACTATTTAACGTAACTAAAACCTGGCCTCGTGGAGGGGGGACGAAGAGCCCGAGACATCCGCCTAGGCCGCTGAGCACGCACCACTAAATGCGCCGGAGCTGCCTCAGTGAGGATTCGAACCCCTGACCTCCAAGGTGCACAGGTTTTAGTTACGTTAAATAGTGCCGGAACCTTTTGCCGCCTGAGGCAAATCGGGCCGGAACACTATTTTGCCCGGAATAACCACTTCCGAGCACCCAAGTTAATTCGGCCGAATTAACTTGGGTGCTCGGAAGTGGTTATTCCGGGCAAAATAGTGTTACGGACCGATTTGCCTCAGGCGGCAAAAGGTTCCGGCACTATTTAACGTAACTAAAACCTGTGCACCTTGGAGGTCAGGGGTTCGAATCCTCACTGAGGCAGCTCCGGCGCATTTAGTGGTGCGTGCTCAGCGGCCTAGGCGGATGTCTCGGGCTCTTCGTCCCCCCTCCACGAGGCCAGGTTTTAGTTACGTTAAATAGTGCCGGAACCTTTTGCCGCCTGAGGCAAATCGGTCCGTAACACTATTTTGCCCGGAATAACCACTTCCGAGCACCCAAGTTAATTCGGCCGAATTAACTTGGGTGCTCGGAAGTGGTTATTCCGGGCAAAATAGTGTTACGGACCGATTTGCCTCAGGCGGCAAAAGGTTCCGGCACTATTTAACGTAACTCAACATCCTTGCCAGAACACGTTTTATGAAATGCCTTATACCTTCCCGAAGAGCTACAGGCTGCGACTGAAGCGGCCCTGATCACGACATCAACGAAAACAATCTAAAGCTGCCAGGTATTCGACAACACAACGGCAAGCGACGGCGAGCTAGCTGGCGGAAACTGCCCAAAAAGAACGCAAAAAACCTCGAACGATGAGCTCATAGAAGAAAGCACCGATAGCAGATAACATTCGCGACAAAGCTGTACCTTGCCCTCGTAAATCCCTCGCCCAGGCGCGCAACAACAGCCGTTCTTCCATGGACAGGTCAGACACGCAATGCGCAGGTCTGAACAATTACTTACCGATAATGGCCGAAAATCTGGCAAAAAGCACCAGCTCGGTTAAGAATTCGATGCAACCGATATTAATGCCTGCTTCACGGTCAGAACAGCCCCCCAAACCGCTATTTTACAGCCGCTATCATGAATTCTATTTCATTCCGCGCGACCAAAAAATTCAGATTACCCCCATGCCGATGGCATAAAAAAACAACAGCGATATTGTAAACCAGCTGATTTCCGCCGCAAACTAACATCATATACTCATCTCCTTTTAGATTCGAGTAAAATTTTTGCATTTCGCCTGCCCTAGTGTGGTAGTTTCGCCTGAACGCAGTCGCCATGGCCACTTCCGCAAGGGGTGCGCGCACCGTGCACGTGAAATTTGTGACCTTCGGCTCCGGCGCGAATTTTTTGGCGCCAAAAAATTCGGGGGTGTCCCGTCCCCTTAAAGTGAAAAAAATCGCGTTTTTGGCGCCACGGGCTATTTTTTGAACGGCGGTGTCCATATGCCCCATGTAAGTTGCTGTTTGCGATGTGCCAGGAAGTTACTACGTGGCTTGTGCTTTTTGGGTCAACCTGTTTTGTGGAT
The DNA here is from genome assembly GCA_009746045.1 of Mesostigma viride. NCBI lineage: Eukaryota > Viridiplantae > Streptophyta > Mesostigmatophyceae > Mesostigmatales > Mesostigmataceae > Mesostigma > Mesostigma viride. The sequence goes on along the minus strand of RPFO01000082.1, from coordinate 2,953,246 downwards.
TGGCTGGGGCATAACCACTAGCCCTAGTTAGCGTCTTTTGCTATTTATAGCGCATTATTGGCGTATATATGGGGGTAGTACCCCCAAGAAGTGCATGGACAACTCACTAGAGATGTTATTTAGTGCCCCCAATCATAACTTAGCATTGTGCAAATGAATTTCAAGTGATATTAGCATATGTCAATTTTAAGGGTTTTGAGGTGCCACATCCGTCCCCTTAAGGCGTGAATGACTGTACTGTGTACTGACACGGCCTCCACCCCGGCCCACCGGCCTCCAGGCTCCAAGGCTCTAACCGAAGAAGGCTTTACGTCAAGATGAACGCTTGGTGAAGAAGAAGGCTTTAGTACGTTAAGATGAAGGCTGTACGTCGGAGTTTACGTACGGATCTGTAATGTAAAAACAGATCTGTATATACGCCTAGCCATCATTCTGCCTTCTGAGCTTCATCGTGGCTTCAAGGTGGCTTCTGCATTTTTCGCAGGTTTTTCGAGCTATTTTTCGGGCCTAACTTTACAGATCTGTAAAAAGCTCTGGTTTGCAGGGGTTGTTTGTTTGTTTGTTTGTGATGTCATTTTGTTCAGGCCCTCGGCCGTTACCAAATCTCTGCTGCGGTGCTGCCCATGTGCGGTGTGGGCAACAACAACAAGTCAACAACAACAACGACAAGTAGGATGGTACTGTTGCTGCTGTTGTTGTTGTTGTGTCCCACGCCGCTCAACTTACTGTAGAACTGACAGAGCGGAACCACCCACCCTGTAGAACTGACTAACTGTACAGAATATTATATCGGATGGTAATGCAGGTAATATATTCCGGCCCTTGGCCGCTATAGGGCATAGGCCGCTACAGACTGCTGCTCATGTGCGGCACGGGATCTCTGTTGCTCATGTGCGGCGCGGGATCCAAGTAATCCAACTGACTGACTGACTGACTGACTGAAATAGGATATATTCCGACACAAAAGAGGACTAAGATATGAGTGATCTCTGCTGCTCGTGGGGCGTGAGATCCAACTGACGTTCATCCTGGTTCGACCATCACCTTGACCTGGATCCCCGCCAATCAGCCGGCCCCGTATACCGACGTCTCTTTTAACCCCGGCGGTTAAATTCGTGTGCAAATGAACATATATATGTCTTAATTAAACATATATATGTCTTTTTTTTGTAGTATAGAGCTTTGACATGGCTCTGTATATAGGTTTATAGCTGGGCGTTTGCTTTGGTTTGAGTGATTTCACTCTGCTGTAAGTAATTATATTTTTAATATATATGTCTTCGCACCCGGCGGCCAGCTGCTTTTAATTACTCCTCCCACCATGCGTTCCAAGCGCCTCGTTTCCTCGCGCTCATCACGCTCGTGCGAAATGCAGACAGCCCTCTCTCTCAGCACCTTGCAGCTCCTTCTGATCGTGTCACTAGCTCTTCTCGCTTCCTGCACGTCAGTCGGCGCAGTCGTCGACGATATCGATGCTACTAGTGTGCCGAAGCCGGACGACGCCATCGTCATCATTGGCGCGGGAGCCTCGGGTATCCATATGGCGTACGCGCTATCGCAGCGTGGCTACCGCAACATCACCCTGCTCGAGCGCAACGACTACATCGGCGGCAAGGTTCGCGCCGGGGCCACCAACGCCGGCTCCGCGGCGGACAAGCGCACGTACGACTTGTCGCAGATCGATACAGGCGCACTGCTTTTGACGGCTGGCTACAGGACACTGCTGCCGATCATCATGAAATTCAACTTGACGCTGGAGCGCTCGAACGCGGAGCAGAGCCCCGTGGGCCTGGCGCGGTGGAAATCGCCGCTCGTCGATGGTATCCGTAGTGAACAGAGTGAGTCACCTGCATTCGACTACGAGCGGTCGTTCATGCTGATGCTTCGCGCTTTTGCGAAGGCGGACGTGTCCGTCCCGGATGACGCGGTGATGGGCCGCCTGCAGGTGTGCTTGCAGCGGTACACGGACGATTGGATGACGCTATACGCGCCATACGTGCAGGCGGGGCTCCGGACCCCGCTTCGCATCCCGACGGACGTGCTTCAGCGCTCGTTTGCGGGCAAGGCCGACGATTACTTTGAGGAGATTGGGTGTCCGGAGCTGGGCGTCATGGTAGCCATCGCGAACACGTTGTACGGCTATGGCTCCGACGAGATGATCACCAAGTTCTACTTGTTCAGTTTGCTTACGCCGGGATACTTCAACCTATTCTTCAACCGCGGCTGCCCTCCCCAGGCGCCGCTTGGCGTGTGCAACTTTGGAGACCATGGCAACGACACGGTCGTCAACCCGTTCTTCCGCATCAAGGAGGGCTTCCACACTGTGTTCCGCAAGATGGCCGAGGAGTCGGGCGCCTCCTTCGAGACGGGCGTGCGTGTCATGCGGGTCACGCGCACGGCGGCTGGCACGCCCCAGTCGCACCCCATCAAGGTCAAGTACCGCAAGGGCGGCGCCGAGTACGTGAAGCACTTCGACTTCCTCATCATCTCGGGCAACCCGGCGGGGGCCGTGTCCACATACCTGGCGGACGCGATGCCCGAGGAGCGCCGCGTGTTCGCCACCCGCAAGAAGTCGTCCATCGTCAGCACCCTCCTCAGCGCCCGCTCGCGCTATGTCAACACCCCTGAGGCGAACGGCACCCCGAAGCTCCACTCGCCCACGCTGCTGTTCCTTGACGAGATCGTCGCTCTGTATGCGCCTGCCAACACAGGCCCCGCAACCGCCCTGGTGGACTACACAAAGTTTGTGCCCGGCTTCACCGATGACTCGCACAAGAAGTTCTTCGTCTCGTACCAGACCATCCGCAACGTTGATGTCGACTCAGAGGACTGGACGCGCCTCGACGCCGAGCGGCTGCGCAAGGACGCCTTGCGCACACTGCAGAACCAACTGGAGCCGCTCGGCTTCTCCCGCATCACGCCATACCAGCAGCAGGCATTCAGCTACAACCCGCGGCTGACGCAGGACGAAGTGCAGGCTGGCACGCTGTGGGACATCATCGACCTGCAGGGCAGGGCGGACACGTGGTACATTGGCGCCTACTGCACGTTTGAGAGCGTGGAGAGCGTCACCAATTACAACATGATGCTGCTGAACAAGTTTGGCATCTGAGCCTCGAAATAGATCATCGTCAATGCAATGGCTCTGAGTATTTATGGCCAATCAAGCTAGATTATGCCAGTCTGAGCCGTGCGTGCGGATTTATAAAGCGCCTTTGGGGCATAGCCTTACCGTCCTCCGTTGTACCTGGTAGTTTTTTTTCAGACGATGCAGTTTGGCGTTCTGCAGGAGCGAAAACCAAGCAAGATACAGGGTAATCAGGGCAGCCATCAGTGGGATATTCCTAGGCACTATAAACTCAAGACCATGTTAATGCAGTATTATTAGCTATAGAGACCATTAGTTCACTATCATCTGGTTGTCTCGTTAATCAAAGGTGTTGGAGGGGGATTCTTGCCGATTCCTAGGTTCTGATGGAAGTTTTGAGTTGTTGCACTGGATCAGGGCAAATTGCGGAATTTAGGACACTTTTGATGCCAACTCAAGAAAATAAGTTGATCCGGGTCCCTTTTATGGGATTATATGTGGCTGACATTGATTCTTGATAAATTCACCTGTTTCCTACCTAGATATTCGTACCACCCCGCAAGACGTTTACCCGGTGAATATGATCATGACAGCACCTGCAGTTCATGATGTCTTACTTACTAATTCCATATAATGCATGAACGTGGACATGATGATGGAACGTGATTATAATTGCCAGGGACCTGAAGTGTGCCATGCATGCAACAACTTCATACTAGCTGATCCTAGCTAGACAGCTATACGCGTCTTTCGCGGTCTGGCACATGTGGGGATGCCATGGTTATCAGTGGGCCGACATGAGGGGATATATGCCAGCATGGCACGTGTGGGGATGCCAGTGTCACTGGCACGTCGGTGTGGTGGGGATGCCAGCGTGGCACACATGTGGGGATGCAAGCATGGCGCGTGTGCCGTGCATGGCGGGATGCAAGCATGGCACGCGGGTGGGGATGCCATGCAGCATGGCAGGTGCATGTGGGGATGTCAGCATGGCACGTACGTGAGAGATGCCAGCATGGCATGCTACGCCCAAGCAAGCTGACAATTACACAAGTTAATTGGGGTCAACCTTGTGAAACGTAGTGTGGGGATGCATGCAGGCTGAGGCATGTGTGGGGATGCATGCATAGCACGTGTAGGGATGCCAGCATGGCACGTGTGCCCGGGATGCTGCCAAGCATGGCATGGGTGTGCGGATGCATGCATGCATCATTGGCAGGACGTGTGGGGATATATGCTAGCGTGCCACGTGTCGTCAGTGGCCGGGGATGCAAGCATGGCCTACCTGTGTGGAGATGCATTCATGCATGGCAGGTGTGGGGATGCCAGCGTGCCACGTGTGGCCGGGGATGAAAGCATGTGGCCTACGTGTGGGGATGCAAGCATGCCCACGTGTGGCCGATCGCGATGCATGCATGCATGCCTGGGCACTGACGTGGGGGGATGGGCCAGCGTGGCACACATGTGGGGATGCCAGCATGGCGCGTGTGCCGTGCATGGCGGGATGCAAGCATGGCACGCAGGTGGGGATGCCATGCAGCATGGCAGGTGTGGGAATGTCTGCATGCCGCACGTACATGAGAGATGCCAGCATGGCATGCTACGCCCAAGCAAGCTGACAATTACACAAGTTAATTGGGGTCAACCTTGTGAAACGTAGTGTGGGGATGCATGCAGGCTGAGGCAGGTGTGGGGATGTCAGCAAGTGGCACGTGTGGGGAGGATGCTGCCAAGCATGGCAGGTGTGGGGATGCGCATTCATGCATCATATTTGGCAGCTAGGTGGGGGGGGGATATGCATGCGCTGGTTGTCTCGATCCTTGACATGCCAGCGTGCCACGCGTGTCGCGGCCGGGGATGCAAGCATGGCCTTGGTGTGGAGATGCATGCATGCATGGCAGGTGTGGGGATGCCAGCGTGCCACGTGTGGCCGGGGATGCACTGAGCATGGCCTACGTGTGGGGATGCAAGCATGGCAGGTGTGGGGATGCATCATGCATGGTAATTGTGGCCCGGATGCCAGCGTGCCCCGTGTACGTGGCCGGGGATGCAAACATGGCTTACGTGTGGGGATGCAAGCATCATTGGCAGGTGTGGGGATGCATGCATGCATGCACATGTGGCAGGTGTGGGGATGCCAGCGTGCCACGTGTGGCCGGGGATGCATGCATGGCAGGTACGTGTGGGGACAGTGCATCATGCATGGCATGGCAGGTGCGGGGATGCCATGCACTGAGCGTGCCATGCACGTACACGTGGCGGCCGGGGCCGGATGCAAGCATGGCCTAGTAGGTGTGGGGATGCAGGCCGTGCCCACTTCAAATGTTCCGAAAAGTGTGACACTTTTTGTCGTTTTTTGGACTTTTTCGACGATCGTCACTCTGCAGAGTGATTCGTCGTGCAAAATCGTGCGAAATTGTGCGAAATTTGCTGAAATCGTGTGAAATTTGCTGAAATCGTGCGAAATTGTGCGAAATTTCATGTGAAAAATGTCGACGGTAAAAAATTATGATGTGCACAACGTGTGTGAATTCATGCGAAATTTTGTCAAACGTCACTCCCCAAAACGACCCTTCATGTCCCACGTAGCTCCCACAAAAACCAGCATCTTCATTAAAACAATAAGTGGAAGCATACATGTGACACTAATTGACATGCCCGGAGGCACGCCGTTCAAGGCCCTTCATGAAGTACGTTGCCCTAGAGGCAACCAAGACAAGGGTGGGTGGGTGGGGAGCAAAGAAAGAGGCCGACAAAACCAGCCAGAGCGGCTTTTAGTCGCAAAACCTCCCTTATCCCTAGCTAACTGACGTCATTAAACCCTTATGTTTAGTGGATGCTAGTAAGACGCTAACCGTACAGACCGGGGGTAGAATATCCCGAATCTGCACGGCTAGTATTAAATAATGCGTAGGTTGTTCTTTTCAGGGGCACTGCACCTCACGCCCCGTTCCGCCCGGGTATAATCAACCCAAGCGCGGAACGCACATTTTATTTAATTCATTTTTCAACCATGCACTATATTGCATCTACTAATCACAAAAGCTCTAGCCAAACAGCTACGAGTAAACACTGCGACCTATAAGCCGCTCATCCAGCGGCCTCTTGTTCCCGCATTCACGTATAGAAGAAACTCCGTTCAAAGAACCCCGATTCATGTCCCACGTAGCTCCCACAAAAACCAGCATCTTCATTAAAACAATAAGTGGAAGCATACATGTGACACTAATTGACATGCCCGGAGGCACGCCGTTCAAGGCCCTTCATGAAGTACGTTGCCCAATCACCCCCGCCCTGGCTTTCCCTTGAAGCCGCACTCCACCTTGCTCGTTGTCACAAGTGACCGCCCTGCCGCAAAACGGGAGCCCCCCCACATCGGGAGGCGTGTGCCCGGCGGCTGTGGATGCATGGCCAGGCCCAAAAAGGCCCAGCGCATTTGCACTGCGATTGCGCACGGCCAGCCTATCATGACCCCTCTCGGGGCCCCGAGTCGGTACCGCTATGGCCGTCTCCCCATAGACCCGGGGTGCTTCGAGAAAAAACGTGGACCTAGCCCAGGCCCCGCCAGCCCGGATGCCCGAGGCCACAGCCCCAGGCACCTGGCTGAACGAGAGTCCGTTCAGCCAAGACCGCATTCCCCCCCGAGGTTTCTATGCGTGGGGAAAAAATTTCTAGCTTAGACGCTTTTCCCATCGCCGTCCCCAGCCCCAACCACCCCCCCTCGGCGGAAGGCAATTGCAAAGTTTGCTGGCCAGCAGCAATTTCCGAAGAAAAAGCCGCAGGCCGCGGACCGAGACACGGGTCGCCAGTGCCAGCCATCCGGCTCCAACCCGGGGTGCAAGCATCCCCAGGTACGGAGCACCAGCTCGCGCACTGGGCCGACCAAGCGACAGTTGAGCACCTGTCACGGCATCCGGCCCACCAAAGACCCCAAGCTGGGGAAAAGGTGCGGACCGGAGGTAATCTTTTTCTTTTCTTTTAGTTAACCGGGCGAGGAACTACGCCTGGCCGGTTAACAACTGGAAGTCTCACCACTGGCCAAGTGGCCAGTGCAACCAGTGCTTTTGGGATTTTGCTCCGCAGCACCCATAGCTGCGGCTGCCGCCGCAACGACAACGAGCAAAGAAAGAGGCCGACAAAACCAGCCAGAGCGGCTTTTAGTCGCAAAACCTCCCTTATCCCTAGCTAACTGACGTCATTAAACCCTTATGTTTAGTGGATGCTAGTAAGACGCTAACCGTACAGACCGGGGGTAGAATATCCCGAATCTGCACGGCTAGTATTAAATAATGCGTAGGTTGTTCTTTTCAGGGGCACTGCACCTCACGCCCCGTTCCGCCCGGGTATAATCAACCCAAGCGCGGAACGCACATTTTATTTAATTCATTTTTCAACCATGCACTATATTGCATCTACTAATCACAAAAGCTCTAGCCAAACAGCTACGAGTAAACACTGCGACCTATAAGCCGCTCATCCAGCGGCCTCTTGTTCCCGCATTCACGTATAGAAGAAACTCCGTTCAAAGAACCCCGATTGGTTGAAATCCATGCGAAATCGTGCGAAATCAGGCAAAATTGTGCGAAATCGTGCGAAATCGTGCGAAATTGTGCGAAAATGTGTGAAAATTTTGCGAAAATCACGCGAAAATCACGCGAACTCATGCGAAATTTTATTTTATTTTTGCGAAAATAGCGAAAAAGTGTCACACACTTGGCTTGGACGGCGGAACATTTGAAGTGGGCCCGGCCTGCAAGCATGGCACGTGTGGCCGATCGATGCATGCATGCAGGCACGGTGGCCCCAGTTACATACCCCGGGTATGCGAGCATAGCACATGTGGGGACATGCAAGCACGGCAGGTGTGGGGTCAGTGGGGATGCATGCATGGCATGCATGCAGGTGTGGGGATGCCAGCGTGCCACGTGTGGCCGGGGATGCAAGCATGGCCGGCCTATATAGGCGTGGAGATGCATGCATGGCCTACGTGCCGGGAATGCCAGCGTGCCACGTGTGGCCGGGGATGAAAGCATGGCAGGTACGTGTGGCCCCGGGGATATGCAAGCATGGCACGTGTGGGATCGATGCATGCATTAATTAACTAATTAATTAAACTCATGCTCCCGTTGGGGAGTCACGGAGCACCGAAGTGCTTTTAATCCAGGGATGCATGTGCACAACAGGAAGAAAGGGCAGAGACCCCCTTTCTCCTTCATGCCAGAGGCATGCCACCGCGCGGCAATCGGGCACGCCATAGACGATCCGGCAAGTGCTGTGGGTGCAATAAGACCCATGTTCATGCATATCATCATGCACATGCAGGCACGTACGTGAGGGGATGCAAGTATGGCACGTGTGGGGATGCACTTGAGCATGGCAGGCCGTGGGGCCCCGGCCGGATGCATGCATGCATGCATGCATCGGGCCTACTAAGGTGTGGAAATGACAGCGCCGGCACGTGCATGTTGTCGGGATGCAAGCATGGCGCGACTCGTGAGGGGATGCAAACATGGCACGAGGGGGGATGACAGCATAACCTGTGTGGGGATGACAGCATGCATGGCTCTGCATGGGGCCGGTCGTAACATAAGGAAAAACCCGAAAAGAAGCCAGAACCCTGAAGAAATTAAAAGTAAGCTGACACTGTCAGACAGGCCAATTAGGATCACGCCAGCTGCACAAGGTACAACTAACTACATCACAATACTACAACTGCGACACGCAGCAACATCGCTGCCGGCCCACCATGCAGGCCTGCATGGGAGGGATCTGAGACCGCATGGGTCGTGACAAAGTCGGCCCGGGTGCGGCGGAATAACTCATGTATATGCATCAGCCATGCGGTGTGAGTAAGGGCGATCGATCGAGTGACAGGCGCTGCCGCCATGATACGAGGACCACGTGTCGGTGGGCAGACCACGGGGCGGCCTGAACCTCGAGGGCGAGGCGGTATTCACGGCGCTGGCAGCACTCGTGGAAAACCTCCGCCGTCTTGGGGCCCATGGCCCCGAACTACTCAATTAAGGACAAAGGAGACGGACCTGGTGGGGCCCCACATTGCCGTAGGAGGCAAGCTTGTCGCGCTCAGCCACAGCCGCAGCAGCGCCGGCATCCACAGCCGCCCGGAGGGTCACGTGGCGAGCGGAGAGCGGCGCGCCGAGCCACGGAGACAATGAATATATATTAATTGAGAATGATAAATCACGGAGGTGAGATTGTATATATATTCATTAAGAATGATAAATTACGGTCCATGGTGAGATTGGCAACATAAGGAAAACCCCGAAAAGAAGAAGAACCCTGAAGAAGTTAATAGTACGTAATCTGACACGTCGAACATCCAAGGATCACAAGCCATGCAGCTGCACAAGGTACAACTAACTACATCACAAAACTACGGCACGCAGCAACATCGCTGCCGGCCCATGCACCATGCAGGCCTGGGAGGGATCTAGACCGCATGGGTCGCGACAAAGTCGGCTCGGGTGCGCGGCGGATCGAATAACACATATATATTAAAAGGAGTTTGGGGCCATGGGGCCCCTGACCTCCGCCTTCTTCAAGGAGTGTTGCCGGCTCCGGGAGGACCGGCTGGACCTGGAGGGCCAGCGGGCCCCATGGTCGGCGCGGACCTGGACGTCATATTGGCGTCAGCGCTTGTCGGTGGCGCTGACTCGGGCCATGGCTGACATCATGCTCCGCCGTACGCGGGCTGATTTTGCGGTGCAGCAGGGCTATTAGGTTCCTCCCGTTAGGAGTTTCCATTGGTCTTATCGTAGTATAGAGATTTGACATGGCTCTGTATAGAGGTTTATAGCTGGGCGTTTGCTTTGGTTTGAGTGATTTCACTCTGCTGTAAGTAATTATATTTTTAATATATATTAAAAATATAACTATGTAACTACCGGGGTGTCTGCCTCCAGAGCGCCGCGCTGAAGGTCTTCATGCGCATGATGCTGCACAGGCTCCGCGCCGCGCTGGACCCACACCTGGGTGAGTCTCAGATGGGTTTCCGTCGTGGTCGTAACACTGTCATGGCTGTGTTTGTCGCGCGCCGGTTGATGGAGGAGGTGCGTCGACTTCCCCCTGACAGTTTGCCGCTGGTCTTCATTTTTGTTGACTATATCAAGGCCTTTGACACGGTTCTCTGGGAGGCTCTTTGGGCCATCCTAGCTCTGGACCGGGTACCACCTGCGTTTATTGCTGCCATTCGCCGTCTGTATGAGGGTTCACAGGCAGTAGTGCGGACTGCGGAGGGCACCACTCCACCATTCCCCCTTCACCACGGGGTGTGGCAAGGTTGTGTCCTGTCCCCATACCTGTTCATTATTGTCGTGGATCACGTCATGCGCCGGGCACGTGCGCGCTTTACTGCTCTTAAGGGGTTCGAGCCAGGCTTGGACATCCTTAACGTGAAAGAGCACGGCGGGGTTAGACCTGGTTACCGCCTTGCCGACCTGATTTATGCAGATGATACCACCCTCATCGAGAGACCCGAGCACATTCAGACCTGGCTGGACTGCCTGGGCCTGGAGGCGCGGGCGGTGGGGCTGGAGATTAGTGTCAAAACTGAGGCGATGGTGATAGGAGCATCCAGTAAACCACCGCTGCCGCGCCTGCTCGACGGGACGGAGGTCCCGTTCCGCGACCGCTTCAAGCTGTTGGGGAGCTGGCTTCCTGACACCGCCGACGATGTGGACACCCGCATCGGCCTTGCATGGGCCAAGCTCCGTTCGCTCACACCCTACTGGCGCTCGAAGGGCCTTAACGGGCACCGCAAGCGCATGCTCTTCAAGGTCCTCGTCCTCACGGTGCTCACGTATGGCGCCGAGGCGTGGACCCTACCACCCAAACTGGCAGCTCGGCTCGACGGCACAGTTTACAGGATGCTCCGGCAGGTCCTTAATGTAGGTTTTTCCGAGCGTCCGTCATCAGAGTCTTTGTACCATGGCATGCCCCGTGTTTCGGACGAGATTAGGCAGCGTAGGATAGCATTTGTAGGACACCTTGCACGCACCAGCCAGGTCGACACCACCCTCGGTCTGGCCGGCCCCCAGCGGCTTGGACAGCCAGGGCGGCACATTCTGACCTGGCCTGGCCCCAAGGACATTCCCAAAAGGGTAGGGAAACCTGTCACGAACTACGTTCAGATGTTGCTGGACGACCTAGTGGTCCCAGCCCAGTTTGAGCACCGCATCCACTCTCTCTCCCGTCTTTGGACTGCCATGCAGGACAAGACGCGGTGGAAGAAGATTGTCAAGGCGCACACGCCCGACCCTGTGGGCAAGCCACCTCCCCCCAAGCGGAGGCGGCGTTTTGATGATGAGTAGTGCAGTTAGGATTTTCTAGATAGAGTTAGGATAGTTCGATCACGCGGCTTCCTCCACCCCATCCATCATGAAATATGTGCTACATGACCTCCCCACGGAGGCATGTTATAATCTAATTTAATTTAATTTAATTTAATTTAATATTAAAAATATACAATAAGTACTTACAGCAGAGTGAAAGCACTCAAACCAAAGCACATATATATATTAATAATATAATTACTTACAGCAGAGTGAAATCACTCAAACCAAAGCAAACGCCCAGCTATAAACCTCTATACAGAGCAATGTCAAATCTCTATACTACGATAAGACCAATGGAAACTCCTAACGGGAGGAACCTAATAGCCCTGCTGCACCGCAAAATCAGCCCGCGTACGGCGGAGCATGATGTCAGCCATGGCCCGAGTCAGCGCCACCGACAAGCGCTGACGCCAATATGACGTCCAGGTCCGCGCCGACCATGAGGCCCGCTGGCCCTCCAGGTCCAGCCGGTCCTCCCGGAGCCGGCAACACTCCTTGAAGAAGGCGGAGGTCAGCTAGGGGCCCCATGGCCCCAAACTCCTCCAGGACAAAGGGCACCACACGACGCGGTGCCCGACGTCGCCGTAGGCCAGGAGCTTGGCCCGCTCCGCCCGGTCCGCCGTGTAACCTGCCGTGAGGGAGGCCCCAGCCACGTGGCTAAGAGCCAAGGGCCGCGCCACCGAAACGTCGATAAGCAGATGCCGGCCACCCCCCTCAAAGTCCAGCACCACGATGTCAGGCCGGTGGTTGGGGGAATAGAAGGCAGCGCCATCCGCATCCTCGGCAGCGCTTCGTTTAGACTTTTTTCCACAGCCGGCACCGCGCCGGCAACAATTTTCCTTGGCCGGTAGCCGGCGAATGCCGGCCAATAGCCGGCGTAGGCCGGCCACGATCTGGCCAAGTACCTGGCTCTGTGGACAGAGGAGTGTGGAGGCACTGATGGAACGCGGGAATGCTGGTTGATAAACTTGATTCGATGCTGGTTGAGAAACTTGTTTGAAAACTACACCCCTCACATTGTTTGTTTTACTAAATAATTCTGAGGCGCGGCGTCGACCACCTGCAACGATAAATAGAACAAAAGATTCTTTTAATTTTTTTTTAAATAATTATTCCTGAGCGTACTCCCCTGTCTTTTTTCATAGCTACCAAACAAACAAAGAAAGTGTAAATTAATATTCTTTGACTGCCCAACTGAAGCGCTTCTTTTGCGGTAAAAAACAAAGAATCTCTGGCTGAAAAATTTGCTCAGTTTTACTAGCCGTCAAAAGAGCAGTGCAGCCTAGTGCAGCCGGCTGGGTAGCCTGGGTTATAAAACAAACAAAGAATTATTAAATTTCGCAGCTAGTTCAACGGTTGTTTGGTAACCAAACAAACAAACTAATCACTAATTAATTGGACGGGCACATTAGCACTTGCAACCAATAAAACACTTTTTTCTAATTCCAAAATGCTAGGGGTGCCGGCGCTGCGGTGTAGTTGTTGTTGTTCTTGTTGTGTCCCACGCCGCACATGGGCAGCAGAGAATCTACAGAGGCCGAGGGCCGGATACCGTATATTAGGCTGCGGTGTAAGTTGTGTACCTTACAGCATGAGGTGGGCCCCGCCGCGCCGGCACCTAGGAGAGCCAGCCGTCTGGCCGGATCCGCGCCGGGTACTTTTCTCCACAGCCGGATCCGTCCGGATCCGGCAGCCGGATCCGACGGATCCGGCTGTAAACGAAGCGCTGATCCTCGGACCGGATGTTCGCGTGCAGGGGAAAACCGACCGAATCATGACGAGCACCACCGTCAGGAGGACAGTGTGCAAATACAAATACCAATTCTGATTCTGTTGGCCCCCCATGCAGGCAAGGTAGTGAGTCCCCGTGGGATCCAGCGGCTGCCCACAGCTACCACAAGGCCGCCCGGCCGGAACAAGAGGCTGCGGGGCAAATAGCTGGTGCCGGAGCGCCACCGAGTAGTGGCTGGGAGCCAAGGCGAATGGGGGGGCCATGGGAAGATCACGAAGGTACGCCGAGCCCACACTCCGCAAGGAAAGCGAGAACAGCCACGCACGTCCCTGCATGGGCGTTGAGGTCCGCGAAAAGAGCAATCCAATCAGCCGTGTGCAGAATACCCGCGTAGGTTTTCTGGTGTTTATCGATGATGCGAGCAGGGAATGCGGCGGGAGATTGAACGGAGGCGACCGAGGGAGTGCCGCGAGGGAGGTGGCGCTGTATACCGCCTGAGCGGCACGGACGGGAGAACAGGCCTGCTGGATCTCAGCATAGGCCTCCTGGATGGCAGTGACGAAGGGCAAGGGGTTGCTGGGGTCCAGGAGGTCAGGCGCTGCCGTTGCCAAAAGGGGCAGGAGCCGGCAGCTTTCCGCCCACGACTGAGCGACGGAGCCCAAAAATGCTGCTGGGGCCAGCCGGGCGGCACGAGTCAGACCACAGCCACCCATCCGTGCAGGCAGGGAGGCAATGCGAATAGCATGTGGCGGGAGGTCGGGGCCCGGGACCAGCTGCGCCAAGGCCGACTGGATGCGTTCGTCGTGGCCCTCGGCGGCCAGCCGGACCTGAGCCGGAAGAGCGCCCCGGAGCCAGTGAACGACGCGAGGGTGAGCGCAAAACCACAGAAGCAGACCCTTGGTCTGCGAATCATTCAAAGGCGCGCAATCAAGGGCAGTACCTCAGTGCGTGCCTCGAGGGCGGCCCGCAGAGCATCGATGACAAACGCGGGGTCGCCAACCGGAACGCCGAGGACATCCAACCCATGGAGGCGCTCGTCCCGGCCCAAGAGCTGGGGCGGAAAGCCGGAGCAATCACCTTGGGGCGAGTACACCGCGCACTTGGCCAGGGTCAACTGGAGGTTGATGTCGGCCACCGCGGTCTGCAGTGCCAGCAGAGCCGCGGTGGTGTCCGGCACAGGGCCCAGAAGGTAGATATCATCCAAGTATAGGCCTGAATAGCGACCGCCGGGTGGGCAGCATGGACCGCTTGGAGGCAACCCTGGAGGGGGGCGGCAAAGTACAGGGGTCCCATGCAGGGGGTCCCCTTGCTGGGTGCCCGTCCGCGACAGCAGGCCGCCGCGAGTGCCGTCCGCCATGATGTGAACCAGTTGGCCGGGCTGGCCGTAGCACACGGCTGTCCAAGCGTACAAGTCCTCGAAGGACTCCATGACGGCCGCAAACATGCTGGCGCGGGACAGACTGTTGAACGCGTTGTGGCAGTCGACCTTGACGACAGCGTGGGTGGGGTGGGCCTCGAGGTAGGCCTGCACCGAATGGATGAGGATATCCGCCCCGCCTGGAGTCGTCACCCCCAGCTGGGCCGCCACCGAGGTCTCACCCGCTGCGAGGGGCGGGCAGAAAAAGGCACGGAGCTCGGGCGCCTTTTGGCAGCAGATCACTTTGCCCACGAGCTTGCGGAGCACCTCACCGCAGGCGATCGGGCGCACCTTGCCCTCGGGGGGGGGCAAGACACCCTTGAGCAGAGTTCAATTATACGCAATACGCGGTTATACGCGCGGGGTCCGTATAATGGATAATACGGTATAATACGGTATTATCCGGAAATTATACGCAAATACTGGATTTCGTCGTTTTGGGGGTTGTTTCATGCATTTTGATATCATTTCAAGCAGTCCACATGTTTCTGACACTAAATTACACATGATACATGGGTTGCCACTGCTCAGCAGTGCTTGGGAACACTGGACGTGTAAACCGGGGTTCCCAAGGAGCTAGATTACCTACTATGCATTATACCCTAAAAAACAACGCCAAATGAAATGGAAAGATGAAAAAAGCAAAAGAAGTAAGATGGCTATGCTTCCATGCAAGCAGGTCCTGGGCATCTCCATGTTTCTTGTATGCATGAGGAGCACACAAGAAGAAGGCTGACTTTGGCGAGCAAAACAAGAAATAGTGGCTAGATCTGGCCAGAAAACCACTTGTTTCGAGATGCTTTTAGCAAGAAAAAACATCGCGTTATCAAGCTTATCATATTTATAAACCGTGCCAAGCACTACGTCACTGCTTTCGATGAAGCATAAGCTAATAGCAGACAAACCTGGTCCAAAATCTGCATGTCGTAGTGGTATTCCCCAACCATCACAAGCCAACAATGCGTAGAGGCAGTAAAGCAACCAAAAGACAAGCAGAAAACCTCCACTACAGGTCTACGATTATTTTACAATCCACCCAACAACTTGATACAGTACAATGAACACGTGAACAGGATAGCACGTACCAGATCAAAACCGCATATTACCTTTCTTGACGGAGCCAGCATGCCCACCTGATGGACGTAGCTGCGAGCCTTTCCTGGCCGTCGTCGCCTATAAATCATGTAAGGAATAACGTGAAAGTAGCTATCCGCGTTCAAATGTAGGGGCATTTCCCGCCTATCAACAGTTAGCACAAGCACGGTCGCCACCTGGTTGCTGAAACGAGGTTGCCGCATCGAGCAGAAGGTCGAGACACATCCGCGCACATCCCAAAGCTGCCTGGCCAAGGATATAAGCTTTTCAAGACCTAAGGATCATGCCTAAAATGTAAAGCGGCCATGCTCTCGTACCAGTCAGTTTTCTGTGTGACTTCAATATTCGGTGCATGGCTGCCCGAGAGGCAAGGGCAGAGACCTAAACAGCATGGAGGGTTGCCAACTTGCCATGCTACAGTGTAGCTTGCTTGTAAGATCCTTGTGTCTCACGGTCGCCAAATGTCAACCAGTGGATGGTTTCCGTAGTGTTTCTAAGTTCCCTTGCTTTCCCGCCTTGGTTCCCGCACGAAAAATTTGGCTGCCGGACCTCGGATGAGCGCGAAAACCCCATTATACGCGCGCCGATACGTGTTATTCGCCGTATTATACGTAAAAATACGCAAATCGTATAAAACGGATAAAAATTATACGCTCGACCTTGTATAACGCGTATTATACCGTATTATACCGTATAATACGCCGTATAATTGAACACTGCCCTTGAGCAGAGCGAGGAGGCGAGCGCCCGCTAACCACTCGCGCGCAGCGGGAGGAACGCGACCAGCCGCCAGGTCAATGAGGGTGTCAAAGAGAATGTCCTCGCCCCCATGCCCCACCAGGACCTCCAAGTGCTCGTAGCGCCAGCCCGACGGCCCGGTAGAGGAAGCCCGCGGGACCGCACGCATCACCTCCAGGAAGCAGTCGCGGTCCAGCCGGAGGGGGGCCGGCAGGGGGTCCGGCACGGGCAGCTGGAAGCCGGGCTCCGCAGGGTGAAGAGCCTCCAAGGCCGCCAGGGTAGCCGCATTGGCGGGGGGCAGCTTGGCCATTTCCAAGCGGGTCATGGCCCGGCTGAGCTGCCCCTCGCGGACGAGGCGGATGACGTCGGCGGCCACCCGCTCGAAGTTGACCTCCCCCGACAGCCGGGCCGTGCGCGGGGGCGGCACGCCAAACAGCCCCTCCCAGTCCCCCTGCAGAAAGCTAGCGTCGGCAACGGGCAATAACCGCAGCCTGGAGGCCGCGCACACCACGCCCGAGAGGGGTGAGGAGCAGGCGGGGGGTCACCATGTGCAGTTTAAAGCCCAGCGGGTCGTCCGGAGCGGCGTGCATGCGCCGGAGAGAAACGATTGCACATTGCGCGAAAAGGCTACGCGCGCGGTGGGGGAGGTCGGTCAGGGTAGACGTCGGGTTGATGGCGCATGCAGCCCAGGGAACCGTGTCAAGCCAACGCCAACTGGCCGAGTAGTCGGGCGGCGGGGGCTGGGAGCCGGTGGGAGCCGAGGCGGGAGGGGGGGAGGGGGCCGGGACTGCTGGCCGGTTGAGGGGCCGTTGAGCAACACAGGCGCGCGCGTGCTGAGCGCGCCCGTGAATGGAGTACACCCGCTGGCAGTGAGCTTCCGGGCACCGGTAACAGCTCATGGCCTGCAGATCCGCCGCGCCGAGATCGGGGTGCACAGCGCGAAGGTGCTGGCAGAGGAGGTTACGGTTGTGGAACACACCAGCACACGGGGACCCCGTGGGAAGCAGCACGGCACACCGGTGAAGGCCGTCGGCGGGCGCTGAGTGGCGGGGAGCGGCGCCAGCAAAGGCAGGACGTGGGGCCTGCGGCGTCTCCCCAGCCGGGCCGGCAGGCGCGCGCACCACGACCCGACCAGCGCCCGGCCTGCCCGCCGGGGCCACGGAGGAGGCAGTGCCCACCGGGGAGACCCCCAGCGGAGGGGGATCGAGAACGCCGGCGCCCCTCCCCGGGGGACTCGCCAGCGCGCCCGCGACCACCCCACTGGGCCCCGGCAACGAGGCCAGGGGCTGCGGCCGAGGGGTCGGGGAGGCAGCTGGCCCCGGGGCCCGCGGTGGGGACCCGGCAGGGGACCCAGCGAGACCGGGGGCGGGCCGAGAGGAAGCGCAGTCCCAGGGGGCGGCACATATATATGCATCAGCGGCCGGCGGTGCGAGTGATCGAGGGCGAGTGACAGCTAGGCACTGGCAGCCGCGCCAATTAATATACTCGTGAGGACCACGTGCGGGCAGACCACGGGGCGGTCTGACCCTCGAGGTCGAGGCGGTATTCACGGCGCTGGCAGCACTCGTGGAAAAACTCCGCTGTCTTGGGGCCCATGGCCCCGAACTCCTCAAGGACAAAGGGGATGACCCGGTGGGGCCCCGTTTGCCGTAGGAGGCAAACTTGTCGCGCACGTGCAGCCACAGCGGCAGCAGCGCCGGCATCCATAGCCGCCCGGAGGATGTGGCAACCGGAGAGCGGCCGAGCCACGGAGACATCGATGAGCAGGTGGCAACCGGGCTGCCCGTCGTGGTCAAGCACGGTAATGTCGGGGCGGTGCATGGTTGGGTGAGTAGAGGGCGGCCCCATCCGCGTCCTCGCACTTGATGGTGGAGTGGGGAAAGACCGACCGAACCATGCCACATGCACGTGTACGTCCATGCACCCGGAGGAGAGCGGGATGGAGATAGAAGAACCAGTTGTGGTTCTGCTGGCCACCCATGCACACGATGTATAGTGCGTCCCAGTAGTATCGAGAGCAAGCCCGAAGCTGCCGCGCAGGACGCACCCGCCGTGATGAGAGGTTGCGGGGCAAACAGCTGGTGCATGGCCGGCGGAGAGCGATGGCGTAAAGGGCCGGAACCAGCGTGAACAAAGGCCGGCTCATGCATGGGGAGGGCGCGCAGGAATGCGGACCCCACGCTCCCCTCAAGGGAAACGGAGTGAAGCCAAGCCTTCGAATTATAATCGGTCCCATGATCGTTCAAGCTTGCATGCAGACCCATCCAGTCGGCACAGTGTTTTATAGTATACCCGCGTAGGTCTTTGTTGTTTTTCATGAACGCAGGCAGCCGGAAGGCACTAGGAGTGACGACAGTACGTACGTGGACACGCCGGGCGTGCCCTGCATGGGGCAGGCGACGTCAGTCGACCGGCCTGGGCGGGGCGGACGAGGTCGCAGGCCTGCTGGATCCCGAGCCGTAAGAATCCTGCACAGCCTGCACAAAGGGGAAGGGGGATGGGGTGACCAAGTCGGGAATGGCGCTGACGGCGCTGGGGACAAACCGGCGGATCTCCGCCCAGGCCTGATCGAGCGACAGAGCCATTGAGCCAGTGACTAGGATCAAGGCGGCGGGGCCGGGCGAGGCGGGCGGCGCGGGTGAGCCCACACCCGCCCATGCATGCGGCAGGGGAGGGTGGCCAAGCGCATGGAGTGAGCTGGCAGGCTAGGGCCGGGAAGGAGCACTTGCAAGGCGGCCTGAATGCGCTCGTCGTGGCCTTCCGCGGCAAGCCGCACCAAGTGGGGGGGAGCGCAACGGAGCCAGTGAACCACCCGCGGGTGCACCCATGGGCGCAAAACCACAGAAGGAGCCCTTTGGTCTGGGGGCCCTTGAGGCGCGCCCAAGTCTTTAGGACATGGGTGCGCTGTTCCACGGTGGCCCGGAGCTCCTCTCATGACGTAGTCAGGGTCACCCACAGGGACGCCCAGGCACGAGAAACCACGCGCCCGCGCCAATTCCCCGGCCCGGGTGGTAGCCGCGGGAATATGCCAGAGCAGTCCCCCTGGGGCGAAAAGACTGCACACGTACTTGGGGAGGGTGAGCCGAAGGTTGATGGCCGCCATGGCCACTTCAAGGGCAGCCAAGGCGGCAACCACAGCGTCGGCCGGGCCAAGGGCATGGATATCGTCCATATAGGCCGGCGAGGAGCACGACATCCGGGTGCGCAGCGTGGACACCTTGGAGAGCCTTGTGCAGCGGGGCGGACATGCAGGTAAAAGGGGCCGAGGCCGGGTCAACCTTGCTGGGTTCCCGTGCGGGAAGTGACGTTGGCGAACGTCCCATCCTCCATGAGGAAGGAGAGTTGAGTGGGTTCGCCGTAGCAGGCTGCTGTCCACGCAAGAAGGTCAGGGAACGCCTCGCCGACGGCCGCAAAGATAGATGCAAGCCTTGGTGACAGCATGGAACGCATTGTGGCAATCCACCTTCAGCGCCACATGGGTCGGATGCGTCTCTAGGTAGGCCTGATCACTGTGTGCACGATGATGTCGCTGCCCCCTTTGGTGGCGACGCCAAGCTGGCTTTTTTTTTTTTACCGATATAAATTCATTGAGAATGATAAGTTACGGAGGTGAGAGGGGCATGCAACATAAGGAAAACCCGGAAAAGAAGAACCTATATACCGTTTTTTTTTTTTTTAAAAACCGATATATATGCTTTACCAATAGTTATCCTTGATATTGCTTTACCGATGCCCTGCTGCCGTCTGTATCGTTGAAACCCCTGAGTTCTGGCCGCCACCGGTTGTCGTTGAAAACTGCATGTTATGGAGCTTTATAGGTACCGTTGACAGCCCAACACCACGGGATCGTTGCTGACCCCGCCGAGTATTCCTTAATTACTGGCCGCTTGCCGTCTAGGTCGTCGTTGAATTCCTTGAACCGGGATTGCCGCCGACCTGTCCAGCGGTCGTTGAATAGTGGAACCTCTATATCTACACCAAGCTCCGCCTTGGTTTCCTAACTGGCTACACTACCTCTCTCTGGGAGAGATAGCTAACCTCGATCGCCAGCAAACAAACTTCCAATAACCATGCAGTGGGCGTAACGTGCCCGGATTTACACCTAAACCTGAGCTACGTAGCGAAAGATCAACTGTGCCGGTATTAGGAAGAATCAAGGTGGTCTAATGCAGATTGCGCTTCACGACTGGGGTCGTGAGGTATCTGGCACCGCGACTTGATCAGTGCCAATTGATCATGCATGGCTAGCTTCGATAAAAGAACAGCGCGGACATGGGGGGGCTAGCTATAGGGCCTCTCCGTGATTTGGAACAAGATGATGGACAAGGCCAAGTGGGCCCAGGTCATAGATCGAGGACAACGAACCCTCTCCCATGGGGAAGCGCCCACATGTTTGCAAACGCGGGAAGCACACTAGACAGGACCCCTACTCGGGTAGAGAGCTTAGAATAATAGAGTTGGCTTGATGTTGTAGTAAGATGTGATAGATTAGACCAGTAGGATTGCGTGTCCCCATCCATCCATTCATCGGGGTTAATGCTCCGTGACTCTCCAACGGGAGCGCGAGTTTAATTAATTGATTAATGGCGAGCAAGACCAGTTACAAATGGATAGTTGCCCCAGGCTCAATGTGTAGGCTTCATCTCGACGAGACTCTCGTCCTCGGACCAATTTCACCTAGGTCTGCCACCAAGCTGGCAGGTTGGTGCCGACATATGGCGCGCCGACCTTCCAGAGACCCGAAACAGTCCACACAAGATTCTGCCTGACGACTCGGGCCGACATCGACCCTATACAGAATCCACGCTTGACCACCAAATCTCAGCCATCCATGAAGTACGCAGCGCTGCGCGACTGCACCGGCCCCCAGAAGATCTCGTACTTCAACCTATGCCCAAAATAATTAGTCCGAATCACACAAACTTTCATGCATAATTAATTAATTATAATTAATTGACACGTGACTGCGTTACGTGAGCAGAAGTCCTCAGTGTCAGTGGGAGGGGAACATGGGATGGGATGGATGATGTAAGCTATCTAGGTCCTATAGTTACAGGGTTCGTTGTGGGCACCACGGCCCGAATCGCTATGAATGCCATTAAATTAAATTAAATTAAATTAAATTAAATTAAATTAAATTAAATTAAATTAAATTAAATTATAACCTCCGTTGGGAGATCATGTATCACATATTCCTTGATGGATGGGTGGAGTGGAGGAAGCCGCGTAATCGAACGAACCTAACTCTAAGCTATCTAGTCTAGAAAATCCTAACTACACTACTCATCAAAACGCCTCCTCCGCTTGGGGGGACTGGGGGAGGTGGCTTGCCCACAGGGGCTGGCGTGTGAGCCTTGACAATCTTCTGCCACCACATCTTGTTCTGCATGGCAGTCCAAAGAAGGGAGAGAGAGAGGGGATGCGGTGTTCAAACTGGGCTGGGACCACTAGGTCGGCCAGCAACATCTGGGTGTAACGTTCGTGGCATGTTTCCCTACCCTTTTGGGAATGTCCTTGGGGCCAGGCCAGGTCAAAATATGCCGCCCTGGCTGGCCAGCACGCTGGGGGCCGGCCAGACCAAGGGCGGTGTCGACCTGGCTGACCAGTGCGAGCAAGATGTCAGAGGTGTGATGAATGCCATACGCGGTCACACGCGGAGCCCCCACAGACTTGGGGGTGGTCTCCTTCATCACTACTACCTAAACTATCATAATTCCATACAAAAGTCCTGACCAAAGGACAAATTAATCCCAAATAAGTCCTGAAATGAGTCCTAAAGTCCTGCGGACTATGAAAACAAGCCTTGAATACACAATTTATTTCATTGTTGCGCCCGTTCCAAGTCCCAAGGGTCGGGCCCGCAACACCAAGTCCCCTTGAGCCCCTTTGTCGTTCAAATATTATACGAGCTCACCAAGTGCGTGCCGTGCGTGTGCGTGTTGTTGAACTAGACAAAAGATAGATATGTGCGGACATTGATGGAATATGATTGCGACGTAATTGATATAATTGCATTGATTGATATTAGTCGGACCTATTTAGCCAGGACCACATGCCACCGAACTTGTCCACCAGCCACATAATGTGGATCCCGTGGTGGCTACATCGTGGCAAGGATACAGCAACGTAGATTGCGTCCTCCTCTGAAGCACAAAGGTGCAGGAATTGTGAGTGCTCGACAGGCTGGCACCAAGATTGCGTAGCTTATCTGAAATGTGCTGAGAAAGCGTTACGCTAGCCACATTCCGTTTACACTCTCTAGTCGAGTAGTACGACTGAATAGCACGCTAGCTATAGGTCGTAGGACCCTGAACGTACACATCATGACATAATGTGCCGGTTCTCGTAGCTTCGGCACTAATATCTTAGTCATTCAGTTCAACCAATCATGAGCCGTACGTAACATATGACACGTGCTCACTGCCCCAACACTGTATAATACTCTGCCGATATAAAGTATGGCCAGAAATACGGCACGCGGGACGCAACCCTAATACCTCCGTTTACAATAGATGGCCTACATGAAATATATTAACGGCAGGCAGTTGGGCACACAGGGTGAAATTCACCTCTGACACGTGTGCATATGTGTGTGTGTGTGTGTGTGACTGTGTGTGTGTGTACACGTGTGTGTGTGTGCCCAAGTGGGTGTGTGCACGCATGTGTGCATGCATGTGTGCGCGTGTCATATTTGCATATACGTCGACTTGTGCATATTCCAGGCGACACCATGTTAGTGGTTACGGTACAAGCAGTGGTGCATAGCATGCACATTCCCTGTAAATGGTCTGACCTAAGCAGATTGATGGTGAGGTATGTCTCACTTTGCGTACGATTTCATTGTGGAAAACGTTGCGCCAAAAACCCCTCACAAGAGATCTTACCAGAATGCTATGAAAAATCTTTGAGGATGCCAGCTTACTGTGTTTATTTATATACAACCCCAGTCATGTCCTCCCAGACTTTCCACAGCTTCTTCCGAACTGCCTCATCATAGGTAGAAGGCATGGACCTGTTCTGCCGTCGGCTCACAAAGTACTTGCCAGTAACCTGCATTGGCAATCATTGATCACACAAGCACCGCAATGTGATGACACGGTCAATACATAGATGGCAGAATCAACCTATGCCCAGGCACGGTGACCCCAATAGGAGCGGGCTCACCCGCGTGAGACGTAGACATGCCTGAGTTGGAAGAAAGGTCAGCACAAGCCACAGATTCATCCTTGGTGTGGCTTGAAAGGATCAAGCCCCTTACAACCGAGCCTTGGACTTTTAAATCCAGGTCTAGATGATGGTCTAATTAACCCGATAAACCCAAGGTTGGACGTTGCAGGGAAACAACGTCAGTGGTTGTACGACCAGTGGCCATATGTGACGGTAGGGACGTCCAGGAGATAAACTTTGGGGGCCCGCTTCCGAAAGCACATGCATGGTCGTATGCTAGCTAATCCTCGCTGAGCTTAAGTCCACACAATGGGCAGTAAACTGCACGTGCAGATTGGTAAATGGTAGATAGCGATGAAAGATAGTAGCGTGGCACCGATTCCGCAGCCCTGGGTCTACACAATCATATTCGTCCATGAATTTTGTGTGGATTGCATGCATACGCATGCATATTTGCATACACTTCCACACGAACGCAGGTGCACTTAAAACATGAGGAGCGAGATACCCCATCCACCTGATAGATGAGGTCAGCGAACTCAGCTCGCTTGGGAGTGGTGACTCTTGCCTTCCTAGGCCATGGAACTCGTTAATCGTGCTACAATGGGGCAAAGCGGCGCATGCAAACGGAGGGAGGCGAGCTGTTTCCATCCATTCACAACCAAGGACCCGAGGTATCCATCAATTCAATCCATTGTAACAACCAGCGACGGAAAGCCATGCCTCAGAAACATGGCTTCCTCGTCCTGGAGTTGCGCCATGATTCCCCAACAGAAATGCGGTGCCAATCTAAATGAGCTAATCATCAGGTCCAACCATCTAAGTTGATGATTAGTCCTGGCACCCACCTGAGCAAGTGCAGGGTCTGTAGCCAGGTGGAACTCGTCGTTGGCGGCGCTGACGGGTATGCCACAGGGGCCCCATCCCGCCAGCAACATCTTGGTGTTGACGGTGCCTGGATCCAGACAGTTCACCTGCACCCAGCAGCGCATAATCAACCATTTAATGAATTTGATGCAGCAGGGTGATAGACCCGCCGAATGGCAGGATGTACATACTTAGCACGACAGGGTAAGCGCACCATTCAGTTCTAACAAGACCTCGCGAGGATTTAAAAGTTGTTTTAGAATAAGAAAAAAAATCTCAGAATAGGAATTACCTCAGGAGAGAGGAAAACACAAGAGAAGATACGAAGCTTTCCAACAAACAGGCTCTACCAAGGGGGCCAGGGCAGCCCGTGGCCCACAGCCTGATCCTGGCAGCTGCAACCAGCATCCATCCATGTACCCACGCAAAGATCGCCACGCAGGTGATGGACAGCTGGCCAAGCCCTCCACACAGGGTATGGGATGCGTGGGATAGCAGATACTGGAAATGACATCATTGAACGATAGAATAAAACTTGTAGTATAGTTGTTCGTTGAAGGACATGGTGAGGGTGTCAGGCGTTGGCCAGGCTCGAGAAAAAGTGTTCCTTACAAGAGAGAATGTTTAGCATATGAACACTACGGATGTGTAGCATGCTCAAGTTCCTCAAGTGGAAAAAAAACTGGCATCCGTACCGTGACTCCCTCATCTTTGAGCCGCTCCGCCAGCTCGTAGGTGAAGAAAACACTGCAGCCACAATGCGCCCACAATGAGGCCCCCCACAAGCACACACACCCAGACCCAGACCCAGACCCAGAAACAGCCACGCATACCGCAAGTCAACAAAGAAATCATCCCACAGGGACGCCATGGTTGAAAATGTCACGTACCATGCATCAAAAGTTGCAAGCGGTAAGGAAGCCATTGCTCATACTGTCATACACCGAAACAGCCAGTCCTATCGAGCACCATTGTTTCCGAGCACACTGGCAAGCCTGTATCCTGACACTTCACACGAGCATGCGTGCGCGCCTACATGCTGACATCCCGCGCGTACCCCGCGTGTATACCTGCACAGCTTGGAGAAGCCGTAGGACGAGTATGAGCTAAAGTTCTTCTCAAACTGGAGGTTGGAGAAGTCCACACCGCCACCTGTCGCCAGGGGTGGCGCAGGGCGTTCAATCGATAGGGGGTGGATTCGCAGGCAAGTAAATACAGGTGTAGACTGTGGTCACGCAGGAGGGATAGTAACCATGCACTAGCACTTAGCACGACGTGAGAATGATAGACATGCCTCATAGTAAGCATGCCTAAAAAGAAATGGATCCAACTCCTCTTCTCGCCAGCGGGATGCTATCACCTCTCGCATGCTGAAACGTGCAGCCGGTGGTTTTTGTCGCACCTGTGAACTGCAATTGCCTAAACACCCCCTTCCCGAGGGAAAGCTCGTCTCTAAAAATTGATAACTTGGACATGTGCGGCACCAATGCACACTTAGCATACAAAGCAACGGCCTCTTTATCACAGTAAAGATCCTCACAAACGCTGCCCTCTTCCCCCCACTCGTGCGCCTTCCTTAACCCATGTGGGTTAATCACTGGCCAATAAATATATGCAACCATGACGAGGAGCGTCATGGATCATAAAATACGCGAATACGAGGGGAAAGAAGGGGGGACTTCCGCAGAGACTTGCACGGGAACTACACCCATTTACTTCAAGGATGGACGCATGGAACCCACTTGCATGCTTAGCCTTGCCAGCAAGACAGGTGCCAAGGATGGGGGGCAGATATTGGAGAGCCCTCCGGGCTGTTTGAGTTACGAGTGGGATGCCCCTTGCACGAATATGGGCTGACTTAGTGAGGAAACTGCGCATGCCCAAACATAGCACCGGCCAATGAAAAAAAAAAAAAAACGTGCCTCCTACAGGCTCTTCCAGAGGGCCTTTTTAGGGCCTTCCGTAGGGCCTTCCAGAGTGCATTGTAGAGGGAATTCCAGAGCTTCTTTAATCAGGCCTTGCCCAACGTCATTGTGCGTTACTGCAGGACTGATTACAGAATGACAAACAAGCCCTTGGACAGGAAAAAATGCTACCGCGCATAGCTCAAGCTAGGCCGGAGGTTCCCCATGGATTACCTGCAACAGAGGGGGGTTGCGTTGCGAAGCCGTAGTGGTAGCCCCGTGCTCATATGTTCCTGACTGTGCTCAACGGACATAGCTCTGTTGCCCTGATCAACTTGCTCGACTGCCCTGCCCTTCCCTGCTCTAGTAAGTTTTCCTTCGCTTGTCCATTCGAGGCAGTCTGGAACAACGTGGCTTGTCCCGCTGCTTACCGCCGTCACTCTGCGATATGGAGCTCACGTTGATGATGCGCGGCGTGGTCCCCCCCCTCACGAGGTCCAGGAGCAGGCCCGTCAGCATGTACGGCGCCAGCACATTCACGGCCCACGTCATCTCAAACCCGTCCTCCTGCGCATTCGGCGGCGCCACCATGGGTTTGTGCCATATGCAGGTCGGACAGGGGTGGTGACTAGTGCACCTTGCACACGTGAGGCATGATGCGCTAGACGAGAGATTTGGGACTGCCCATGCGGGCCAGGGAGATGAACACACGATTGATCCAGCATGCTGATGCTGATGCATCCCCCAATTTATCACGTCATTTTCCAGACAAGTACTATGCTGCGTACACGCACATGTCAGCACGAGCGGCTCAGGGAGTTCGTACACGAGGACGAGACCTGTTGTATGCGCATGAAGAGTTCAATAAACGACCAAGTATCGTCTCCAAGTATCGGCGCACGCTCTCCCATGCCGCAAAGGCCCCAAGAACGCATCATCATCAAAACACTCGCGTCGCCCCCAAGAGATAACCATCCAATCCCCATACCTCACTTGTGCCTCATTGGGGGGAGCATTCCTGGTTTCCCTAACCCCCCAGTGCACACCCGTGCCGCTGCCACGCTACCAATCCCCGAACCATGAACTCACCCAACCCACATCCCCGTGCCCACCGTCACCGTCCTGCGTGCCACGGCGGGAATGCACAGCCCATCTAGCCACGACGGTGGCACCGAGACCTTCGCACTGCCTTTGACCTTGTCCTTGTCCACTGTATCCTCCGTACCAAAGGTTTTGCTCGACTCCCGTCATGTGAGATTTTGGTACGATACTCGGATGTTATTGTTAGGATGTGTGCTGAAGAGAGGCCCAGGATGCCAGCGAGACCTTGCTCAGCGAGCTGCATGTCGTGGTGAGGTGCCATGGGCAAGCAAGCTAGCGCCCCAGTTGCGGAGGGAAAAAAAAAGTAGGGTGGGTGGCTGTACAATAATTATGGCAGGTCACATTTTCACGAGCACGGCCGCCAGACAGGCTGACACAGCGCGACAAGAAAACACTCAGGCCCACAATAACCGCACAAAACCACCGTACCGTGTGTCAGCTACCAGGCCGGATCCAGCACAGCACCTCCAGGTGCCCAGTGAGTGCGGTCATAAAGGAAAGGAACCGACTACATAATTACTTGGCACAGTTAATATGGCAAGGGCGACCCCTTTAGGACCGTGGCAGGGGGATAACGATCGTTATGGCCGAGGAAACAATCCTGAAGATTCGATTCGCGGGGACCAGAATCACAAAACTAGACAGGACTCCAGTGACGACTGAGAGCAAACCCTCTTTAGTGGCACTGGAGGCATCGCTAGCGGAAGATTCCCCCAGCTGCGCCCAACCTGCCACCTGGCAGGGATTGCCTGGCGGTAATAGTCAACGCACGCCATGACACTGGGCTAGACACTTTCACCACAGTTGACTAGTCGCAAACGCACCACACAACGCTGGACGGGGTACCTTAGGACCGACCCCTGCCACGCACCGTGTGCGCCGTATACGTACCACGAGGTGAAGTACCCTACTAATGCAGTATACCCTACTGTACGGCAGGACCAGCCATTGGGTCCTCTATTAATGACTCTGTCAGTACACCCGGCATGGGGAGTAAAGTGAACGGAACCGGACGCACCGACAGCTGGCGCGTCTCCTCAAACACGCCCGCGTTGTTGATGAGAACGTCCACCTTATCCACGCGGCCACGGATGTCGGCGGCCAGCGACCGGATCTGGCGGAAGGAGGACAGGTCGCCCAGCACCAACTGGACCGCAGTGTTGCGGGTGGCAGAAACAATCTCGCGCACCGCCGCCTCCCCCCGCTCCTTGCTGCGGCCATGCACCTGCGCGCGGCCGTCAGGATTAAAAATTAGAAAGGAGGCAGGAGGCAGGAGGCAGGAGGCAGGAGGCAGGAGGCAGGAGGCAGGAGGCAGGAGGCAGGAGGCAGGAGGCAGGGGGCAGGAGGCAGGAGGCAGGAGGCAGGAGGCAGGAGGCAGGAGGCAGGAGGCAGGAGGCAGGAGGCAGGAGGCAGGAGGCAGGAGGCAGGAGGCAGGAGGCAGGAGG
The DNA here is from genome assembly GCA_009746045.1 of Mesostigma viride. Taxonomy (NCBI): domain Eukaryota; kingdom Viridiplantae; phylum Streptophyta; class Mesostigmatophyceae; order Mesostigmatales; family Mesostigmataceae; genus Mesostigma; species Mesostigma viride. Next base: position 2,924,338 of record RPFO01000082.1, on the reverse strand, counting down.
CAGGAGGCAGGAGGCAGGAGGCAGGAGGCAGGAGGCAGGAGGCAGGCGGCAGGCGGCAGGCGGCAGGCGGCAGGCGGCAGGCGGCAGGCGGCAGGCGGCAGGCGGCAGGCGGCAGGCGGCAGGCGGCAGGCGGCAGGCGGCAGGCGGCAGGCGGCAGGCGGCAGGCGGCAGACGGCAGGCGGCAGGCGGCAGGCGGCAGGCGGCAGGCGGCAGGCGGCAGGCGGCAGGCGGCAGGCGGCAGGCGGCAGGCGGCAGGCGGCAGGCGGCAGGCGGCAGGCGGCAGGCGGGAGGCGGGAGGCGGGAGGCGGGAGGCGGGAGGCGGGAGGCGGGAGGCGGGAGGCGGGAGGCGGGAGGCGGGAGGCGGGAGGCGGGAGGCGGGAGGCGGGAGGCGGGAGGCGGGAGGCGGGAGGCGGGAGGCGGGAGGCGGGAGGCGGGAGGCGGGAGGCGGGAGGCGGGAGGCGGGAGGCGGGAGGCGGGAGGCGGGAGGCGGGAGGCGGGAGGCGGGAGGCGGGAGGCGGGAGGCGGGAGGCGGGAGGCGGCAGGCGGGAGGCGGGAGGCGGGAGGCGGGAGGCGGCAGGCGGCAGGCGGCAGGCGGCAGGCGGCAGGCGGCAGGCGGCAGGCGGAGGCGGGAGGCGGCAGGCGGCAGGCGGCAGGCGGCAGGCGGCAGGCGGCAGGCGGCAGGCGGCAGGCGGCAGGCGGCAGGCGGCAGGCGGGAGGCGGGAGGCGGGAGGCGGGAGGCGGGAGGCGGGAGGCGGGAGGCGGGAGGCGGGAGGCAGGAGGCGGGAGGCGGGAGGCGGGAGGCGGGAGGCGGGAGGCGGGAGGCGGGAGGCGGGAGGCGGGAGGCGGGAGGCGGCAGGCGCCTAGCAGTAGGCATCATTATTCGATTCTTCATCATGCACGCAGGTGGCAGCATTCGGCGATTACTGATGTCTCGTGAGATGTCAGACACGTAGCATAACGCGGATGTTATTCTACTGTACATAGAGGAAAGATGTTATTCTACTGTACATAGAGGAAAGAGGTTATTCTACGGTACATAGAGGAAAGAGGTTATTCTACTGTACATAGAGGAAAGAGGTTATTGTACTGTACATAGAGGAAAGAGGTTATTGTACTGTACATAGAGGAAAGAGGTTATTGTACTGTACATAGAGGAAAGAGGTTATTGTACTGTACATAGAGGAAAGAGGTTATTATAGTGTATATGGAGGAAAGATTACAGCAGCCAGCCAATGTTCTACAGTGAGGCAAGCAACTTGGCTGCAGGCTACTTAACGTGCCCACTTCAAATTGAGGGCCTTGTCTCCATCAGCCTCACGCGTTCCCGAGTTCCCGATGCCTAAACGTTCCCATGTCTGTGGTTCTGCGGTTCCTAGAAAAAAAAAACAAGGCAGATTTTACCATCGGTCACAACTGTTTACTCAATGAGGCCAACTAGGCCCACATATTCATCATCGTTTGGCTAACAGAGTCACTGCGCGTGGTTTAACCGTGGGCAGCTATTTCCAACTACGACAGGCAAGCCATCAGCGACCCACAAGTGCGCCCACCTTGGCACCCACCAAAGGAGGGTTGCTGGCTGGTGGGGAGCATACGGAGGACATGCCGGGTGATGTAACGATCCATACCGGTGAAAAATCCCCCACGCTATTCCAAAGCCCACTTCCAAAGCCCCCAGGCATCTGGCCTGCAGGTATACTTTTCTTTCCTTGTCGTTTGAATTCAGGAAATACTTAATCGACTGGGTGAACTACTATTACAATTCTATTGGGTGAACTACTATTACAATTCTATTGGGCGAATAACGACACCAGGAGCAGGGCTTGGCTTGAACGACATTGTAGAAGGCTCCGCCTGAGGCGCACGCGGACCCCTCGCTCCATGGCTGTGCGGGGCAAGTTCTCCCCAGGCCACCGCCATGCCTGCTACAAACGGGGGTGGTTTCCCTTGCACTTGCTGTGCCCCGATTCCCTGGTTCCAAATGCTACCAACGACACAGCCACACGGGCGCGACCTGACACAACTCATGGATAGAGCGTGCCCTTGGGTATCCGTCACAGCCTCGCACACCTGACCTCGTACTGTGGGCAGGCAGCTCCCAAGTTGCACGGAAACCTCCACAGGAAACTCAACAAAATCAATGCTGAACAAGACATCCGCAGCCCGCGTGCAGCGAACAGTAGCCAACAAACAGAACGTGCACCCACCAGCACGGTGGCCCCTTCCTTGGCAAGCTGCGTGGCCGTGTGCTTGCCGATGCCATCGGTGGCACCGGTCACCTGCAGGGGGGCGCAGGGGCAAGGAGACAAAACACCCACCGTTGCCCAGGAGAGGGAGGGAAGGGGAGAGGGAAAGTGGAAGTCAGAGAATGTGGCATGAGACAAGCATCCCCACATCTCGGGGGCGTGCCATCAGCGCCTGGGCCCCTGGGCAGCACAAAAGGATGAGCAGCACCTCAACCCCTGATGCCATCATTGGAAGTCTTGACTAACCCATGATGCCATCATTGGAGGTCTTGACTAACCCACGATGACATCATTGGAGGTCTTGACTAACCCGCGATGACATCATTGGAGGTCTCGAATGCCATCCTTGGAAGTTCTGAATGCCTTGTCGGATAAGGGCCCGTGGGAGTTTCTAAGATAACACACAGATAGGAATTAAGATACCGCAGGACAACCCACTTTGGCACGGCAGCAACCATCACCCCATCGACATCTCTGGCCATGCCCGACATGGGCTCAAAAAGCCAACGGGGCAGGAAGCGCTGTCTTTAGTCCGCACAAGCCTGTTTGGATCTGTGCCGCTGGAAAGCTCAGCCGAGACGTGGTGACTGCAATCAGGTCGCTGGGATGGGGGAAGAAGTAGGTCATTTTAGTACGCCAGACTTGTATACAACACTGTCAAACCGTTGTAAAAAGCTTGTAATCCTGCACAAGGCTATTGCAACACTATCAACATCGACATTGATGCTTTTATCTCTTTTCCTCTTTCCTCTGTCTTAAAGTATTCCTACAGCACGTGCGGTCGTGTCATTAGTAGATGATCAATGTACTACTGAAGGTAGCTGGTCCAGAAGTTGTGAATGACCCACGGTACCGCCAGGCAGCAGAGATAGATGAGCTTATCTACTAGAGACTACACCACCAGGGGTTAAACCACGACATGTTGAAAATGAAAAACGGAACTTCCAGATGCCACGGGCACACAAGCAAGCCTTCACTTGTGGCGAACCGATGAAATCTGCCGCTTCTGTTCATTAAGCAACAGAAACGCATGGCTTCATCAAAGGCACACAGCCAAAAGAAAGCTCTCCTGTACCCACTCCGCCCTCGGTCACGAACGGTTGCACATCCACCCCAGCCATCCCCGCGGCGTCTAGCCCGCAGAGGCGGATTCTTTCAACGGCTTGAAATGGGGGTAACTTGAAATGAGGCTAGATATAAACTACTACCCAGCAAACAGACTGCTACATTGCGGTTGCTTCAATGAGAAGAGAGCGGATGTGGACAGTGCTGTGGAAAAAGCTTGGCCAGCTCAAGGCGGTATCCTCTGTGTGCCCGACATTTTGTTGCCATGGCACACATGCTTGTAAGCAAATTGCCAAGATCACGCCGCACATACTGCGGAAAGGCCACACGGCGCAGCACGTTGAAAGTGGAGTGCTTCCTAAACAGCGCAGCGAGTAGCGAGGCACTTAGCAGGACAGGGCGCACAGCAACAAAAAAGTACCAGGAAGACCCGACCCTCCATGCCTGCCATGGCACACGAGCAGCCACGTCTCACGGGGGACTTGCGAGCTTGGCGGGCAGGAAGAACCAGCCGCTGCAAGAATAAACACACGTGGCATGGGACGTCTCATAAACCGGCTCCCTTAGATAAAATTCCAGCTAAACTCAGCACGGGGGCTTTGATAGGTTGTAACAGCGGGAAACATGCATGGAGGGATTGGTAAAGGAAAAGGATTGAAGGGAGGGGGGAACAGGGCTGATGTACCCAAGGCAACAGGGAAAAGCCGCGTGGTTGCCTACACGTGATAAATTAATAATAATCACGTCCTCTGATCCCCAAGGCCGGGAAAGAAAGGAGTATTGATAGGGTACGACACTCCTCGGGGAGTCAGCATGCGGGAGGTCTCATGGGGGAGAATTTGGGATATCGAGGACCGGGGAAACCGCACATTTATGCAGCAATATCCTCCTGGTGTTTTCCTGATTTTCATATGAATCTGGCTGTGGACGTGATGGATGGTAGCTGCCGGCGATCAAGGCCAGGAAAGACAATCTGCCGTCGAGAAGGATGAGCGTCTATCCGCACACCTGGCAATCGTGCAGTAAGTGCGAACCATTCATGAAGATTAACGGAGAGACTGAACCAACTTTCGCCAATGACATTAGAAGATATAATGAAGCAATGCAGTGGGTTGTATCACTTGTGTGGCTGCTGCTGCAATTGCGAGCGGCCGCAGGTTCAATGCATAAAAGCATGACAGGGTCAAATGTAAAATGCACAGAAAGACTACGCTGCCATGGGCAAACCGACTAACCTGTGTAGACGGTATTGGAATGCAGTGCACGGGATTGGCAAATTGCGAAATGCGTAACATAGCTATGCCTACCGCACCGTCTCAACGTAAACGCTGAAACGTGGCGATATGTGGACGGCTTCTGGCTATTCGCAGAAGTTTTGTGGCTAGCCCCCTCGTCGGTATGGTAGTGTAGGGCACTTCAATTGTGTTTGGCATAAACGTTTCCCGTGTCAAGCAGATCAGTATCCCGTGTTAATTGTTAATCTTGACGCAGGCAGTAGACTCGCCCTTGAAACCCCGGAACAGCTAACGTCCTAACGTGGTGACTTAACCTGCAGTTCCACGCCACGTTCAAGATAGCGAGATTCTGCGTGCGTCTGCCACAGTATTCGGTCCCCAGGCCGCCCTGGAGAGCCGGATCCGTACTGTGTTAAAGGAGGTTATAGGCTGTCGGACGCAAGCAGCTGCTTCATGTCCAGGCCCGGCCTTAAAATATTTTGCTGTCGTTAATTACCGACGTTGCCCTGCCAAGTGCCAGGCCACAAGCCAAAAACAGTCGCAAGAAAGCCCAGTCCTTTTTGACCTATGGCGATCGAGGCGAAGCTATCACCATAATGGCTGAGCAAGCACCAGCGCTGTGTAGCAATCGGGCATCGGCCATTAAAAAAGGTATCGCGCTTTCGAGGAAGCATGGGCCCGGAAGATGAAAGGGCTTGGGTGCCTGCGCTCCCTACCTGATATCGAAGACGTGGGGATCTTTGTGGTCTGGACGAGCATGAGTCCTATGAAGCGGGTTGTTAGTAATTCGGGAGTGCTTGATAAGCTATAGGCATAAAGCCCTTCGTGGGGCTTTTGAATTGTTTTCAAAGCAGTAATCAAGGCTCAAGGTCCGTGCAAATCCCCTTTATCCTAGCAGGTAATTAGATACAATGCCGCCCAAGAAGGATCCCGCCAAGGCTGCGGCCAAGGACGTAGAAGCTGATGAGCGAGAAAAGGAGTTGGTAGAGAAGGAACTGCTCATCAACACGCTGAAGAGCAAAATGACAATAGAACAAACCCAGGGCCAGTTCCTTTTGTCGGAAAACCAGCGTTTGACTGCCGAATTGGAGTCCGCTAAAAGTAATCTGAGAGACATTACCGACCACCTAACTAATGAAGTGCGTAGTCGGGAAGATAATGGAAGCCGGCTGGAAGGCTTGGTTGCAATCCTTACGAAGGAGAAGGAGGCCCAGAAGATGGAGTTTGCCCTCCAGCTGGACGCCACGAAAGCCGAGAATCAAGCGAAGCTGGATGACTTACAGCAGACAATTGATATGCAGGTGATTCCTTCGGAGCTTTAGCCTTTCTGTAGGTCCTGCCGCGTGTTGCCATTTCACCCCCGCCGTGATTCTAGCCTGCATGCTGTCCTCCTAGCAGAGCTTGTAGTCTTGCTTCCACTGGTATGTGGGGGCTTCTCAACTGTAACATAAGCCCCCTTCACGTGGAAACTTGCCCTTCCTTTTCTTATCCGTGAGCGAACTCACCACAAGCTGCAATTGAGCAGAGCTGCGGAAAGTAAATGCCAAACCCATCCCTAGGTCTGGTAATCCCAAAATGAACCCAGAATTCAACCATCCTTGCCAGGAAATGAAATGTTGTTGTTCCTTAGACAGTAGCAGCTCTTTGGCGGACACAAATAGGATATTCTGTTGCTACACGTCTGGAACTTTGACCACTCGCATCTAGCAGACATTTGGCATTCAACTGTCGTGCATTAGACACTTCTTTTTTGAAAGCCATTCAGCTAGAGCTAAGGCTAAGGTATCCCATCCACCCCTCGTACACCCTCTACTACTTCTAGTCCTCATGGTCACTCCTTGTTTCATTCTACTCCCCATCACGCGCATGCTCCCCAGGACCAGCCCATCGGCTCGATCAATGGTAAAAGGCCGCTTCAATCCACTATCCCATTGGTTTTCATGGATGCCTAGTTACAAGGATGCGTAAATGGGTTGTTCATGCCTTGCGGGTGGTATCCTGCTGGTTTTTGTGCCCTTTCTGCCAGATTTGCCTGTGTTGGGTTGTTCTGCATGGCCCCTGCCCCCCCTGGCTGCCGCCGGCCTAACCGGCTCGCGGTTACCTGTTGCCGTGGTTTGCATCCCGTCGCCTTGCCGGCTGCTGGAGCCCCTGTGAAATGTGGGCGCGACTGGGAACTACTCTTTCCTGTTCTAGTGGTACAGTTTTCGGCTGGCAAGGCCTCACGCGCACACATACATACATATACACGCACACACATGCACATGCACATGCACATGCACATGCACATGCACATGCACATGCACATGCACATGCACATGCACATGCACATGCACATGCACATGCACATGCACATGCACATGCACATGCACATGCACATGCACATGCACATGCACATGCACATGCCCATGCACATGCACATGCACATGCACATGCACATGCACATGCACATGCACATGCACATGCACATGCACATGCACATGCACATGCACATGCACATGCACACCTCGCCTGGTGCACCAGCATTCACTCCCCCTGCCCACCCCACCCCACCCCAACCCACTCCTCATCCTCACCTTTTCCCCCGCACTGGCTGTCCTGTCCATTCGCTCACTGTTCCTTATCCATGCCGCCTGGGCGCCCCTGCCATCTGCCGTTGTCCTTGGGCCTGTTCCTCATGCCGTCTTTCTGCCTTCCCCCGCCAACGCCGCGTGTCCATGCTTCTGATTCCCTCTGCCACCCTTGCCTGCCCGTTCCTTTTACCTCCTCCCCCCCCACCGCCCCTCCTACCTGCTCATTCTTCTTCTTTTTAACCCCATCCAGCCTGCCCATTCCTCCACTTCCCCGTGCCTCGCTTGCGTGCCCATTCTTCTGAATTCCACCCCCCATCCCACGTGCCCGTTGTTCTGCTCCTCCCCCCCGTCCCCCGCGTTGTCCAGGGCGCCAAGCTGGCGGACCTGCGCGACTTTGCGGAGCAAAAGTCGCGCATGGAGGCGGAGCTGGCCAGCCTCAAGTCCACGCTGGAGGACGAGCGTCGGGCGCACGTGGAGAAGCTGCACGACATCGAGCGCAAGGCGGTGCAGGAGAAGGACCGGCTCAAGAAGGAGATGGTCATGAAGATCAAGGAGACGAAAGCCAGCATGATGCGGCTCACGGACAACCAGCTGGAGACGGTGGGTGACAGCGTGACGGCGTGTAGTGTATGCATTATGTACTGTCATCCCCACCGTAACCTTAAGAATCATAACTGAACGCGGGGATGACTGTAATACATTCTAACTTCTTAGTGAGTTTAGGGATCAAGAAGACGGAAGCCAGCATGATGCGGCTTGCCGGCAACCCGTCAAAGGCAGCAGTTGGGTATCGATAAGCTGGCGGTGGGCTCATTAGCTAAGTTGGCGATTATTATTAGTTGGCTACTAGAAGAGCTAGCGGTTACGGCGATACTACTTCTAGGGATATACGTTTGGGTACTGTTATTGGGCCGAGAACCAGCCCGAAGCTATGTGTGCGTGCGGGCTCAGAAGCAGGTGTCTGGATGGCTCGTACTTGGATAGTGCTCTATGGTAGTACGATGTAGTCTTTGATGGTTCCGGCTCATGCCGGTGCGCTCTCTTTCTGCTGACCACCACCACCACCACTACCACCACCACCACCACCACCACCACCACCACCACCACCACCACCACCACCACCACCACCACCACCACCACCACCACCACCACCACCACCACCACCACCACCACCACCACCACCACCACCACCACCACCACCACCACCACCACCACCACCACCACCACCACCACCACCACCACCACCACCACCACCACCACCACCACCACCACCACCGCGGCCGCCGCCGCCGCCACCCCCACCCCCACCGCCACCCCACCCCCACCCCCACCGCTGCCACTGCCGCCATTGCCGCGGCGGCCGCCGCCGCCACAAGCACCACCACAATCACAACCACAATCACAACCACAACCACCACAACCACAACCATAACCACAACCATAATCACAACCACAACCATAACCATAACCACAACCATAGCTACAACCACAACCACCACAACCACAAACATAACCACAACCATAACTACAACCACAACCATCATCAATATTAACAAGAACAATAAACAAACACTCACCCGCCCACTTCCAATGAACCCATTACATGCCCCCACCCACCACCACCCACTAGCACCCCCCAGACGACCAAGCGCACGATCATGGAGAACGAGCAGATGAACAGCGAGCTGTCGTACCAGTCGCGCCAGACGGAGAAGCTGCTGGCCAAGAACCAGAAGCTCATGGACGAGAACGCGCAGCTGCGGCGCGAGATGGCGCTCTACCGACAGGTAAGACTAAAGGGGGGGGGGGGGGGAGAAGGGGAAGAGTTGGCACTTTACCAGCAGGTGGTGGGTGGAAGGGGGGAACGTGCAGAGATGACTCTGTTCTGTTAGGTAATTGGGGAGGAGAAGAGATGGCATTCTGTGGGGGCAGAGAAAAGGACAAGAGAGATGGCGCTTGCTGACAGGTGAGAGGGGGGGGGAGGGGGGGGGGGCGCGGCCTTTGGGAGTTGAAGTGTCCAGGTGGGAGGATGGTTGGGTGAAGGGAGATGGGAAGTTGAGGGAATGCTGGCACCATTGGATGGTGCCAGCTCAACACGATGCCTTGATGCCCGCCATCTGGTGGTTGGTGCCGTCACTTACCGCGCTGGCCCCCCCTTCCGGGTACCGCGCTGGTCCCCCCTTCCCGTCCTTGCCGACTCCTCATCATGCCCCTCCCTTGCGCTGCATCCCTTCTTGTACTGCTTCTCTTGTTGCACGTCTTCTCTTGCGCTTGCAGACAGAGGAGGAGCTTGCCCAGCGCAGCCACATCCAGCAGAAGACGATCAAGACGCTCTTCGCCAAGCTCAAAGGTCCGTCCCTGGTCCTGGTGCCGTGGTTGTACACCTTTGGCTGCTGTTGACTAAAATGTTTAGTCAGCCTTTAGGTCGGGCCCATGGATATCAAATATATATATATTTATTTATCCCGTGAATGGATCCACTATCTGTTTGAAAACGTAAATAACATTATTTTGGATCATGTGCGGTGCTGTGCCGCGTATACCGTATACCGTATACCATCAGCATATACTCACCTTCACGTGTACAGGTCTTAGATTGGAGCATGTCTGCGATTGGAGCTTGTGTACCTCGAAGTATATGCATCACTTTGCACAGTGCTTCCCCTGCGCTGTCATGCTCACCCTCGCATGGCCCCTCTCTGCCATTTCTTCGTGCTCATCTCCTTTGTGCGCCCCCTCATGCATCGGTTGCTACCCTTATTGTAAAGTTTGGCATTTGCTCCTCTGGGATCAAATTTTCTCCGGTATGGATTGCAGACGCCCCCCCCCTGGACTGCCGACCGTCCTTCTGTGGGCGGTGAATTTTGTTGGTCTGCTGCTTGTGAGAACCTTTGTCCTGTGGATTGTAGAGCGTGTGAACCATGCGACTTCGTGCACCGTGTGAACTGAATATAGCATCTCTTTCATCGTTTTGGATGATCCACCCTCCCCACCTCAACCCTCAACCCTCAACCCTCAACCCTCAACCCTCAACCCTCAACCCTCAACCCTCAACCCTCAACCCTCAACCCTCAACCCTCAACCCTCAACCCTCAACCCTCAACCCTCAACCCTCAACCCTCAACCCTCAACCCTCAACCCTCAACCCTCAACCCTCAACCCTCAACCCTCAACCCTCAACCCTCAACCCTCAACCCTCAACCCTGGACAGGCCAAGACTCGAGCAAGCGCGACGCCGAAGAGGAGCTGCTGCGCGCACAGGGCAAGATGGCCGAGGTGGACCAGAGCTACGAGCTGCTGCAGGCCAGGCTGCGCGAGACCGAGCAGGTGCAAGGGGGGGGGGGTGGTATGGTGGCAAGAACCCAGTATGGAATATAGTTGCCAGCCTATAATGGCAGGTGGACCAGAGCCACGTGCAGTTGCAGGGCAGGCTGCGCGGGACTGAGCACGTGACGGGGACTGGAAGAGGGGAATCACCGACCGAGCATGTAGGGGTGCCCCCACAAGGGTGGCGGGAAGGACCCATATGGTAGAGGTAGAAACCAGTTTGGTATTCAGCTGCAGGCGAGAAGGGTGTATGGTGGAGGTAGAAACCATTTTGGTATTCAGCTGCTAGTCCACTGTTACAAGGGGACCAGAGCTATAAGCGGTGCAGGCCCATCGTAAATTTCATGGTCATCACTCCACCCCTTTTTAGGACACCAGCAGGTCCCACCCCCCTTTAAAAATAGAAAACGGTCAAGTGTGGTAGTGTCTCAGACATAGGTTTCGCAAAGTCCGTTCTGTTTTATGTTCTGTAGACACTGTACTTGGTATGCTCACAAACCTTTTGCTACAGAGGTACCATAAATCCGTTTGCCCACGATGTATACTATGCCTATTGTACCCATTACATCATCGCTGGCTGGACTTACTTGCTAGGACTCACCTGCTAGAGTTCTGGCTAGCGCTTGCTGGCCAGACAGACAGCTCAAACTGTGCAGTGCCATGCTGTTGCCGGCAGGCGCCCGCAGGAGGAGTGGTACCGCGAACTTTACCAAGACTTTTGCATGGTTCTCGTACCGAAATACTTTCTGTGCCAGTTATACTTTGGTACGCTTGCCCCTCTTCCTCTCCTTTTCCATGCGGGCGGCCTCAGGAGAAGGAGTGGTACTGCGCGCTGTGCTAACAGCTTGGCCGTTGTTTGTTCGGTTTTGTTCTTTCTTTTTCAGAGCGACTCCACTGTACGTTTAAGCGTGGCCGTTGTTCTCGCTATACTGAAATGCCTTTGCGCTGAACCATACCACTTTCCTTGCAGGAGAAGGAGCGGTACCGCGAGCTGTACGAGAAGGCGGCGGTGGATCTGGAGAGCCAGCAGGCGGAGATGGATGCGACCGCAAAGTTCCTGGTCACGTGCCTGCAGGACGTCAAGCGCCAGATCGTGACGGTTGTGCGCGAGGGGAAGAGGTAGGGGGGGGACAAGTGGAGGGATGGTCGTGCGCGAGGGCGCCAGGGCGCAAGGGCGGGAGGTGAGGGGGGTGGCTGCAGTGAGGGCAGGACCTGAGGGTGGGACATGGGGGAAAGGGTCGTGTGCGAGGGCAAGGGGAACTGCGCGGGGGGAAAGGGGACAGTGCAGGCAAGCAGAGAGAGAGGCAAGAAGGAGACTGCCCTTCTTTCGGGCACGAGGGGAGGGTAGCCTGCATTGCGGCCCCAAGCAAATCTTCCAGCTTGGAGTTGCCTTCAAGATGTGGATAGGATTTGTATTTGATGTATTTTCTTGAGGGCGCTGCCATGGAAGGGCCTCTCGCTTTTGAGGTTGTGATCGTTGAGGGGCTTTCCCCTTGTGAGCTTCTTCTCCCCAGCCTTTTGTTCTGGCGCACGCCACGTGCGTGATGTGCGTGGTGCAACAACGTGCAAACACCGTGCGGACGCGATACAACACGTGGAGCGAAACAAGAAAAGCATGGCTCATACCCCTTGTGGGTATGTTGGACCACCAACTGACGCATGCCTTGTGTATGCGTGGCACCGCTCCCCCATGCCATCGCTGCCCACCCCTCATTGTCGCCGACCCCTCGTTACCAACACCTCGTTGCCCACCAGCGAGGAGGATGGGGAGGGCACGGCAGGCGACCTGGTGGTGCTGCCTGGCCGCTTGGAGGAGCTGAACCTGAAGCAGCGCGAGAAGGCACTTGGGTATGCTGCCGCGTAGGGTACCGAGGGTGCACAAGCATGTGCGTGTGCCAGTAGTGTATGGAGGTATTGCCAGAAGGCACTCGGGTACAATTATGTGCAGGCAGGGGTCAGCTGCGGGAGTTGATCGCTCAAGAGTTGGGGCTCTCATTGGAATGAATGTTTGTCCTCGTATGATGGGCGGGGCCTGCTGAATTGCAGGGTGACCCAAAGCACTGCTCTAAGTGGAAAGCGAGGAAGGGGGCATGGGGGGGGAGTCAAGGGGGGGCACAGTGGCGTGGCTGCATATGTATGTGTGTCTGGACATGTGTGTGTCGTGGCGTGGCATGTGTGTGTCTGTTTGGGCCGCGTGCGGCACCTCGTGGCATCGCTCTTGGCGGCGGGCATCGCGTGGGATGGGCTCAATGCATGGGATGCCATCTGGAGGTGAATCTGGGGACATGAGCAGGGGGTAGGAGGGTCGCTGTAAGCACTGGTAGGCGTAGCTTTATATGCGTGTGGCTATATATTTGTGTAGCTATGTGTAGGCGTAGCTATATATGCGTGTGGCCATATATTTGTGTAGCGATGTGTAGGCGTAGCTATCTCTTGACATAGCTGTGCATAAGGTGGGGTACCCACAGGCAACCAGGGGCTGAAAGTTCTGGAAATTGCCTCTCTTGACAGATGAAGGGCAGTGGCGACGCCATCCTTAAAATGTGCCCGCCGCTTTACATCCAACTACGCATCCTGCTCGTCTTTCCCCCCAAGCAGGGCTTAGTTGGCCGTGCTGGTCCAGCACTTTGTGATTGCCTAGTCAACTGCATGACATGTGTCCTCCATGGCACATACCCATAACCGCATCGCATGCCTGGCGTGTGCTTTTGGGTGCCACTCGGCCTTCCCTCTCTCCCCCCCCCCCCCCCCCCGGGCAGATACCTGCTGTCCAAGCTGCATGCCTTCCAGAGCTCCAAGCAGACGCGCATGTTGGGGCTGGGCCTGCCCACATCGGCGAGCGAAAACTTCATCCTGCCTCGTATCCTCCCAAGCTTTCCTTCTGCCTTACCCAACCCTAGGCTTGCACCCAGTTCCCGCTGTTGTGAGGTCAAGTGCCGTGTGCTGTGTCACAGGCACGTTGGCGTGAACCCTGTAGCTGAGTGATTACTCTCTTCTTCCTAGTTTGAACTCCTGCCCCATCCAACGGCTCCCTCTCAGTACCAACCCCACTCCACCCGACTCTTTGCGCAGTCCGCCACCCGCACTAGTCAGCTGGTAGCCCCCCCTGGCAGGGTTCATCAACCTCGCTTGCTCTCTTCTGGCGTGTGCTCTATTGTTTCGTAGACGCCCACAAGAGATCACTCGGCGGGTGCATCCTCCGTGTGTAGGAGTGTCCATATTGTTTATTTCGCGAACATTGTGATGTGGATTGTGTCCAGGATGGACGGCTTCTTTTCGCCAAAACAACCTTTAATGCCGCACCTGGATGCCGGCCTGCGTTCCTGTCACTTTGGACAGGGCTACCATGCGGGCCGATGCGTGGCAAAAAGTACGACGTGTGGCACTAGGGGGGACATGCACAACTTGGTACAACGTGGGGGTTACTACCACGCTCGTGATTCGGGGCATTGGTATTGCGATGGCCCCCATGTCTGATCCTATTGGGCAATCGGTGGCTACTTGAATTGGAACGGTGCTCCCCTTAACCTGACGCTTGTAAACGGGATCCCCCATCCCTTGCGGGTTCCACCATATCAACGGTCACTCTATCGCCTGTCGCCGGTCACTCTACCATCCACCATCTACCTACCATATCCCCAATCACTGGTCACCGTATCGCCTATTGTTGCTCACTTTGCTTTATTTCCTACTATCGACCCACCATCAACCCACCATCGACCCACCATCGACCCACCATCGACCCACCATCGACCCACCATTGACCCACCATCGACCCACCATCGACCCACCATCGACCCACCATCTATCCACCATCGACCCACCATCGACCCACCATCGACCCACCATCGATCCACCATCCACCCACAACCTACCTTCTACGTACCATTGGTCTCTCTACCACCTACCGCCGGTCACTCTATCAACTATACCAATCATCGGTCACTCTACCACCTACCGCCGGTCATTGTATCGGGGCCCACCAAGCGCAGCCATCTCCCAGCGCGGCGAGAAGGGAGCCGATTCCGGCCTTGGCGGGCTGCTCTCGCCCACAGGGGAGCATTCCTACGCGGTTGGCAGCAGCAGCGGTGGCGGCGGCGGCGTTAGCAGTGCCCCATCCTTTGGCTTCTCACCCAGCAGCCTGCACATGAGCCGCTCGGTTAGCAACTTGCCGTCGTCACCGTCGGCATCCGCCATCAACGTGAACAGCTCGATAGGCGTGCAGACACCGACGGTGGGTCCACCATTCTCATCATGTCGTGGAAGCAAACACGGTACCCCTGCGCTGACCGCTGTATTTTGCTACTACACTAGTGTATCGTGTTACGTGCCACATTGTGCTGTATCATGCAATGTCGTGCTATAGTGTGCTATCTCGTGCTGTATCGTGCTATATCATGGTATATCGTGTCGTATCCTATGTTGTATCATGGAATCATGCTTGCTGCCTGTTACATCGTGAAAGGAAGAAGCATGATACCTGTTTAATGCCAGGGTTGGGCCTTACTTTGCCAGTGTAGTTAGGCTTGCATGGCAAGCACGGTTTATGCGCACATGTTGGGCACATAGGTCAGGCGTGTATGTGCAGCACATGGGTTAGGCGCGTGTGCTTTAATAATGTGCTGTTTTGATTCTGTGTTGCGCTGAAGTAATGGGCTACTTGTTTGTGCAGCTGCAGTCAACTCACCAACGGCCCCTCTCCGATAGCTTACGATTGGTTGGCTGAAACAGGAAAGAAAGGATGGCCGTAGATGTCCACAGCCTGTGAAGAGCGCTGGTGTAATAGTGTAGAGAGGAGAGAGGGGTATAGAGCAGGAAGGGAAGGGAAGGGAGGGGGGACTGGCATGTCCGAGCGTTACATGTCAGAGCTTGGGAGCTTGCCTCTGTGCAACTTATTGGCTTGTCTGCTACTTGTGAGCCTCCGATGTACGGGACGAGCCGGTAAAGCTGACCTCATGCGGCATCCGCAAATGCCATGCATACTGCACCATGCTGCTCGCCCCATGGTATAACCTACACTTTGACCCATCCCTACTTTGAACTGAAAAAGTCCTTCATCACGCTTCGCCTGTTGTGTCCTTTTTCTATCGGTGCAGGGTTCTTCGGAGCTGACTGAGGCTCTCTTGGCGGGGCTGCGTGACGATGCCAAGCCATGGGGGAAGCGCTCCGAACAGCTGCCACTCACACCCACGCGGAACACATTCTTGAAAAAGAACGAGGGGCGCTTGAGCTATGACACACAGCGTGTTCAAGTGATCGGGAACGTGGCTGTGTAGTGCTGTTTGGCCTAACTAAGTTCATGGTGGGATGAGGGCGATTGATGTAGCAGATGCCATAATTGCCAGACAGCTTTGGGATCTCCAGGCCTTGTTTACAATGCCAGGTGCACACAGGCACCTGTTCATGCAGCGCTTGCATGGCTTCCAATTTCATGCCAGCATTAATGAGTTTTCAGCCGGTTCCACATTTTTTGCTAAATTGCATAGACTGAACTACTACATATAAAAGATCATGGCAAACTTATACATTGTTGAGTTGCTTAGGTCAGATAATGATCGATCGATCGATCGAAGCCGATGCAAGCTAAATCATCCAAGCGTATATCGTCGAGGCAAGCAGCAAATCGTAAACAAAATGCTGACCAGCGCCGGGAAGCGAAAAAACGCGCGGAAGTCTGGAATTCAAGCAGCTGCAACACGGATTTGAGTTGAGGATTACATCGCCATATAGTGCAGCTAGCTATAGGAATTACGTTGGGGCACGATGCAGACAATCATTCTTCTTAACTTTTGTGTTAATTAGTGTACATTGAGATTAGCATATGCTCTCTGTGGCATGCCTCTGCGCATGTGCAAGCAAGTACTTACGCATAGACCCTGATAGCCATGCAAAGAAATTCATCAAGAAAAACTTTCACCAGCGTTCTGTACGTTGGCCCGGGAAAGTTCACTACACAAAAACCTGTGTCATTAATGCGGCTTCGTAGAGTTAGCATTTATGTGCTGTCCTATGAAGCTATAATAAAATCATATCCAACATGCATGCCCCAAAATGCCATATAATCACCCCCCTACTATCCCCGAGACCCCCCACACCCCCCACCCCCCACCCACCCACACACTACACCCCTCGCATTAAACAATAACTGCGATTCCTATTGCACCTCATCCCCCCCAAAACCCTATTGCTCCCCTTCAGATCCCCCTGCCCTTCCCTTCTTCTTTCCCCTCCATGTAAAGAAAGGGCAGAGAAGCAAATAAACAGGAAAAAGAAAATTCTCCGGAAGCAAGCTTTCCCAGAAAAAGCTATGAAGAGCACAGTAAAATGTCTGTGCTACTGACTCAAGAAACCCTGGAATGCAGCTCACAGCCAACCGGGCAGTCATTAGGGAAGGAATTGTTGGCATGTTACGATCTTTGCTGTCCCCCCCCCCCCCCCCCACACACACACGTGCCCTCTAAAGCTCCATCCGCCTACTCCATGGCTACCGACGCCATTCATCCATCACATTCCTCCCCCAGGGGCCAAAAAGAATAACTATGAAAGTACAAGCCCCACGCATGTGCCCATGGGCCTTCCCAAACTCCCGCGCCCTCGCCTGCTCCATATTTTTCTGCCCAACCCAGAAACGATAAAACCTCGTCCAACGCATGTGTGCGTCGCCCTCGCCTTATTTGTGCTTGTCGGCCCCCTCAACGATATCCTGATGGGGGCCCTGCACATCTCCGTTGTCCGCATCCCTGTCAACAGGGCCAATTTGACCTCCTCCCCGCTGAACGCCCCATTCAACACCACTGTCTCTCCTGCCCGCCAATCCTCTGCCAAAACCTTCGCTACCAGTCCAAGCCCGTGCCTCGCCCGCAGCTACTCCATCCGGCCACCCTAGCCCCTCCAGTGCGCGGTCCCGTCAGACCCAAACGACGCCTGCCCGTGGGGCACCCCATGCTGCGCGCGCGCGTTTGGTAGCAGGAACGGGAGGGGAACGTTCAGCATGTTCGAGCCCTGGAACTGCCCCCCGCTGGCCCCCAGACCCACCCCCATCCCCATGCCCCCGTTCCCCGCACCCCATGTCGGCGCCGACATGCCCACCGCCGCGCCGCCCATCCCGTGCACCTGCTGTGTGTGCAAGTAGACATCCTGCTGCGCAGCCGACGGGTAGTAAGGCATCCTGCCGGCCATCGCGCCCATCGGCGCCCCCACCTCATACCCGTACCCCACGTTCGACCCAGGGACCAGGCTAGAGCCGACGCCCCGCATGCCTAGTAACGGAACGCTCACGCCGCCCTGAACGCCGCCCAGGGGGTAACCACCCCATGCGCCGCCGCTGCCACCAAACCCCGCGACATATCCGCCCGCCCACGCGTGGGGGTCCGCCATCGCGCCGGCCACCCCCTGTCGGGCGCTCGCCGCTTGCATCCGCGCGGCCAGCTGCGCAGCATCGGCAGCACCCCTGTGGCCCCCCTGGGCTCGAGCCACCGAGGGGTTGCGCAGGTCCCGTAGATCGCCCGCGGCGCCCGCCCGGGCGGACCAATGGGGGTCCACCTCGCCCGCTCCGTGCTGGTAGTCGGCGGCCTCCTGCTTTGGCCACATGAGGCCACCCAGGCCCATGGCCCCCCCCGGTGGCAAGAACAGGCCCCCGCCCGCCGTGAGGTGCTGCTGCAGGCTCTCCGCGAGTGGCCCGCCTGCAAGAGCGGCGGCCGCTGCAGCCGCCACCGCCGCCGCGGTCGCTGCCTTCTTGCGGCCGCCCCTGCCCCGACACCCTCGGCGCGACGACTTCTTGAAGCCCAGCTTGCCTTGCTCCACGCCCGCCCCGTCCGCCCCCCCCACGTCCCCTGCCCCCCCTTCGCCCGCCCCCGCGCCGTTTGATGCCTCGTCCGAGGGGGGCGTCGTGGTTTGGTCCGAGAGAGCGGAGGTGGACAACGCCGATGTGGTGCCCGAGGGAGAGATGGCCCCCGGGGGAGGCGACGCGGGGGACGGGTGCGCGGGCCGATCCTCGCTGTCCCCGGAGCCCTCGCCTGCTGGCCCACCCAGCGACGCCTGCTGACGGTGCGGCCACGATTCTGGCACACACAACGGTGGCGGCAGGGAGGCCTCCCCGGGGCCCTTGCCCGCCATCGGCGCTCCCGCTTGCTTGCCTGCACGCCCTTCTCTGGGCACGTCGCCCGCCCTACCGCCGGTGAAACCTGCTTCCGCGCCATGGGCCACGTTCGGAGCAGCGGGCTTGCGTCCGGCACCTGCAACGTCCCCTGCCAAAGCCTCACCCTCCTCCTCGTCCTCCTCCTCGTCCTCATCGTCGTCGTCCTCGTCATCCTCCTCTTCATCCTGCCCACCAGGACAGACCTTGGGGAGGCGGCCCTCCCCGCCCCATGAGGCCTCCGACGATGCGGTCGCAAACGCCCCCCCCGCGCCCCGCCCCTGCCCCCCACCCTCGTCCGCACACCCTATCTCCACCAGCCGCGCCCCCTCCTTGGCGTCCCGGTCCAAGAACGACCTCTCCTCCCTGGCACCCACCTCCTCGGCCTCTCTCAGAGCACCGGGTGCCAGACTACCCGCACGGATGCTCCCATTGCTGCCATGGGAGGGCGCGCCGCACAGGATGCCAGGTGTCATCGCGGAACCAACCGGCGCAGCCACGTAACCCGCCGGGGCGACCCCGGGCGAAGGAATGGCCTCGCCCGCTGAGCCCCCCGCCACATTGGTCCCCTCAGTGGCAGCCCATGCATGCCCTTCTGCTGTCACCAGCGACATCGGGAACGGCGCCTGCCCTGTGTGGGCTACCACCGGTCCTGGCGCGACCACCTTGCCATCATGCGTCGACACCACGACCCCGTGCACGCTGCGGGAGCCGCCGACCACCCACACGCCCTCCTCACCAACAACAGCGGACGCCAGGACCCTTTTGCCGTGACCGTCCTGCCTCGCCGTCGCCGACGACTCAGACACGCCGCCCCCAGGGACCCTGGCCGAGGACCCCACAGCGAGACCCGCCGCCGAGAGGCCCGCCCCGCGGGGGTCCGCAGTGTCCCACCGCCGCGGGGTCTCGGATCGGAAGCTGTGGCTGCGGCTACTGCTGGCGGACGTGGACATGGGGCTGTCGTCCTCGTCCGCCACGTCGTTGTCGTCCAGGCTGGCCTGGAGCGCCTCCTTTAGGGCGA
>RPFO01000082.1:2869740-2899740 GCA_009746045.1 Mesostigma viride | reverse complement strand
TGCTAAGGTACACAAACACACACACGGTCCCTTTACCGTCTCCCAGGACGCAAGATCCTGTCAGATACTAGAGTCCACAAGGGCGCCCCCGCTTACCTTCTCGCAGGAGGGGGAGACGCGCATGACGCGGCCGTCACGCGCAAACTCGATGTTGATGTCGAGGCAGGTGAGCGCAAACTGGCGCGCGCGGAAGGCCTCGCGGTGCAGCGCCTTGGTCACGCTGATGTCGCGCTCCACCACGATGAGGCGGTAGGAGGTGTGCTTGGTGCCGCCCCACGCAAAGCAGCCGCCCACCTACACACAAGTGGGGGGGGGGGGGAAGGGGGGGAGCAGGAGGGGGTTAAGAGGAAGGAGGCCGATGGAAGCAATACGTACTCAGAAGCACTAAAACACCTCGCACTGGCATAGTAAAAGACAACAACAAAATTACGCTGATGAACTCTAGCACGTTCACCGCATTCCCCCACGCACGCGTAGAGACTTGCGACGCTCCCGTCTGCTGACGCGATCACGAACACACAGGGCCCACCCCCGTGCATGCATGCTGACATGAGACCACCCCCGTTGCCTGCCCACACATTTTGCCCGTCCACCCATAATGTCAAAAACTCAGCAGAGGCCCACCCATGTGTGCACACAAGATCAGCCCGACCCATGGCATGATCACAACCACATGAAAAACCCAGCCTCTTCTTACTTCTCGACCTAGCTACCTTAAATTGATTATGTGGCTGTCCCAGTAATTCATTTCCTTGCTTTCCAGGACGACACGGACACCCCACTGCACCACTCTGACAACCGCCCGCGCGTGCGCTCCTGGCCCATGACCACCCCACCCCACCCATGTGACAGCCATCACTTGGCCATCACACACCTGCATGACCAGAAATGTTCCACCCACTCCACCTAACAGTTACCGCTTTGCAAGGCAAGTAGTTCGATTCCGCTTTTCTGGAGACACGCACGTGGCCAGAACCGCTCAGCCTGCCCCCCGCCCACCCCTCCCGCGCGACAGCTTAGGTGGGCACAGCAAACGCTGCACAGCAAACGCTTTAGCCCGCCCACCTGTGTGACCACCGACGTGAGCTTGCCCTTGCACTGCACCCAGACCAGCGCACCCGAGCGGTGCACACGCCGGAACTCGATGTCGATCGGCTCCTCAGGGACCAGCCGCTCGAGCAGGCCCTGGAAGACGGGCCGGTCCTCGGGCGCGATGAACTCAACCGAGAGCCGGCCGACCATCTCGGCGGGCTCCTGCCCTAGGATCATCTCGGACGCGCGGGAGACGCGCAGGATCACGCCGTCCTTGCTCAGCTCCATGTTCATGTCGCATGAGACCTGGGAGTGGGGGAAGTAGGGGGGAATAGGGGGGAAGTAGGGGGGAAGTAGGGGGAATAGGGGAATAGGAGGGAATAGGGGGAATAGGGGGAATAGGGGGGAATAGGGGGAATAGGGGGAATAGGGGGAATAGGGGGAATAGGGGGAATAGGCGGGAATAGGCGGGAATAGGGGGAATAGGGGGAATAGGGGGAATAGGGGGAATAGGGGGAATAGGGGGAATAGGGGGAATAGGGGGAATAGGGGGAATAGGGCGAAATAGGGGGAATAGGGGGGATAGGGGGAAAAGGGGGAATAGGGGGAATAGGGGGGAACAGGGGGGAATAGGGGGAATAGGGGGAATAGGGGGAATAGGGGGGATAGGGGGGAATAGGGCGAAATAGGGGGGAATAGGGGGGGATAGGGGGGAATAGGGGGGAATAGGGGGTAGTAGGGGGGAAAAGGGGGGAATGGGGGGGGAGTGGGGGGGAGAGGGGGGAATGGGGGGGAGAGAATTAGCTAGCGGAAATAGGGTGTCCTTGCTCAGCTCCATGCTCATGCCGCACATACCTGGGAATGCACGGGAAAAGCGGGGAAGAGGGGAGAAGAAGTGGGGAGATTGGGGGGATGTAGAGATAGGGCATAGAGCGGTAAGGGACAACAAGGGGGGAAGGAGGGAAGGCACTGCAATGATTTGAAGGGGAAGAGGGTGTCCTCCCTTACCTGTGGTCATGTCACGCAAAACCAGTGGGCGAACAGGGGAAGTCACGAAGAACCTGGGGGTGGAAGAGGGGAAGGGTAGGTAAGTTTTGGGGGGGGTAGGGACCATACCAGCCGATATGACAAGCACAGGGAAGGTTTTTGGGGAAGGGACCATACCAGCCGGTATCACACGTGCTTATCATCCCCTGCTCCCAAACCATCCAAATTCCGGACTCCGTCAGACTCCAGGTTGATCCCTGCTGCCCTTGTGGCGAGCACACATGCGTGCCAACCCGTGATCAGTAGAGCCGCTGCCTGTCTTGGCGGGAGCATGGGCTTGGTGGCAAGGGGGCCAGAGAGTGCTGAGACAGCCATACCACCAGGGGAGAGTGATGCGCCACGCTGGCACGTGAGCATGTGAGGGGCAGTGAGCATGTCTTGGTGCTGTTGGGTACCCTTTTATGAGGACTGCCCGCATGCGGTAGTGAGACAAGCACGGGCACCCTACCTCCTCGCTGCGTACGAGGTAGAAGGTTCCTTTATTTGTTCCCACGTGACACAGTCGCGTGCTTTTGATTCATTAACTTGTTATTGGGCACCCTCCAGGTCCTGGGTGCACGCACGTACCTCCTCAAATGCCTTGGCTTTAAGGCCGTCTTGTTCCAGCAACACCCGCCGCGTGACGTCCCTGGCCGGCCGCACACATGGGGAGGAGGGACATCAGAAACCCATGGAACCAAACCCTGACTGCACAAAATCCAGAGGATGCCATGACCTCGACCCTAGGCTCTCACCACCACGAACATCTCACAAATATAAACGGACCTGACGGCAGCCGCCAGGTCATCAACCGCCTGATCAGCCCGGTCCTGTCCAACCAGCTCACCGCCTGAGCCCCGAAACCATCATCGGCCAGCCCAAATGCTTTTTCAAGGGGCAAGCAACGCACAGTGACCCCCACATCCCCCCCCGCCCCCACGCTCCCCCGATAGGCTGCGAAACGGGGCAACAAAAGTCCATGAAAAACCCTCCAAACCGTAGGGGTCTGAAAATTCTTAGCTCTAGCTTGCAGGAGAGAGGACGGGACCACACCCACAACTGCACCTGGAGAGAGCCAGCCTCGTTATGGAACCCAACACAGTACCCATGCAGCGGCGTTGCTTCTATGGATGTCAGCACGTGGGTGATCTGGCGGTTGAGATTGCCGGCGGATCGACCACCCCCTTACAAACCCAGCCACCCAGCAAGCATGCAAACCAACCACCAAGCGATCAAACACGACACCAAAGCCAGGCTCTGTCCCCCGCGACCCACCATCGCGAAGACCGCACCCAGAGACCTACCAGCCCACCCCCTCACCTCTCGATGACGATCGAGTGCACACCGTCCTCGCACAGGAAGTTGCGCCCCTTGGCCTCCACCCACATGTACGAGCCGTCCTTGCGCAGGCGGCGGAAGCACGTGGTCGCCTCCTGGTCCATCGCGTTGAACGTCGGCGACAGGCACATCTTGTGCATGCTCACCAGCCACCCACGGTCATCCTCGTGCAGCAGCTCGAAGCCGGAGCGCCCGATCAGCTCGCTGTCGTCGAAACCCAGCAGCCGCGAGCACGAGCGGTTGGCGTTCACGATCATGCCCGCGCTGTCGAACTCAAAGATGACATCTGCCGGTCGCCACCATAAGATGCAAGGGCGGACGATGAGAATTTTCAGTGTGAGAGATGCAAGGAGAAAAGGGCGTGATTTTAAAATGCAACAAAGTAATGTGAGGGCTAACAACAAGAGGCAAGCAAGCCCACCACTAACCCATGCGTTCAACAGGACCATATCCAACTGCCCTTCCCGCCCCCTCTCACCCTCCTCCCTCACCCAATACAACCCATTCCACCCCCACCCCCCCTCCCCCCCGCAAACACCCCCCCCCGCGACCCCGCGAAACACACACACACACACACACACACACACACACATCAAGTCGCGAGAGGCAAGACAGCTACCAAGCGATGCCCACATAAGCATCCGGCAGGCACCCCGCATGGTGTTATGCAGACATACCACGGCAACTATCATTCTCCCCCCCCGCTCCCCCAAGGAAATTCTAAGAGGCAGACATCCAACCATGGCAGAAACGGGCCATGGGGAGCTACTGTGCAATTTTTTATGTGCCTTATTCTTTTTGGCCCTGGCACTGCACACGCTAACGACTAGCGTCCCAAACAATCCACCACAAGCAGGCCTCGTGGCCCGCTCCCATTGCACGACCAAACAAGGGCAGCCAGGAAACAGGGTGTACCCAATCCTGCATCGGTGAGGAGCGACGCAAGGGCGATGGCGGGGGCATGAGGCGGGGACGGACTGAGGACCCGCGGACAAAAGAGCCGAGCGATGGCCCCACAAAAACAATACAGTCATGAAAGCGCGCAGAAGACCAAAGAAAACAAGAGAATAGACGGAAGGGCAAATGAAGTACGTTTAGGAATCCATCCCATGCCGCTGAGGCTCCGTCCCCGCCATCGTCGCCATCGTCGCCACCATCGCCACCATTACCAGTACTGTGGCCCACAGTTACGCATGGAACGCGCGGCCCCACCTGGCCCCAGCGCGCTAAACAGGTGCCCTGCTGCTGAAGCTCTCCTTCCCATCCGCACAACAAAAGTTATTATTTGTGACCATGCCAATGACCCAACTTAGACCACAAACTCAACAGGTTCCCACAGAGAGCATTCTCCTCCGTATTGATGATAAAAATAATAACTTATTTGAAAAACTTATTGTTAATCTTATGACGCTTTAAAGACCCCAATCAAACCACACACTCACCCGGCCCCAGCTCGTCAAACAGGTTCCCGCATCGAATGTTCTCCTCCACACGCTTGACCTCGGACACGTCGTGCTCAAACACGTACACCTGCGGCGCGGCGCCCTCGAACAACCGCCACACGGCCGCCCGCAGCTCCACATGAACCCTTCGCTTGCCGTCCGCCGACCTCCGCACGACTGTGATGCGGTCCCCTTGGGACTTGGGCCCCGCGACGTCCCCCGCGACTCGGCCCCCCCGAGACCAGAACCCCTCGCCCGCGCCAGCCGCGTCATCCTCCATCCCGCTGCAGCCGCACGAGGCACACGTGCAGCCGCAGCCGGTGTTCTGGTCACTGCAGCGACCTGCGATCCCGCTTCCGCTGTCGTCACCCCCCCCCGCTTTCTTGGCCGTGGTGGCACCCGAGATGCCGCCCTCGGGTGGCAACGATGACGACGGGGAGTTGACCGACGCCAGAATGAATGGGCGCGTGAGCGGGGCCACCTGGCCCTCGCTCTCCAGAAACTGCTGCGCCGCACGCTCAATTAGTGCCGTCACCGCCTCCTGGTCCCGCTTGTCGTACAGCTCTGAAACGTGGCGCCCCTTGACCGCCGTCAGTTGGCGCGCGCCCACCGCCGCCACCGCGCCGCAGTTCGCACGCACAAGCACGCCCAGGCGGCTACCCCCACATCCCCCCCGGCTGCCACCACCGCAGCAACCCGAACGGCCTTTTCCCTCGCCCCCATGCTGCCCGCCACTGCCCGACGACCCTCCCTCCTGCTCGACCCCCCCACCCTCGCTGCCGCCCCCCTCCTCCGGCAACAAGGCGGCACGAGCATTGGCCCCCGGTGGGGCGAACGCGCACGTGAAATAGACCACACAGAGTGGCACCGTGTCGGGCGTGCGGCACAGCGTGGACTGCAGCACGACCGACTCCAGCATCTCCACACTGCAGTGCATGGCCCGCAACAGCTGAAGCAGCGGGGGCATCTGGAGCATCGTCGACACCACACGATGGAGCCCGTCCCCAGCAGTGTGTGCCCCCTCGCCCCTAGCCACCACCGGGCCTACCTCCTGCTGGGGCGCCCCATCCTGCTCGGGGCCCTCCGGGACCCACCTGGTGGAACTACGTGCGTCTGGCCCACCGCCGGCACCGCAGCAAGAGCCGCCGCCGGTCCGCAAACCCGTGGATTCAGGCACCACCCGCGCGCCCGTGCAATCCAGCCACACCTGCCGCCAGTCAGGGTCCGCGTCCTCTGCCGCACCCTGGAGCAATACACCCCACCCTGGGTCGCCCGCGGCACCGCTGACCTTGCAACGCTCCAGCTCCCCCATGTCACTGGCATACGCCCCCGGCCCCTCGCAGGGACCCACGTCCGGCGTGGGCATGCCCGCGATGCGTATGCCAGCATGGGGACCGGACAAGTCCACCCCGGCCATCGCCACGCATGCGAGCAGGTCGATCAGGTCTGTCACGTCCTGCTCCATGACCACCAGGCGCAGCGACGAGGGCGAGGGGGAGGGCGAGGAAGAGGGAGAGGGCAAGCGAGGACAGCAGCTACTTCTGGCCGCGTCACGCGGGTCCCCGCCACCACCGCCGCAACACGCCGACGGCGATGTGCCTGACGGTTCCTCCCCGCCTGTTGATGTACCTGCCTCGCCAGACCCTTCCACGTTCTTGCTGGCATTGCCAGCCCCAGCCCCAGCCCCAGCCCCAGCCCCAGCCCCAGCCCCAGCCCCAGCCCCAGCACCACCACAGGCAGTGGGCACGGCTGGCGCGCCGGGGGGCCGCGTGGCACCGCCCGCACAGCACGGCCGTTTCGTAAGAGTTTCCTCCCGGCTCCCCTCCTCATGGGGGTTGTTCCCCCGGACAAACTCACCAGCCTTCGATGCGGCAGAATCTACCCCGCTGCCCGCCCCCTCTGCCTCACCGCCGGGACCACCCGAGGAACCATGCCTGCTGGCACCTGTGGCAGCCGCGTAGCCCCCCCCCCCCACTGGCCCCGCATGCCCACACGCCCAGCAGCTGCACCCAGCGGTGAGCCGCCGCGGGGCCCCGTGGCTGCCGCTGGAATAACAACGGGCTCTCACTCGTGTGCCACAACCATGCCTCCCCACCATGACTGCAGCCACGTCCGCAACAACCGCAGCCCTCTGCGACGCCCGCGGGCCAGGGGGGAGCCGGCACCGCCCTGGGCACGTCGGGGCTCACCCCTGGCGCCTGCCCGGGGCTGCGCAACGACTGCCGTATGGCAGCCATGACACGCGAGCGGTCACGGAACGGGATGCCGTCCCAATAATACGACGGCGAAGCCCTGCCATCCACTATCCCGGAAAGGGCCGTGCCTGCATCAGCTACCGGAAGGCAGCAGCGGATGTCAGAACCAGCACCATGCGGCCCCTCGGCAGGGGCGTGCGCCCCCCCCTCTGGAGAAAGCAACCCCGTGTCCCCGGTCCCCGGAGCCATGTAACTCAGCTCCCCCCCCGGCCCCACGTACAGGCAGTAGGTGCAGCTCGTCTGGCCGCGGGCCGACCCCGAAAGAAGCGCCAGCGCCAAGCCCGGCTCGTCCCTGGCCAGGGTCCCTGGCGGGCAGGGCGAGGGCGTCCCGCAGCAGCTCCCACCGCTGGCCAGCACCGCAGCGGCGGGAGCCGCGGGCCCGCAGCAGGATCCGCCTCCCTGGGCGGGTGCGCTTCTTCCTCCCCCCGCACTTGCTACCATCGGGCTTGGCCCCCCTGCGCTCGTCCCCGCCACCGCTGCTGCTCCAGGTGCCAAGGAAAAGGGCATCCGTTTCCCATCGGCGGACACATGGCTCCCAGGTCGACCCATGATGCTCTCAACGTCACCGCCATGGCTTCCAGCATCCGCCACGGTGGAGGCCTGCATGCTCTCGGCGGAGGTGGAAGAGGCATCGGGCTCCCCCAGGGCGCCGCCGCCCGGTGGTGATGGGCTCGCTGCGGCCCCTGGATGTGGGGGCACCACCTGGCAGTGCGCGGCAAGCAGCTGCTCGACCGCGGCTTGCCCTGCAGGGCGTATTGTGCCCGCACATGCACCCACATGGGTGGGAATCCGGAGGAGGAAATAGACAGGGCATAGAGCTCATTAGCAAAGGGACAGCCGGAAAATATGCCGCGGCCCGAAGGGCAAGCCACACACGAAGTTGTCGACAAAAATAAGGCATGCACACGCTCTTGTTTAAAATCCTGGATGCCCAAGCACGTGTGGGAAACTGTGTATATCGAACAAAACATAATTATGTAATCCAAAACATCTGGACGGGTGTGGTTCCCTTTCACAGCGCGCGCTTTTGCTGCAACTGCCAACATAACTTTACGTACAAGGCCTGTAGTTGCGGTGACAGTGGTTAGCTCTTTGGCTGGTTATTCTATGGATGACTTTCTAACCTTCGTAGGAATGTATAACAGGGACATGTACACTACTGAACCCACCAGCCGGCCTGGTGATACCCCTGAACAAGTGGTCATGAAGCGCTACCTCGAGAAGGAAAAAACAAACGAAAAACCCATGAAGGAGTTTGAGCCAGATTGCCCCAGCACCTTATGTGAAACACACCCTGCCACTCTCTTGGTGTCATGAAATGGGAAAGACTGGACGAGGGGCTAGCGCAATGGCCAAGGGGGAAAAGGAGACAAATATAAGAGATATGGGAACTTAAACTCAGCAATGCCATGCAGAAAACAGCGGGAATGTTAAAGCCCGGGATATTATTAAGGGATTAAGATATTACAAAACAAAAAGACAAGTGGTTGCTAACAAAACAGGCTGTTGTCAGCCATCACGGCAGTGTGGATTTACAGCATGTTGGCAATACTGTGGACAACGTAGTGTATGCGACACTGATAATATAGTAG
Organism: Mesostigma viride; assembly: GCA_009746045.1. Taxonomy (NCBI): domain Eukaryota; kingdom Viridiplantae; phylum Streptophyta; class Mesostigmatophyceae; order Mesostigmatales; family Mesostigmataceae; genus Mesostigma; species Mesostigma viride. The sequence goes on along the minus strand of RPFO01000082.1, from coordinate 2,891,055 downwards.
AATGGCTCCAGAATCTCTACGGTCCAGAAGTTTTGGTATGGAGTTATGAGTCCATAGAACTAGTAACCCCATACCGAAGGAGACGCTGAAAAAAAAGAGAAATCGAACGAGGATTTTTCACTCATTAGCAACGCTTGCCTTTTGTTTCACCCAGGCAATTCACACAGGGATGCACAGATGTCAGTACCTGACTCCCTGGCATGATCAATCATCAGGCAACCGTCGACACAAGGTGACGACAGGATGCCAGGGCAGCATTCCAAAATAAGCTTGCACGTCTCCAAGTGGCCATTGACTGCCGCAAGTTTCAGAGCTTCACAAATGCTGGTTGTAGTAATTTGGTTGGTGAGCCCAGTCTTGGTAATTAGTGTCTCCAGCACACAACAGACAACGTCTGTGTGGCCGTTTGCCGCTGCCAGCGTGACAGCCGTGGGCCGCTCAATATTCAGCAACCGGCCAGACGCAGCGGCTTCGGGATCAGCACCGGCATCCAACAAAGAACGCACAGCGTCGACATGCCCGCCTGCCGCAGCGGCCATGAGGGGTGTTGCTCCCACATCAGCGAGACAGCGTGCCTCAATTTCACAGCCAAGGTCTATCAAGGCTCTTACACCTTCGACATTCCCGCAAGCGCTGGCAAGATACAGTGGACTATGCCCGGCGGTGTTTTGACCATCCAAGGAATGTGCTATTCCCCCTCCGTCGCCCCCCTCGGCCTCGACATCGCAGCTGCAAGATGTCCTTGGTTGAGTGTCACCTTTGGAGGAGGGAATTTCAACCGCAAGCGCCCGCAGCAAGCCGGCATCGCCGCCGACAGATGCCAAACGAAACAAGGAGGCGGGCGAACATGGTCCGATGCGAGAGGGTTGCGGGAAATCGGAGGAGAGAAGCCCAAGAAAGGTATCGCAGACAAATCCAGCCCCCTTGCTGCGGCCGACAAGCGCGACGCGGGCAGCAGCTGAGATTGCAGAGCTGGCCACCATTTGCAGCCATTGCGACGTGCTGTCAAGCCCGCAAGTGGACTCGGTAAGAGTTGGCATCCCCCTGTCATCCCAGCAAAGTCGATGCACTGAGTTCTAACGAACAATGCCGAGAGATAACTGCAGCGCAAGCCATCTGTGTCCCTATATTATAACTGGCTAAATTTCCCACTAATTATTTCCATTTTAACAAGACATGGCTAAGACTTCGCAATCAGACGGACTGACGCTTCATGCTGCCGAGCAGTATTCTGGTGGAAGCCGAGCATGTGACAGCAAGCAGAACGCAGAGATTCAATTTACATCTCCGCATTGGAGGCTGCACCTCAGAGCAGATCTCAGCAATATTTGACGGGAACTGTGGTCTTTGCGTGGCAAACAGTCCGTCTCCCGGGGCTCTGGTGCACATTGCCCCGCACAGGTTGATACTCTGCTGGCCTAGTTGCTTTAAAGATGTTTAATGACGCCGAAGATCTTGCGATTCGCGAATCAGGTTCGGTCATGCCCGCGCATGGAAACCCAACCGTTACTTCTTACTAGTAAGGGACGACATCTAAACACAGCTGATATGTCAGCTGTTCCGTCTCCATCACCGCTGATTGTCATAACGCTTAAGGCGTGTGCAGTGATGATCATGATACCTAAACGGTCTTGATCAGGTACCTTTCGTTAATTCGTTATGATTTCCGTATGGTAGATGTGTCAGCAAGAGGTAGGTGGCGAACCACCTGCACATGATTAAGCCCCTATAACTAATTACCGTGGCCGCTGCCAACGTGGCACGCTGTGTCCGTTGAGCCCGGTGATAGTTAAATACAGAGTTACAACAGATTCATTGGCGCCAGCCATGAGCCAGCACGTGGGCGGCACGTGATGCCCTTAGTCGAGGTGTCAGTTAGTCAGTGTAGTCTGTCAGTGTGGAGCTGAGTTGAGTTGAGTATATAGTCTCAAAAAAAAGACGAAGGCAAAATGAAAAAAGTTAAAACGTTAGCCGCCGACAATCTGGAGCGTACGATGATGGATCCAACGGCCGCGATAAACCCGCTAAGTTAGCGGCTCGGGTCGTCCGTCCAGAATACTACAAAATACTACACATAAACAACCAATCCAAAACAAGCAAACTACGGAAAACAAACGGCCTTCGGCCCCAACTTCCCGCAGATTCCCGAGCCGATTATGATCAGTGTAATAAATAATAAAAACGTCGGTGTATACTCTATACTCCCACGCTGCATAGGCGCATACCCCACCCGCCGACAGATAATTTTTTCCCGCTGACAGATGAGGTGACGGTCCGGCGCGAACTTTTTGGCGTTGAAAATATTCGCGGTACCCGTCCGTACCGTGAAAAAGGGATGTACGGTGCGCACACCTCTCGCCATGGCGAGTTGGCGACGTGCTTGCAGCCTGCTTGCAGGCAAACTAGACAAAGGTTGCCCAATGCCCACGGAATCCAGAGGAATTGTGCAAATCTGAAAGACTAATAAGAGTTTATGATGCCACTTCATAGCGGAGTTTGTGCGTTTTGCGATTTCGATGATTTTATTGATGACTATCGCCACGGGGGTCCACAGTGAAAATTTCGTCGCGAGGAATAAATTAGATGGCATGCTAGCCAGCGGCGGTGATTGTCAGGCTTGATGGGCTTCGATTAGCGTCCCGGATGCGTTTACATTGTTATCATTGAAGCTTTAAAAAGAAATGACTGGGTTTCGGCAGGATTTCTGTCATTATCGGTAAGACAGTCTCCAGGCTCGCGGGATGCGCGTCTTATCATTGCATGGAAGGTCGGTCTTTCTTGCGCCGCTGGGCGAAGGGCAATGCCGGTAATGGTAAGATCTTGTGCGCAGCGTCACCTTATAAATGTTTCGCTTCCTTAATTAAAGGCTTATCAACGCACGTTTTCGGCTTCTTTCCGTGCAGTTAGCGCCAGGAAGCATGCCATACCGTGCTGCGCATCGCCAGATTCCTGGCAGCTCTTGGTGTTTTCATCTAAGTTGCATGGCTGGAACGTGTCAAAGTGTGAGACGTGTCATGTCGGCTCGCTGTCAGGGACTTGATGAGTGGTTTCTTGGAAGGAGATTGCTAACAGCATTCAGTTTTATGTGTCAATAGTGACGTAGCCATTCTGAGCAGCGGCTTCATTGTGGTTAAAGGCTCACAAGCTTGAGGTCGTTTCTTAGCAACCAGTTGCGATGGAAAGAAAGGTGGAAGTGGTTGTTCTGAGGGGCATACTGCATGGGTGGAACTGCACGTAGGTAGGATTAATCGTTGTTTTGTTGGCCTTTCTCCCACTAAAATGGGAGAGCCCTATCATGTGCTAGCAAGGCGAGGCAACCATGGTCAGAAGCCTTGGCAAGCAGCATGTATGATACTTATGCTTTCTCTGTGGACTGTCTGTTGTTCCCCTTGGTTGGAAAAATTAATGGACATGGCTGTCTGGGGTGTGTTTGCATTGGACAACTTGGCTTTGGTATGATGCTCACACCATAAACCTGGAATATGATTTAAAAGTGTTGGCTAGGCATGTAGAGCTACCTGCCTTGTCACTGTGCACTCCCCCGTAAGCTTGCCCATTCCGAGGTAAGGCAAGGGCACACGACGTGCCCAGCCACCTCGTTGTACGTTGTGGTCGAATTAGGCAGGTCCCGAGCCTCTTGGATAGCGAAGGGGACGTGGTGCGGCGAAAATTTTCTGAGCCAAAAAACTCGCGGTTCCATCCGTACCGTGTATAATGGGTGCCCGGAGCGCGCAACCCTACCGGAGGTGGCCATCGCGGCGTGCATTTAGGCAAATATTAATCGATATGGCACGGGAAAATCTAGAAAATGTGCATGAATTTTGCAGAAGATTAGTTGATGACTTCATGTCACGGCGGGAAGTTAACGGTTTGCAATATCGCTAATTTCTCGAACGGCTACGGGCGCGGGGGTCCAGGATGGAAGTTTTTTTGTGGATAATGAAGTTTAATGCAGGTTAAAGGTTTACGGCAGCGATTGTGGGGGGCATCGTAGGCTCTAAAGAGCGATTATGAACCTTATCGAATTTGTCCCGAAGCTTCTCGGTTCTTGTTGCATTTCCGGCATTCACGGTAAGAACCTACGCAGGCCTGCAGGTCGCCTTCGACGTACTCATGGAAGGCACATCTTCCTTGGGTGCCTGGGCTATGGATTGAATTGTAACATAACTCCGTTGGGAGTATATGTAGCACATAGCCCTTGAGAGGGGGCATATGGCCTAGACACTACCGGCCAGTTAGGCTAGAAACACACGCCCTGATCAAGCATGCTGTTTCCGGCCCCACCGTCTAGGTCATCTAGTCGCTCCACACGTAAGCCAGCCATAATTTCAATGCACAAGGATACACATTTCCATCACCATTCATCTTCATCATCCTGAACGACTCGAAAACGCGGAAAAGATAACGGCAGGCTCGAGCTACCATGGTCCGGATTCTCCCGATTTCTGGCCTGCGCTGGTTGTCTCTTTGATATGGCCTATCATACATCCTAAGCTACTTCCTGCAACGGTGGGGATGTAAAGGACCCCTGCTCTAGGTGCACCAGGGCACCTGCACCCTCATGGTCTATCACGCTATGCCCGGGTAAGGGGGGAGCATGCCTGTGAGGGGGAAGATCATCATGGCTATACATCTCTTTGATACAAAAACTAGAGCGTGGCATCTCAGCAGAGAGCAACTCTCTGCATGGGCACAGCATAACTAAATAAAGCTAGGCGTCATCTGGAGTGTGGCTCATCGTAGGCACACATGTACATGATTAAATAAAGCGCGTGGCTTAGCTGGGATAGTGCCTCTAGGAGGCGTACATGTACATGGCCACGGTCTATCTATGCTACACTACTACTGCTGTATTCCCCTAAGCTGGGGCGTCTGGAGTCGCTGGGGTCGCGGGGGTCGCCTGCCAGGGCTTGTGGCCGACGTAGATGGCCGCCCCCTTCCAGTACACCGGCTGGCCCGCCTTGGTCTGCCGGAGCTGGAGGTAGGTCGGCCATAGCTCCCGTCGCCGTTGTTGCTGCGCCAGGGTCAAGTCGTCATCAAGGGTGAAGAGAGTCTTCTCGAGCCGCTTGCGTCTGAGAAAAGAAATCTTGTCCGCCGGGGTCTTAAAGGTGAGAAGGAGCGGGGGCGGCGCCGGGGTCTTAAAGGTGAGAAGGAGCTGGGCTATGGATGATGGATTTTATTGTCACATTGATCAATCCGACGCCACGCCGAAGTGTCCGCGGTAATTCCGGGGTGAAACTGACGAAATCCGGCGCACGCGGGAGATGTTGAGTGCCAATTTCATTGCGAAGGCTATTAATTAATTAATTAATTAATTAATTAATTAATTAATTAATTAATTAATTAATTAAACTCGTGCTCCCGTTGGGGAGTCACGGAGCACCGGAGTGCTTTTAATCCCTGCATGTGCACAACAGGAAGAAAGGGCAGAGACCCCCTTTCCCCTTCATGCCAGAGGCATGCCACAGGAGCAATCGGACACGATATACGATCCGGCAAATGCTGTGCACGCAATAAGACCCATGTGAGCATATCGTAACAATGAGCGTGGGCAAGTATAACCTGATCATAGCCAGGACGTAGCATGGCTGTACAAAAGCTAAGCTAAGGCTATGGCTGGTTGTGTGCCGTGCGTGAGCTAGGCACGTGACTAGGTATGGTGGCTCTGCTAGGCAAACATTCTAGGCATGGCTGCCATAGCGGCAGTGACTACCAATGGTTCAAGCTAGGGCTATTCTAGCCCGCAGCGGGGCGACCACATCTTGTGGTTGATCATCAGGTCCCCACCCCTCCAGTACACCTTGGGCTTCTGGGGGTCCTGCTTGTGGCGGAGGTATATTCAGGCCACAGGTCGCGTCGCTGCTGCTGCTGAGCAGGGGTCAGGTCGTCGTCCAGCGTCCAGGTGACGTCGTGCAACCTCTTGCGACGAGAGAGGAACCACTGCTTATCCTCAGGGTAGGGGAAGGTGAGCAGGACTGGTGGGGGAGCCGTTGTGGCCTTGTCCCGTCACCCGTGAGTGGGGAAGGCGGTGCCGGCACCCTCGCAGTTCTACCTCACCTACCAGGCCCATGAGGGTAAGCAGCTGGTTCTTGAGCTCGTCAGCAAGGGAGGTTGACGTCTCACCTGGCTTCTGGGGGAAACGACCAAGCACCACTCGGCACTCGCGGCGAGCGCGGTCGGTGACCTCCCGTTGCTGGGCCTGGCGGAGGTCCTCCAGCATGCAGCTCCTGGAGCTTCGTGGCGATGGCGTCAGTGGTTGAGGCGGTCGCTGACCGCAGCAGGTCCGTGTAGGAGAGCGGCGGGAGGTCGCCAGCCTCCTGCCGGGGTGGCCATGGGATGCGATGGTGGCCGTCTGCTCCGGACGCTATCTTTTGGACCTGTGTGGCCAGGGCCTCGGTGTGGGCGGTGATGGCTTCAAGCTTCTTCAATAGCACGCCGCACTTGCCCTCCACCGGCCTGGTTAAGGCGAGAGACAAGTGCAGCGTGCGTTTCCGATGCCTGCGCCGCGGTGTGTAGCGCCGTGAACTGGGGTTGTAGCTTGTGGACGACCCGGGTTTCCACATTGGAGACCCGGGCCTCCACCGTGACATATTGAGCGTGGTGTTCAGCGATGTCATCTTCTCGGCCATGCAGCGGCCATGCATGTCACGTGCTCCTCCATGCAGCACTGCGCCGGATGTCGTCCTTATCGCAGAGGGAGGGAGCCGATGGGGCTGCCGGCTGTGCGGGGGCTGGGGCGCTGAGCGCTCTGCTGATGTCGCCGAGGCCGGCTGCGCCGGGTAGTAGCTGGTCAAGATAAACAGGCGTTGGCGTGCGTCGCATGTGCCCTGATGGTTTGATCCGCTGGTCTTCGATCATTTTTGTTGACTACATCAACTGCCAGGCTTTCGACATGCTCCTCGATCTGCATGGGAGTGGGCTCTTCAAATGGGCCATCCTAGATCTGGATTGCGTGCCACCATGCATGCAGCATTTATTGCTGCCATTCGCCGGCTGTACGTATGAGGGATCACAGGCAGTATAGTGGCGGACTGCGGAAGGCACTACCCCACCATTCCCCCTTCATGCATATGCACGCACGGGGTGTGGCAAGGTTGTGTCCTCAGTGTCCCCATATCTGTTCATTATAATTGTCGTTGATCACGTCATGCGCCATGCAGGCACGTGCGTGCTTTGCAGCTCTTTTTAATGCTGATTTATATGCATGATGTGGATGATACCACCCTCATTGAGCGCCCCGCGAGCACATTCAGTCAGACCTGGCTGGACTGTTTGGGCTTAGAGGCGCGGGCGGTGGGGTTGGTTGGAGATTAGTGTCAAAACCGAGGCGATGGTGCTCGGGGCTACTATACCATGTACTTGCCCGCGCGCCACGGCCACAGGCGGCTGCTAGACGGGACCCGTGGAGGTCCCGTTCCATGATCGCTTCAAGCTGCTGGGGAGCATGAGTACCGCCGGTAATAACGGTACTTTTTATCACTTGCATGTGCATTCAGGTCGGACAGGCGGTAGCCAGGGCCACCACCGCCGTATTCGCGATCATTAATTAAGGATGTCCAAGCCATGCTCGAACCCCTTTAAAAGAGCTGCAAAGCACGCACGTGCCTGCATGGAGCATGATGCTCCCCGACGCAGCCGACGATGTGGAACCCCGCAGCGGACTGGCCAGTGGGCGCCAGGCTCCGCTCGCCGGCTCAACCCCTACTGGTGCACTTAAAAGACCCTGGGCGAGGACCGCAAGCGAGTGCTCTTCAAGGTCCCTATAGTCCTCACAGTGCTCACGTATGGCGCCGGCGGAGGCCTGGACTACGCTCACGGACCTGAGATGGCCACCCCGGGCTGCATGGACGGCACAGTAACCAGGATGCTCCGACAGGTCCTGATCGTAGGGTTCAAGGTTTTCAACACATAATAGGTCGTTAGAGTCTTTGTGTAAGGGTATGCCTCGCATTTTTTACGAGATTAGGCAGCGTAGGATAGCATTCGCAGGACATCTTGCTCGCACCAGTCATGCAGGTAGATCCGCCGACCTCGGTCTGGCCGGCCCCCAGCGGCCTGGCCAGCCGGGCTGGGCGGCATATCCTGACCCATGGCCTGGCCCCAAGGACATTCCTAGAAAGAGTGGTAAGCCTGCCCTGGACTATACACAGCAGTTGCTGGCGGACCTATATTGGTGCCAGCTAAGTTTGAACTGCATGTGAACACTGAACACCGCATTTTGATTCCTCGAGTGAATTAAGAAATTAGAGAGAGGGATCCCTCTCGATCTCTTGCTTGGACTTCTATGCAGAAATTATGAAGCAGTGGTGGAAGATTAATTGTCCAGGCCCGGCCGGGGACACGCCAGCCCCTGTGGGCAAGCCCCCCCCCAGGAGGAAGGGGCGTTTTGCACTTTTGCTGAGTACTTAGGATCTTCCAGAGTAGTTAGGATTTTCCAGATTATAGCCTAGTAGGTACTAGAGTTAGTTTACTTAGGTTTCGATCGCGGCTTCGTTCACCCGGGCCATCCACCAAGCAAGGGAATATGTGCTACATATGCATGATCTCCCATGCAACGGAGTCATGTTATAATTTAATTTAATTTAATTTAATTTAATTTAATTTAATTTAATTTAATTTAATTTAATTTAATTTAATTTAATTTAATTTAATTTAATTTAATTTAATTTAATTTAATTTAATTTAATTTAATTTAATTTAATTTAATTTAATGGCTAGGGCATGGCATCTCAGCAGAGAGCAACTCTCTGCATGGGCACAGCAAGACTACAAGGTCACCAACATGCTGCGGTCAAATTTCCTCGATCCGACAGTGTGGGATATACGCTGCTAGCTCAGTCTCATCATCATGTCCGCAAGGAGGACTTGTACATACCTAGCTCTAGAGGCATGCCACTTATTTAATACCAGCACCATATCAAGCAGAGGCGCCTGCAGCTAGTATATAGGGCACTTATAGCTCGCACCTACCAACCAGGTAGACACCTCACGTGGCCCGGCCCTCCGCAGGGCTGCAACCCGCTCAGCCGGGCAGGCACCTCCTCACGTGGGCCGGGCCCAGCCACTGAGGCCGTATAGACGCTGCAAGGCCTGCACCTTCAAAGATCGATCATGCAGCTCGTAGAGGACATGGGCGGGGCCTAGGACTCTCCGTGATCGATTTGGAAAAAGATTATATGGACAAGGCCAAGTGGGCCCAGGTCATAGAGGACAACAACCCCCTGCAGTGGGGAAGGAGCGTGTTTGCAAATTAACGCGGGAGGCATGCTAGACAAGACCCCTACTAGGGTCACGAGCACCATATATACAGAATAAGATTGTTTTGTAGATCGATAGACTAGACCGGTAGGATTGCGTGTACCATGCATCCATCCATCGGCATCCATCGGGGTCAATGCATGCTCCGTGACTCCCCAACGGGAGCACGAGTTTAATTAAAATTAAACTCGATCGACCTGGGCGGCCCTCCGCCGCCTCAACACCTGCATGGGTTCTGGACACATGTCGCTACGTACCTGAGCGAGCGTCCGGCGCAAGCGCATATTCTGTTCAAGGCCCTTGTCCTCAGCAGTCAGCATCCTCCTTTAATTACGGCTGCGAGGCGTGGACCCTGAAGCAGGCCCTGAGCAAGCAGCTTGACGGCACTGTCGAAACTCGAAAATGCTCGCTCCGTCGATCACATCCTCGGCGTCAATCCGCTACCACTAGTAGAGCGCCGCACCCGGGCCGAGCTCTACTGCGAGCGCCGAGCTCCCACATGGTCACCCATTCATTAATTAATTAAACACGTGCTCCCGTTGGGGAGTCACGGAGCACCGGTTCGAGTGCTTTTTATTGAATCCCTGTATGTGCACTACAGGAAGGAAGATCAGCAGAGACCTCCTTTCTCCTTCATGCCAGAGCCGGCCGGCATCAGGCATGCCACAACAGCAGTTGGACACGATCTATTATTAGACAATCTGGCAAATTCTGTGGGTGCAATAAGACACGCGTACGTGAGCATATATCATAACAAGGAGCTCGCGTGGGCAATGAAGCAAGCGAGGCATAGCAAGGACGTGGCATGGCTGGCTGTACGAGGGCTAAGCTAAGGCTATGGCTGGTTGTGTACCGTGCGTTAGCGGTGCATGCACGTGACTAGGTATGCATGGTGGCACGGCTAGGCAAACATTCTACTATAAGGCATGGCTGCCATGGCGGCAGTGACTACCATGCAGGGCGTCCCCAACATCTACTGCTCCAACCTAGGGCCATTGCTGGTACTTTTGACGTCATGAAAGCAGCGTTTTGGACTAGTGGAATATGATTTTACAGCATAAAAAGTCCATTTTATCATGAATGAACATGGCCAACAACCCCAAGTGCCCCTAAATTTCTCAATATTTGTAGAGAAATGCTACTTCTCATAATTAAAACCTGCACAAATGCACAATTTGGGGCATGCATGTGAAAGTTTGAAGTACAAATTCACAATGAGGTTTTACATTTTTCAATTATTAATGGTATCTCATTCTTCAATCAATCAATTTGCAATCGTCCAAACAATTTATTCATTTCATACATGTCCGAATATGTTGAAAGAACACATGCAAGTGCTCAATCAGCGTGGACCCCCTTGGACGCGCCCCACCATATATACATTGGACACGTCACCCCAACTACTAAACTGCCCAAAGTCACGGTAACTGATCCAACTACTATGTACATCTGCATTTCTCCACGTTGCGGTGGGCAATTACGTGCAAAACGCGATTTCGTGCAAAGTCCTCGCCCATCATCGCTTGCCAGGTCGATATGAAGGAATGTTGTCCCAGCTGGCGCCTTCCTTCAGGAGAGTAACATGTTCTCTAGCGAACTTCAGAGGGAAACGAAACTTTTGCTCGCACTCATTACTCCAACCGAGGTCGTGCCCTTCATCAAACCATCTGAACACCACCTTCTCCCTCTCTTTGCCCAGGAGGGTGCCAAAGAGCGGAAAATCTTCCTTCTTGGGGTACTTGTGCTCCCAGTTTATGCACACGTCGTCTACCCATTTCGAACTCCAACCTCCGCGACTCAGTTTCGCGCCATCCATAAAGCGCATCCGGACGTCCGGCCGAACGTCCCTGATTCGGTTTTCGGCCGTCGCATCTCTGCCCTGACCACCACCCTTCTGCGGCTGTGCAGGTTCGTCGGCACCCTCCGTCTCCTGCCCCGCCCCTCGCCTGCCCCCTCCCCGACGTTTTGCCTTCTGCCCCTGCGCAGCCGCCGCCTCTGCCATCAACTCTTCGTACGTTTTTTCTGGCTGACCGCACGGTAAGGCTGGTGCGTGGTGGTGCGTTGGGTGGGAGCTCGTCCCCTCCCGCCCCCGGTTGTGCAACTGGTTCGCCGACCGCGGCCTGGCCAACAACACGGCCGGCCTCTCTGGACACAGTCCCAGACGCGGATCCACGGGGAAACCGAACTGGAGTTTCTTCTTCGCCTTTCCCTGCACGTAAGCACATGCCAATTAACATGAATACGGAAGGGTCGTGTGAGAAATCAATGAAGCCATGGACTGATGCAAAAAAACTTATGTAGAAATATATTAAGGTACTTATAAAACTCGTTTATTGAAAATGAAATTTACCGGCCGAATGTACCGTTGGAGCGTGGAAGGGCATCCTTGGTCGATCGAAGATATCCGTCAATGTTAACGGTGCGGTCGATGTCCCTGGCGGCGCCTCAACATCGACCACCTCAGTCGGGCGCATCAATCCGGCAAACGCCGGCCCTCCACCTGAGACTTCGGCGGACCCTCCACGTTACGAGCCTCCAATACCCTCTTCTGCAGTGGGGTGCTCGCAACAAAATCCGTGTCAGCCGACGGCTCCGGATCGTCATCCTCATTCAGCAGTATCGTGTTCGGGCATTGCTCCATCCCCGTCGAGCGGGGGGGCAAAGTCATCACAACCGTCCTTCCTGACGACGGTACGGGATCGTCACCCAGACCCAAAGAAACCGAGGCGAGGGCGGGGGTCCCCTCAACCGGGGGTCCCCATGAATCCTGACGAGGCCTCATTCCCATCTGTCGGACACGACCGCCTCCCGTAAATCGGGAACGCCCGCCGGCGCTACCAGTAACAGGCCGCGAGCCTGCTTCCTGCTGGCGATCCCCATCCTCATCACAGATACGCCCGCCGGCGTTTCCAGTAACAGGCTGCGAGCCTCCTTCCTGCTGGCGATCCCCCTCCTCATCACAGATACGCCCGCCGGCGTTTCCAGTAACAGGCCGCGAGCCTCCTTCCTGCTGGCGATCCCCCTCCTCATCACAGATACGCCCGCCGGCGTTTCCAGTAACAGGCCTCGAGCCTCCCTCCCGCTGGCGATCCCCCTCCTCGTCACAGATACGCCCGCCGGCGTTTCCAACGACAGGCCTCGAGTCTCCTTCACCAGCACGCTGGCGCTTACCTCCCCCCCTGTTGTCTTCATCCCCCCCCATTGTCTCATCACGCAAGCCTCCATCACCCCGACTGCGCTTTTTCCCTCCCCTTCCATCTCCTCCCCCGTCCCTCTCCCCCCTCCCCCCTCCTCCCATCTCCCCATCCCCATCCCCTTTCTCCCCCTCCGCCTGCCCCTCACCCATCCCGGGCGGGTGCCCCTCAGCAATATCCTCCTCCTCGTCCTCCTCGTCCTCCTCGTCCTCCTCGTCCTCCTCGTCCTCCTCCTCCTCCTCATCCTCCTCCTCCTCATCCTCCTCCTTCTCATCCTCATCCGCCTCCCCCTCTTCCCCCTTCTCCGAATCATCATCCTCATCAGACGAAGAATCGTCGTCGGAAAAGTATTTGAGGCCTTCCCACCCATCTTCAACAAGCCAATATTTGATAAGGCGGACCAGGCGCTTCCACCGGCGGATATGGGCGGGCTCCCCGAACACCAGCAGAACTCTGCAGGGTCCCCTAAAAAGGGCGTTGGTCATCTTGTCAACCACATCCCACACGACCGGGCTCAAATGCGAGGAGGGTTTGGGAATGTTGCTCTCCTCCGGAATGCAGTCTGCGTCCCACTTGCGCAGGTTCCTCCACTTCTCGTTGCTGTCAGCTGCCAGGTCCAGCACAGCAAACGCCTGGTCCTCCAGCGACCGAGGAATTTTGTAATTCCCCGCGCACAACTCGTCCACCACCTTCGTCACCACCAGATCCTTTCTTTTTTCGTTTTCCTTCCATGTCATTGTCCTGTATGCGATCCAGTCGGATCCCATCCTCACCCCCTTCCAATCGCTGTAGGCTTCCAACCTTTCCTTCCACCCCTTCTTGGCCTTGGTAGTCCCCTCCTCCGCCGCCTCCTCGACCTCCTTCTCGACCTCCGCCGCCGCCTCCTGTGGCACACCCAGCAGATGTTTGGTCTTCACCCCCAAATCGTCATACAAATGACGGGGGTGGGAAGCGAGCAGCCCTCTCGGGAACTTCCAGTCCTTCTGGTCGACCACTTTCCTTTTAGCCGGCGGAAGGTCCCTCAGCGTGAGAATGATCGCCCTCATGGCCGTGACGACCACCCGCCAAAAGTCTCTGGTCAGGCGGCAGTCGGCGATGAACTTGTCGAGGTCCGTGGCGAAGGTGCCCTTCAGCTTCACGCCAAACACGTGCTCCCTCACCAATACGGGGTCGAAAGTCCCGTTTAGTTGTTTGCAAGCGGCCATCAGCTCGGGGTTCTCCAGGAACTTGATGTGGGCGAATTGCTTTGCCGCCTCTATCAAATTCTTGGCGACTTCCATTATTTTTATCAGGTTGCTGGGAGGGGCCTCACAGGACATGATCGGCGCTTGGATCAGGCTGTCGAAGTACTGGAAACTCGCAAGTTCCCGATGCGCGGTGAAAATGGACAGTTCGTGCGCCTTGTCTTTAGGGCGCGTGTCAAGGAAGTCTTGCCGAGCCGCGATATCCTGTGCGATCGCCGGCTTGCCGTCGACAGCGGGCTTCAAAGGGTCCTCACACCAGAACAGCCAGCGCTGCATGAAGTTCTTCTGGTCCGGCCCCCACTTGTCCGTCTCTTCAGCCCCTCCTGCCTTGTCGCCTGCGCCGTCCCCTTCGGCCTTGGCTTGCTCTCCTTTCTGCCAAAAGGGCTTCACAATCGCCCAGATCTTGCCGTACAGAGGAGTTGGGAGAGACACGCCCTTCCCTCTCTTGACGGGTCCATATGCCTGGTAGGCCCGGTGCACATCCCCCAGCGCTGAGCCCCACGTTGCCTTGGCTTGGGCTGTGTCCTCGGCGTTCATGGCGTTCCCGAGCTGCCTGACAACTTCGATCATCTTGCCGACTTGTTCGGTAACCTGCATCCCCGTAGGGCAACAACGCGCAGAGACACATCGACAGTCCTCCCAAATAAGCACAACTCAACTGAGAACAAGAATACGACTGAAAGAAACGCCGGCGGTCGCATCTTGACCAAAATATGGCATGCTAAGGTGGAACATGAAAACCCCTTATAGAAACGCCGGCGGTCGCATCTTGACCGAACTAATGGCATACTGAAATTAACACAAGAAAACCACTTATAGAAACGCCGGCGGTCGCAACCTGGCTTACCTTCTGTTCACGGATCTGCCACCAGGTCGGCAGGATGGTCTCACCCTTGAGCATCTGCACGTCCACCCCCCCGAAATTCGTCCAATCAGTTGCCCACTCCTCCAGCTTCGCCGCGGCCACGGTCTTCGTGACCTCCTGCTCCTTCCCTCCCCGCGCAACGACCCTGAGCTTTTCCGCCTTCATGAAACCATTCAGCATTGCCTGGTACCACACAGATCTTTGGTCCACCGTCATATTGTCGGTGACCAGTTCGAATTTCACCGATTTGATGAGTGTGGTAAAGTGGTTCCCGTCCAGCACGAGAAAGCCGCAAATGGCTGGCGGCAACGGTGGCTTCTTCTCGAATGGAGCCATCTCCCAGGCGGACTTGCACAAACTGTCCAAAAGCGCGGCCTTTCTCACGTCCACGGGCTTAAGATCGTCCAGCAAATCGGCCCGTCCTGTCAGAACCGCGGTGGAAGCAGCTTCGGCCATTCCCTTGGCCGAGCTCGTTCGCAGGTAGATATCAATTTCTTCGTCAGTCATTGCGCGAGCGTAGCCAGCCTTCATTGTCCGTGCCCCCCCCATCTCCCCGAAGAGTTGCGCGAGCTGACGCTGGGTGCCTTCCTTTTTCATCCAGTCATGAAAAGTGTTGGGGCACCGGTCAGCCAAAAACTGGAACGAGTACCGCCACACAGGAATCACCAGCTTGTCGTGGCCGTAGTCGGACTCCGAGTTTGCAAAAATGGTGGCGTTCTGCTCGGCTCTAGACAGATGCAAGTCTCGTGCGAGGAGCTTCTGAGGCCCCACGAACAGGTTCCTTGTCCACACCCGATTTCGATGCACCAAGGCTTTGGACATCTCATCGAGGTCCCGAGGCTGAACGGCAAGCTGCTTCCGTAACCGTTTGCCCTTCGCGATCTCATCGTTCACATCCAGGATGTCATCATCATCCTGCGACACCGGGGACTTCTCCCATTTCTCAAGCAGAGACACGGGAGCATCCGCAACCTCCACCTCCTTTCCTTTCCCCTTTCCCTTCAGCGCCTTCCCCTTGTAGGTCGCAAGTGCTTCGGAGAGTCCCTTCTGGTGTTCGTCGACGGCAGCAGTCCACGTACTATCTATTTTCATGTTCTCGCGGCGCGCGTGCTGGTCGAGGCTGATTGAGTACAGGATGGCCGCGTGGGTCGCCCTCTCGGCCTGCACGTACTGCAGTGATGCGAAAAAATCAGGAAAGCATAACCAAAAGGAATAAAGTAAATGTCGATTGAGAAACGCCGGCCGTCGCAACCTACATGAAACCTGAACCTCAACATCAAAGCCCCCCTCACAACAGAGGTATACTTACCTCGTTCCCCTTAACAATGATATGAAAAAATCAGGAAAGCATAACCGAAAGGAATAAAGTAAATGTCACACTTGAGAAACGCCGGCCGTCGCAACCTAGATGAAACCTAAACCTCAAGATCAGAGCCCCCCTCACAACAGAGGTACACTTGGCTCATTTCCCTCAACGATGCGAAATCAGGAAAGGAAGTAAGTGTTAGTCAAAAGGAAGTAAGTGTCACACTTAAGAAACGCCGGCCGTCGCAACCTACATGAAACGTGGACCTCAAGAACAAAGCCCCCCTCACAACAGAGGTAGACTTACCTCATTCCCCTCAACCGCTGCTGCTTCAGCCGCTTTCTTCGACCCCTTCGCGATCTTCGGAGACTTGTCCTGGCGGGCATCGTGTTCCTTCAACATCTTGATCAGAGTCTTGGCGTCCTTCTCCGTCACCGTCAACAGTTTACACTTCCTCTCCTTCCCTTTGCCCTCGAACAGGTTCTCCTGCATCCACTTTATCAAGGCCTTGGCGCTCGGGATTTCCTCAGGCTGTGTGGCGCCATCGGGCCGGCACGCATTCTTCACGATCAACTCAGCGACTTGATGGAGAATCATCATCTGGTTCCGTACCTCAGGTGGGGCTTTTCCGTTCTCACCTCGGCCACAACCCACTTTGCCAACTTCTTCAGTTGATAAGCATCCGCTTGCTCCTTAAAGCGTGTCATTTTCGCAGTATCGCCGTCGCTTCCACCCGCGCCCTCTGACACAGGCTCACCGACAGCGATAGCCCCCTCTCCCTGGAGATTTGCCCCACCCTGACGACCGGCTTCCTGCAAGAACATTATCAACGGAAGATTTTTAATGTAAGAAAAGTGTAAAGAAACGCCGGCCGTCGTAACTCTGTCCATTGAGGACGAACCTAAACTTTCGATTACTAAGTCAACGGTAACTTACCCTTCCCCCCTCTGCAGTGGAACCACCGTAAGATCCACTTCCCCTCCTGTCACCGCCCTCTTGCTGCTCGAACGGACTTCCCTGTAAAAATAGCAAACGCGATTGTCCATTCACAAGAAAAAAATTACTACAAAAATAAACAAGGATATACGCACGCAAACCTTTTCAATACAAGTAAACCGGAGAGGAATCTGACGCACTCATGTACCTGGGTGCTTCCCGCCATTGAGCGGGCTTCTCTTGCACCAACATCCTCTTGCCGGCCCTGCGAACATTTCAACGGAAAGTAAAAATCCGCTTAGTTGTCGGAAATGACATGTCTGGCGAATATTGCAAAAAAATGCGTATTGTATTTCACGACATCAATTTAATGGGCGGAGACTTACGAAGATCGGCCCGCCACCTTCCAAATTGCCCAGCGTCATATCGAAAACATCGAGGACTTCCCCTCCATCGACCCCCTTCCCCCTTCCCCTCTGCCGCGGCGGGGGCATATCGCCCGTCGCGACCGGCTTGGAAGTCGCGGGGGGATCCCTTGCGGTTGAGGGCACTGCGGCCGACTCGTGCACACTCTCCCCCCTCTTTTGGGCTACTGCGGCAGGCGCGGCATGGGAGGGCGCGGCGGCTACTGTCTCTGGCGCATTCTGAGCCAACCGACGCAACCTTAGCTCCTGCTGGAGCAGGGTTTCGAAACGAGGCATGAATGTGCGCTTGGAGGTATAAGGCACCTTGGCGACTTCAGGTTTGTCATTAAGGATGTCTTGGTACAGCGCGAATTGCTGTTCACGAGTGCCATTCGCGAGTCGCTCAAACCGCTCAATCTGAATCCGCTTAACCGGATCGTCCACCATCTCAAGACCACCGTGGTACTCATCCTTCCCAGTGACCGCGGCAAAGCTGACACCAGATTCCACCATTGGGGGCGGCGTGCCCTCCCTTGCACGCTTGTGAGGAGGCTGTTGTGGGGAGGCGCCTTGGGCCTGAACTGGTTGCCCTTCTGACCCTTCCCCCCTAGGGGGAGAGTCGCCGACCACCTGCGATGTAGGGCCGCCCTTTTCCATCTGCAACACAAAACAAAAAAATTGGAAAAAACATACGAGTCAGCAGGAAGATGCGCCCCACGTCGCAACTCAATACAAAAAATGCATCATTATGTCAAGGTACAAACAACGTTATAATTCAGAATGAACAGAGATTCATAACAAGAGAACGACGCACTAAAAGATGCGACCGCCGTCGCAACTTTCGTCAATTCACTCTCTATACAAACAACTCTATGTCCCTCATAAAGAATCAATTGGCAAGGAAATGCAAAAAAATTCCGTTACCACCTCCGTCGACCCATAAGTGGTTCGCGAATGGGAAATCGCTGCTGATTTTCGGTCGAGCCCTTCACGGTATTTTCGAAATCTCGAGGCAAGGTTGCGCGGAAGAGGGCCCCCTCAATCATGCGTGCGATCGGACTGGCCATGGAAACGGATACCTGGTTCCTGGACTGCCTTGCACGGTCAACCATCTTGAAACTTCCCCGGAGAAGGAAATCAGACGTCAGACGGTTGAATATGCGAACGTCAAGATTTGACCAACCCATCATCCATTCCACCACCTTCTCCGCGGCATCATGGAAGACCTGCCTCTCATCCGCCACTCCTCGAGACCCAAACACACAATCGGCCGTGTTATCGTCGTGCCTCTTAAGGCGAATGTTCACGTCCTCTTTGTCATCATCCATTTCCGACAGCCGAATTACAGCCCTTTTGGCTCCGTCCACTCCATCCTCAAGAAGGACGTCCATCTGCGCCCCTCCCACACAATTGTTGTCAACGTATTGTTGCAAATGACGGGAAATCATGTCCTTTCCAAAAGCTACGATGTGTTCCCCACACAGACCCATGTCGGTAATTGACAGCTTTTTACATTTCCTATCCCGGCACTTCTTTTCGGGATCCTTCTCAAAAATCCGGAAAACAGCGTCCTGATATGGACGTCCCCTTATGTCGACCGTCAGACTGGACATCTGCGAAACCAGAACATACCGGCCGCGAGTAGTTTATATTATTAAAAAAAACTGGCATTTATTAAGTCATCTTCATCTATTTATGCGAGCTAAAATTTGAAGAAAATGCAACAAAGAAACGCCCTGGGGCGCAACTTCCTCAACAACCACTTTCTACGTACAAACGAATGGCAATCACATCGACTACGATTGTCACTACATACGAATGTCCAGACAATATAATGTGTATGTAGAGGGGGGGCATTCAAGACCAGAGAAACGCCGGCGGGCGCAACTCATATCAATATAGACTGTCCCGCGACTCGTTCCACTCTCTGCAGGTTTTGCAACAACCGATCGAGCGAACTCTCGGAACCTCTTTCGCCGCCATTTCATCGACACGAGCGAACATCTCTTCTTTGGCGGCCACCAACTTTGCCTCCTTGTTGCCGGTGTCAGGATAGATTTCGGACCTCCTCGTCTTCATCGGGGCCACTCTCTCCAAATACTCTGCACACAGAGAATCCTGCTCCTCCTCCACAATCGCCTTCACGCCGGATACAATCGCTTTGGCTTTTGTTTCCACGCGAAAATCGAACTCTCGTTGAGTTATCAGCGGAATGTCGGCGAGTGCAAAACACATACGCCGATAAAGTTCGCTTACATCCGTGTCACGCGAGTCGGCAAAAGGTGTCGTCATCAAAAAGCATCTCAAGCTACTCCAACCATTTTCTTGGGCGCCGGCAACGTAGCCTCCCTTTGCCAAGTCCGCACCTGTCGCGGAGTCTTTGACTATCCAATCTTCAAGGAAGTACTCGTCTCCCCTGGTGAAATCAAAATTTACACCCACGACCTCTCCGACAGTCATGTCCAGGCGAAGTCGCAGGGCCCCCCCCGCCAATCCAGGTCCGAGGGCGCCCGCCATTCCAAGTCCGCGACTGAGGGCATTTTCGATGTGACGAGAATGTTCTTCGTGCTTTCGGCAATACAAGTCAAATCCGAGAGCGGTTTTCTTGCAAGTGGACACATCACACTTGCGCGGCGCCCCTATTGAGCGAGCAACACTCTGAATGACAGTGGCAACCGCTTGGTGTTGTTGAAGTCGTTGCCAATCCTCCATCAGGAGGTGACTAGACGAATCGGACGAATCTTCCGTCGAACCGGACATCTGCGACAAGTTACGATAACATACCGGCCCCGGAAAATAAAATTCAAAAAACGTTTTGAAATTTTTTTATTGTACTTGTTTATTAATACGAAGGTTTAAATTTGGCGCAAAGAAACGCCCCAAGGCGCAACTTGTCGAACAGCAATATGGCGATAAAACATTATCTATTCAATGTGCGATTGATGTGCTGAAACCTTCCAGACTTTGACACTGTCCGGTATCACCGGACTCGGACGAGGAGTCGAGTCGGAAGCGAGCCAGTAATCCTCGACTATTTTTTTGATGTACAATGGAAGACTCCTTCCATTATGTCGAAGTGTGTCGGTCCTTTGCCTTTTGGCCAAACTCTCCTTAACCTCCACCATTTCCTGCGCGTAGGAGGAAAATGATACGTTATAAACATTAAACATTAAACATTAAATATAACATCATATAAACAAGTTATTACTCTACATTTCAAGTTTTTCTAAGAGGCAGAGCCGTCGTGGAAGTTGAAGGAGAAGTCGACATCAGACCCCATAGTTTTATCCAGTATCGTCGTCACGTTAACCCCCCACTTCACCCCTGCCAGCACCTCCCTCGCTTGCCTCAGACGTTCGCATCTATCCTTATGCCTACTCCAGTCCGCACGCTGGCACTCCTCACTGCAATATCTGGCATCCCTACATCCTCTACACCACTTGATATGAGGAACGGACCTGAGCCGCAAGCGGATTTGCAGAAGTGATGCGATCTCGCGGGTGTAGCCATGGAGGAGTTTCGCGCCGGGTTTGCAGCGGTGTTGTGTGGAGCGGGGGATTTTGGTGAATTTTTTGAGGGGAGCCGCCTATGGTGAACGGTTTTGGGGTCGGAAAGCCGACGGCCGTATACGGTGATTGTGAGCAACCGGGTGGCAAATGCCAATCCTGATCTATGCTCGTTTTTACCACACTTTGGCGTGTTTGCGATTGCCCGCGCCTGGGGAGAATGTTTTTGGGGGCGTATCAGATTGGATTGTACTACAACAGATCGAATGCTCAGTTTTTTGGATGCGGGGTACTGTGCGTGGATGCGGTGTGGTCGATCTGGTGGGCCTGATGGGGGCTCGTCGGAAGGTGTGGCGTGGAGTTGTGCTGGCAATGGGCACAAGCTGGCCGTCGCGGTGGCCAGTGGTGTGCATCAGTCTGTGTTGTAACGTGTGGAAGCGCGTTGGAGGCTATTCGTGGGTGGCTCAACATGTCGTGCGATCCTGGTGGCGGGGCCAACGAGGCGGGGGAGACCGTCGGTCTGAGTGCTGGAGGAGGACCTGCTGCGCCTTGGCGCCTCGCGTGCTTCGATTGGACAGGATTGGAGGTATGCATGCTGTGCT
>RPFO01000082.1:2635265-2863429 GCA_009746045.1 Mesostigma viride | reverse complement strand
CTTTGTTCGTTTTCCCTGAAGAAAGATGCGAGTTCCGAGGATCCGTGAATGAAGTTCTACGGAAAGCGTCACTTCAAAAGTTTTCTCAAACAAGTTCCGCTTTCTTGTCGCGTGTCATATTCGAGTGAAGTTCGAGCGCCAGGAGAGGACAGGCCGCCATTGGCCGTCATTTTATTGGCGTTTGATTTCGTTCAGCCAAATGGGGGAATTGATGTCAGCGACGCGCCCAGCTAGCTGATATGAACTCTGTATTCCAAGAGGGTTTTTCAGACCACAAGATGGATCTAAGGAGTGCCCATAGACCCAAGGACGGCAGTTCCGCTTTTGGGTGTCGTTCCATTACAAATTGGGGCCAAAGATAGGAGCTTGGAGGGTAAAGAGGAAGGGGCTCAGCTTGGGTGCACCTACGGGGCGCGGCATTTTACCGGAATGGTTTACGCATTCTCTGCGCGTGAGGGGCTGATGCATGTGTAGGGGCAGTACCCCCTCAACATTAACTTTTTTCTTGCTCTCTGACCGATTCGTGAGGGATGGGATCGCATGCGTAGTACGGCGAAGTGCTTCACAAGGAGGGGTTGTGGGTGGAAACAGGACCTTACCATCCTACTCTCATCATTCAAAATTGCTCCCCAAGAGGGGGTAGTAAGTTCAGCACATCCACTTGGCCACCTTCCCCGGACCAGGCAAAGCCAAGCGTGCGGCCACTAACGGTTCGTAAGGGGCTCCTTCAGCATATTCACCCCCATCCACTACAGATCCTGCCATTGCCGCTACGGAACCACCGTTCCGGCGGACAAAGGACCTGCAAGCATCATCGATCCCATCTAGGGCCGCCTGCTGCAGAGGCCCGGGCACACGGGCTGAACCTACAGCAGGCGGGTCTCGCCCCCCCCCCCCATCCAGTTTAACGCCCTAACCGTCTGACAGGCTAGTGTGCGAGCATTAAAAGCCCGACTCATCCTATCGCGCCTACGGCCTGAGCGTACCTGCTGCCACCAGTCACGAGGTGGCAGGGGTGCTGGAAGAGGTAGTGGAAGAAGGCACCGCTCCCTCACTTGTTGTTGTTGGACGGGCCGCCCTGCCCCTTCTTGCCGGACCCTGCTCCAGCTTGTGCTGCAGCTTCCCCATGCTCATCGCCGCCCGCACCGCCGGAGACGCCAGCATTGCTCCACCCTCCTGGAATGGCAGCATTGCCGACGGCGTCCCCTTCCAACCCGTCGACCCCACATCCACCAGCTGGCATGCCGTGATCAGCTTTGCCAGGTACTCGGCTGCTGCCAGCTCCAGAATTACTTCGGAGCGTGGCGTGGCCCAGTAGCCAAATTCTGTCACCATCGTGTCCAGAATTCCTGCCATCTGCAGGAGCAGCATCCGCCTCTCCCCGCTGGCTGAGCTGCCGTGCATCGTCAGCATTAACGATGCACGGATGGACTTCCCCCCACGCTCTCCGCGTAGTCCAGCATTCCTGGCAGCACCGCCTCCAGCATGTTGCTCACCAGCACCGGCACTGCATGCCCACTCAGCGCCACCCCCTTCGTGCGCGCCAGTCTGCCAGCAGCCGTCGCTGCGGCTGGGCTTGCAGCTGCTGGAGTCTTTGCCTGGTCCAGCAGCTTCGACATAGCCGATATTAGGTCGCCAATATCTCCGCCAGTGCGGGCGTTGCCCGGCCGGGATGGAAGCCCTCCAGCTGGCGTTGCATAGCCCGTCTCGGTCCCCAGCAGCCGACCTAGGTTTCGGTCCAGGTCCGCCACAGCCTGGTCGATCGCCCCAGGAGCGCCATCGTCCTCCCCAGCGCCCGCTCCACCATGCCCCGCCCCTCCGCTTCCACCTGCCGAAGGGGGAACACCCCCCGTTCCCACCGCACCTGCTGACACTGGTGGGTCCGGCTCTGCAATAGCCTCCCCCAGTTGCGCTGCTAGCACATCGGCCAGGGCCTCCTCCCCATCCCAGTCGCTGACAAACCCCCGTTCCTCCAGGACGTCCATGACGTTCTTGGCACGCCCCGGAGTGAGCTTCTGGATCCGCTCTAGCCAGTTCCCCTCCCCTAGGATCTTCTGAACCGCAGTGGCGGCCTCCTTTGGGGTGCATCCCTCCTTGGCTGCTTGCTTGAGTTTCGCTAGGAAATTCCGGTCTGGGGCTGTCACTGTGGACATGGTAGGTTATACTGCTTGATGTGTTATCTTGCGTTTTGTTTTTTGTGTTGTGGTCACGTGAGGTTCTCAGGCAAAAGAAAACAACCTGCTTCCCTAGAATGGAAGCCCACCCTTTATAGCAACCACCTCTCCAGCCAACCCCTACCTGGGTGGCTGGGTACGGGTGCCAGCACAAAAAAATATTTTTTCTAAAATTATTTTTTCTTTTGGTGCTATACGGCGTTGCATTCTCCGCTCAGCAGGTTAGTCATAGATAAAATGAGCATAGCTCACCAATTCATGTACGTAGGCCAGCCATGGAGACACCATGGGAGCCTGAATCCTCATCATTAATTACATACATGCCAACAATGTAGGTAGACAAGCCATGATGACACCATGGGAGCCTGAATCCTCATCATTTATTTTATGAGACATCCATGTACGTAGGCCAGCCATGATGACACCATGGGAGCCTGAATCCTCATCATTTCTTTTTCTTTGACATCCATGTACGTAGGCCAGCCATGATGACACCATGGGAGCCTGAATCCTCCTCATTAATTACATACATGCCATCCATGTACGTACACGGGCCATGATGACACCATGGGAGCCTGAATCCTCCTCATTTACTATTCCTTGACATCCATGTACGTAGACGGGCCATGATGACACCATGGGAGCCTGAATCCTCATCATTTTTTTTTCTTTGACATCCATGTACATACGTAGGCCAGCCATGATGACACCAATGGAGCCTGAATCCTCATCATTAATTACATACATAAATGCCATGATCATCAATGACCCCATGGGAGCCTGAATCCTCATCATTAAATACATAAATGCCACGGTCCATGTACGTAGACGGGCCATGATGACACCAATGGAGCCTGAATCCTCATCATTAATTACATAAATGCCAACCATGTACATACACGGGCAATGATGACACCATGGGAGCCTGAATCCTCATCATTAATTACATAAATGCCAACCATGTACGTAGGCCAGCCATGATGACACTATGGGAGCCTGAATCCTCATCATTAATTTTATACATGCCAACAACACGTAGACGGGCCATAATGACACCACGGGAGCCTGAATCCTCATCATTTTTTTTTCTTTGACATCCATGTACGTAGGCCAGCCATGATGACACCATGGGAGCCTGAATCCTCATCATTTTTTTTCTGAGACATCCATGTACGTAGGCCAGCCATGATGACACCATGGGAGCCTGAATCCTCATCATTAAATACATACATGCCATCCATGTACGTAGACAGGCCATGATGACACCATGGGAGCCTGAATCCTCATCATTTACTATTCCTTGACATCCATGTACGTAGACGGGCCATGATGACACCATGGGAGCCTGAATCCTCATCATTTTTTTTTCTTTGACATCCATGTACATACGTAGGCCAGCCATGATGACACCAATGGAGCCTGAATTCTCATCATTAATTACATACATGCCATCCATGTACGTAGACAGGCCATGACATCTGACACCATGGGAGCCTGAATCCTCATCATTTACTATTCCTTGACATCCATGTACGTAGACGGGCCATGATGACACCATGGGAGCCTGAATCCTCATCATTTACTATTCCTTGACATCCATGTACGTAGGCCAGCCATGGAGACACCATGGGAGCCTGAATCCTCATCATTAATTACATAAATGCCATCCATGTACGTAGACGGGCCATGATGACACCATGGGAGCCTGAATCCTCCTCATTAATTACATAAATGCCAACCATGTACGTAGACAAGCCATGATGACACCATGGGAGCCTGAATCCTCATCATTTACTATTCCTTGACATCCATGTACGTAGGCCAGCCATGATGACACCAATGGAGCCTGAATCCTCCTCGTTAATTACATAAATGCCAACCATGTACGTAGACAAGCCATGATGACCCATGGGAGCCTGAATCCTCATCATTTACTATTCCTTGACATCCATGTACGTAGACGGGCCATGATGACACCATGGGAGCCTGAATCCTCATCATTTACTATTCCTTGACATCCATGTACGTAGGCCAGCCATGATGACACCAATGGAGCCTGAATCCTCATCATTAATTACATACATAAATGCCATGATCATCAATGACCCCATGGGAGCCTGAATCCTCATCATTAAATACATAAATGCCACGGTCCATGTACGTAGACGGGCCATGATGACACCAATGGAGCCTGAATCCTCATCATTAATTACATAAATGCCAACCATGTACATACACGGGCAATGATGACACCATGGGAGCCTGAATCCTCATCATTAATTACATAAATGCCAACCATGTACGTAGGCCAGCCATGATGACACTATGGGAGCCTGAATCCTCATCATTAATTTCATACATGCCAACAACACGTAGACGGCCATAATGACACCACGGGAGCCTGAATCCTCATCATTTTTTTTTCTTTGACATCCATGTACGTAGGCCAGCCATGATGACACCATGGGAGCCTGAATCCTCATCATTTTTTTTCTGAGACATCCATGTACGTAGGCCAGCCATGATGACACCATGGGAGCCTGAATCCTCATCATTAAATACATACATGCCATCCATGTACGTAGACAGGCCATGATGACACCATGGGAGCCTGAATCCTCATCATTTACTATTCCTTGACATCCATGTACGTAGACGGGCCATGATGACACCATGGGAGCCTGAATCCTCATCATTTTTTTTCTTTGACATCCATGTACATACGTAGGCCAGCCATGATGACACCAATGGAGCCTGAATTCTCATCATTAATTACATACATGCCATCCATGTACGTAGACAGGCCATGACATCTGACACCATGGGAGCCTGAATCCTCATCATTTACTATTCCTTGACATCCATGTACGTAGACGGGCCATGATGACACCATGGGAGCCTGAATCCTCATCATTTTTTTTTCTTTGACATCCATGTACATACGTAGGCCAGCCATGATGACACCAATGGAGCCTGAATCCTCATCATTAATTACATACATAAATGCCAACCATGTACATACACGGGCAATGATGACACCAATGGAGCCTGAATCCTCATCATTAATTACATAAATGCCAACCATGTACATACACGGGCAATGATGACACCATGGGAGCCTGAATCCTCATCATTTTTTTTTTCTTTGACATCCATGTACATACGTAGGCCAGCCATGATGACACCAATGGAGCCTGAATCCTCATCATTAATTACATACATGCCATCCATGTACGTAGACAAGCCATGATGACACCATGGGAGCCTGAATCCTCATCATTAATTACATACATGCCATCCATGTACGTAGACAGGCCATGATGACACCATGGGAGCCTGAATCCTCATCATTTACTATTCCTTGACATCCATGTACGTAGGCCAGCCATGGAGACACCATGGGAGCCTGAATCCTCCTCATTAATTACATAAATGCCAACCATGTACGTAGACAAGCCATGATGACCCCATGGGAGCCTGAATCCTCATCATTAATTACATAAATGCCATCCATGTACGTAGACGGGCCATGATGACACCATGGGAGCCTGAATCCTCCTCATTAATTACATAAATGCCAACCATGTACGTAGACAAGCCATGATGACACCATGGGAGCCTGAATCCTCATCATTTACTATTCCTTGACATCCATGTACGTAGGCCAGCCATGATGACACCAATGGAGCCTGAATCCTCCTCGTTAATTACATAAATGCCAACCATGTACGTAGACAAGCCATGATGACCCCATGGGAGCCTGAATCCTCATCATTTACTATTCCTTGACATCCATGTACGTAGACGGGCCATGATGACACCATGGGAGCCTGAATCCTCATCATTTACTATTCCTTGACATCCATGTACGTAGGCCAGCCATGATGACACCAATGGAGCCTGAATCCTCTTCATTTTCTTAATGAGAGGATTCAGGTTACATAAATGCCAACCATGTAGGTAGACAAGCCATGATGACACCATGGGAGCCTGAATCCTCATCATTAAATACATAAATGCCATCCATGTACGTAGGCCAGCCATGGAGACACCATGGGAGCCTGAATCCTCCTCATTAATTACATAAATGCCAACCATGTACGTAGACAAGCCATGATGACACCATGGGAGCCTGAATCCTCATCATTTACTATTCCTTGACATCCATGTACGTAGGCCAGCCATGATGACACCAATGGAGCCTGAATCCTCCTCGTTAATTACATAAATGCCAACCATGTACGTAGACAAGCCATGATGACCCCATGGGAGCCTGAATCCTCATCATTTACTATTCCTTGACATCCATGTACGTAGACGGGCCATGATGACACCATGGGAGCCTGAATCCTCTTCATTAATTACATAAATGCCAACCATGTACGTAGACGGGCCATGATGACACCATGGGAGCCTGAATCCTCATCATTTTTTTTATGAAACATCCATGTACGTAGGCCAGCCATGATGACACCATGGGAGCCTGAATCCTCATCATTTTTTTTTCTTTGACATCCATGTACGTAGACGGGCCATGATGACACCATGGGAGCCTGAATCCTCATCATTAATTACATACATGCCATCCATGTACGTACACGGGCCATGATGACACCATGGGAGCCTGAATCCTCATCATTTACTATTCCTTGACATCCATGTACGTAGGCCAGCCATGGAGACACCATGGGAGCCTGAATCCTCATCATTTTTTTATGAGACATCCATGTACGTAGGCCAGCCATGATGACACCATGGGAGCCTGAATCCTCGTCATTTTTTTTTCTTTGACATCCATATACGTAGACGGGCCATGATGACACCATGGGAGCCTGAATCCTCATCATTAATTACATACATGCCAACAATGTAGGTAGACAAGCCATGATGACACCATGGGAGCCTGAATCCTCATCATTTATTTTATGAGACATCCATGTACGTAGGCCAGCCATGATGACACCATGGGAGCCTGAATCCTCATCATTTCTTTTTCTTTGACATCCATGTACGTAGGCCAGCCATGATGACACCATGGGAGCCTGAATCCTCCTCATTAATTACATACATGCCATCCATGTACGTACACGGGCCATGATGACACCATGGGAGCCTGAATCCTCCTCATTTACTATTCCTTGACATCCATGTACGTAGGCCAGCCATGGAGACACCATGGGAGCCTGAATCCTCATCATTAATTACATAAATGCCAACCATGTACGTAGACAAGCCATGATGACACCATGGGAGCCTGAATCCTCCTCATTAATTACATAAATGCCAACCATGTACGTAGACAAGCCATGATGACACCATGGGAGCCTGAATCCTCATCATTAATTACATACATGCCATCCATGTACGTAGACAGGCCATGATGACACCATGGGAGCCTGAATCCTCATCATTTACTATTCCTTGACATCCATGTACGTAGGCCAGCCATGGAGACACCATGGGAGCCTGAATCCTCATCATTAAATACATAAATGCCATCCATGTAATTAATCCTACCGCCTGCCCCATCCACGGGCCAAGGCTGGGCCCCCTCCAGTGGTCCTCACCTTCAGCGACATCACAGCCCGAGTTCGGTTCCTCTCTCGCCGCAAGAAGCTGGTGGACACCTCCTGGTCGCTTGACGACGACCTGACGCCAGCCCAGCAGCAGCAACGCCGCGATCAGTGGCCCGACTACATCCGCCACAAGACCAACCCCGAGAAGCCCCAAGTGTACTGGCGGGGCGGGGACCTCTACGTCAACAAGAAACTGTGGAAGCCCCCCGGGCTTCCCCGGGATAGAGCACTCCAGCTAGTTGTCTAGATGGGGGCAATCGATGATGGGATAGCTTAGGCATTACAGCACTTGAAACGATATTAGCGCACAGCGTTATAGTACCTTCAATTAGCTCTGGCACCTTGTGGCCATCAGCTTGCGCCTTAATTAGCCGACGTCTTGAGCCCACCTCACATTTGTAGCATAAGCTATGCGTCAGCCTACCTATGGTATTGCACTGGTTGTATTGCACCCACAGTGTTGCGCCCCGGCACCATGCCGTGGAGAGAGCGCTCTGTGGCCTGCCCACCTGCGGCAGTGAGAGAAGCTAGGGCGCCCTCCCTCCTTCTCACTGTGTATATAGGGTTGAAGGTTCCTTTACTCTGTATTGGCACCCACGTGACGCAGTCACGTGCTTATTAATTAATTAATTAATGTAATTAATGATGAGGATTCAGGCTCCCATGGTGTCATCATGGCCCGTCTACGTACATGGATGTCAAGGAATATGTAAATGATGAGGATTCAGGCTCCCATGGTGTCATCATGGCTGTCTACGTACATGGTTGGCATTTATGTAATTAATGATGAGGATTCAGGCTCCATTGTCATCTGGCTGGCCTACGTACATGGATGTCAAGGAATAGTAAATGATGAGGATTCAGGCTCCCATGGTGTCATCATGGCCCGTCTACGTACATGGATGGCATGTATGTAATTAATGATGAGGATTCAGGCTCCATTGGTGTCATCATGGCCCTACGTATATGGATGTCAAAGAAAAAAAAATGAAGAGGATTCAGGCTCCCATGGTGTCATCATGGCCCGTCTACGTACATGGATGTCAAAAAAAATGATGAGGATTCAGGCTCCCATGGTGTCATCATGGCCTGTCTACGTACATGGATGGCATGTATGTATTTAATGATGAGGATTCAGGCTCCCATGGTGTCATCATGGCTGGCCTACGTACATGGATGTCTCAGAAAATGATGAGGATTCAGGCTCCCATGGTGTCATCATGGCTGGCCTACGTACATGGATGTCTCAGAAAAAAAATGATGAGGATTCAGGCTCCCATGGTGTCATCATGGCTGGCCTACGTACATGGATGTCAAAAAAAATGATGAGGATTCAGGCTCCCGTGGTGTCATTATGGCCCGTCTACGTGTTGTTGGCATGTATGAAATTAATGATGAGGATTCAGGCTCCCACAGTGTCATCATGGCTGGCCTACGTACATGGTTGGCATTTATGTAATTAATGATGAGGATTCAGGCTCCCATGGTGTCATCATGCGTGTATGTACATGGTTGGCATTTATGTAATTAATGATGAGGATTCAGGCTCCATTGGTGTCATCATGGCCCGTCTACGTACATGGGTGGCATTTATGTATTTAATGATGAGGATTCAGGCTCCCATGGGGTCATCATGGCTTGTCTACGTACATGGAGTCATATTGATTCATGGAACAATGAGATACCATTCTTAATTGAAAATTGTTCTTGATACTTTCACATGCATGCCCGGAATCGTGAATTTGTGCGGGTTTCCATGATGACAATCCTCATTGAATTCTTGAGCACACAATATTGAGCAATTTAGGGGCACTTCGGCAATGTTGACCATTTTCATTCATGATCAATAAAATTAACATTTAATGCAATAAATACATATTCCACTCATTTTAATAAACCATGCAAAAACTTTACAAGCACGCTCAAGCTAGGGGTGGGCTGGCATGCACGCGTGGGTGTGGGGGTGGGCTGGCATGCATGCGTGGGTGTGGGGGTGGGCTGGCATGCACGTGTGGGTGTGGGGGTGGGCTGGCATGCATGCGTGGGTGTGGGGTTGGGCTAGCCTGCATGCGTGGGTGTGGGGGGGGCTGGCATGCATGCGTGGGTGTGTGTGGGGGGCTAGCATGCATGCGTAAGTGTGGGGGGGGCTGGCATGCATGCGTGGGTGTGGGGGGGGCTGGCATGCATGCGTGGGTGTGTGTGGGGGGCTAGCATGCATGCGTAAGTGTGGGGGGGGCTGGCATGCATGCGTGGGTGTGTATGGGGGCTGGCATGCATGCGTGGGTGTGTGTGGGGGGCTAGCATGCATGCGTGGGTGTGTGGGGGGGCTGTCATGCATGCGTGGGTGTGTGTGGGGGCTGGCATCCATGCGTGGGTGTGTGGGGGGGCTAGCATGCATGCGTGGGTGTGGGGGTGGGCTAGCATGCATGCGTGGGTGTGGGGGGGGCGGTCATGCATGCGTGGGTGTGTGGGGGGCTGGCATGCATGCGTGGGTGTGTGGGGGGCTAGCATGCATGCGTGGGTGTGGGGGTGGGCTAGCATGCATGCGTGGGTGTGAGTGTGGGCTAGCATGCATGCGTGGGTGTGGGGGGGGCTAGCATGCATGCGTGGGTGTGGGGGGGCCGGGGCCGGGGCTAGCATGCATGCGTGGGTGTGGGGGTGGGCTAGCATGCATGCGTGGGTGTGGGGGGGGGCTAGCACGCCCCACCCCTCCATCGGCACAGCCAGCCTTGTGAGTCTACCCTTAACAACAAGGCTGGTAGGACGACACGCCTGAGCAGCATATGTCATGCCTATCTCAGGCTAATAATGTGTGATTTTGTGC
Organism: Mesostigma viride; assembly: GCA_009746045.1. Lineage (NCBI taxonomy): Eukaryota > Viridiplantae > Streptophyta > Mesostigmatophyceae > Mesostigmatales > Mesostigmataceae > Mesostigma > Mesostigma viride. The sequence continues at coordinate 2,852,855 of RPFO01000082.1, read as the reverse complement.
CAACAACCAAGTTGTTCCACCCAACAACACATTATAAACCCTCTTCCAAAATGCCCAACAAGCCGGACACGTGGAGGACCACACACGCAGTATATAAAGAGAAAATAAGCTGACTTTTTATCCAGCCAACCTGTGGCTAGCTGCTCTGGTTAGCATGACAAATGCTAACATTTACTCAGTGGGAAAGGTGAAGAGACCATTGGAACAGCCTACCTGACGCATGTGCCACCAAAGCATTGTGTCCCGCAAAATGCACACTGCCTCCTTTCTAACAAGCACGAGCCGCTCTCTTTAGGAGACAGGTGCCAGCTCGTCAGTGTCTGGGGAAAATGATGCCGCTGCTTAGGAAGACCGCGTGAATTTCCTCGAACACAACTGTCTATAAAGCAAAAGAAATTTCAGAGAAGCATGGAAATAAAAGCATTACACCTTCCCGACAGGTTGCGGGCCACGCGCTGCAGAAAGCCAGCCACGTCACAGACGATTAACTAGCTAAAAGACACCCAGGAATCCAGCGATGCAGCGCCAGGACCCGCAACTTTCTGGCTGCATCTGGCCGGAAAGAAGGCAAAAAGCTTACGCTCAACGAGGTAAGAAAGCAGGAAAACGCAAGCTTAAGACGTTTAACACAAGAACGTACCATAACGGGCATTTATTCGTGCCCAGGCGCACAAGAAAGTCCACCCTTTCATGGAGTGGTTGGGCAGTACGCATCGCGCAGGGCTAATGTTATCTTACCGCAAAATGACGGGAAAGGTAAAGATAGCAGCGGGAATTTTTACGGCTTTAGAAACATCATTAAACTAGCTTTCCTTACGACCATCAAAACTGGCAACAATCGACAATCAACCCGGCAGGCATCCAATATACTTTATTCATCCCGACAGAAATTCAGGCCGGACCCCCCCTGCCGATGGCAAAGAAAAAAAGCCCGCGACATTATAGATCGCAACCATCCCGCCATAAATTAGAATCAGTAACTAATTTTCTCCAACAATCGAGCATTTCTGCTTTCCGCGTGCCAGATTTGTCACGTTTCGTCTAAAGGCAGTCGCCATGGCCCCTACCGCAAGGGGTGCGCGCACCATGCCGACATAGCTTTTGGGCCTCAATTTGCACCGAAATTTGGTCCGTACCGTCCAGCTCAGTCGGATTATGTATGTGGATCGGCCGTGTTGGTTGCATACGCAGGTATATTAATTCTTGCATTCGCCCCGGACCTTCCCCAGGACAGGTCAGGATATAACAATAATTCTTGCATTCGCCCCCGCCCTTTCCTATGGCCTGGTCAGGTTTGGGCGCGACGCCACTAGCGCGGCGCCCGCGACAGAGTGGCCAGGCTCGAGCACGTTTTCTGGATCCCAAGCACCGGATTGGACACTGTCCGAGGACTGGACAGGAATTGGCTGACCAATCGGATGCTTGCTCGTCGTCTCCAAAAACATATATAAAGAGCCAAATCGCGCGAACTACGCAAGGATCCTTTAAGCAGCGTTACTCTGCCGAAATGTCAACCTAGGCCGGTCAAGTGACGCCGAGGTGTTCACCGATAGTTCAGGTCAGCCACAGCGCGCCTTCGAATGTAGGCACGGTCGCATTTTTTTTTAGGAAATGTAGAATTGTTGTCGACCAGCTACCAACGCCCGACCGGACCCATACAACGGAAACATCAAGGCGATGTGATGTAGGTGTGTCTGATATGTCATTAATACACAGAGCATCGTGAATATAATATATAATATAAATTATATAATATACTATAATTAATATATAATTTTAATTTTATGTTAATTTTAATGTTATTTCATATAACATAATATAGCATAATATAATATAATATAATATAATATTATATAAAGTAGTATATAAAAAATTAAAATGTAAAAGAAAAATATCTACCTTATTGGGGTTTAATGTTCCTTTCCAGTTCAGCATAAGTACACTCTTGAGTGTGTGCAATGTTTGGTTATACGCCATTGTCTTAAAATAGCAACCAATGTAAACCTCCGTCCTAACCACATTTGGATACAATAAAGACATTGATGCCTGACACATAGCATTCATTGCTTGAAATACCATGCATATTTTGTGTCAATGTTCTGCAGACCACAGCTTCAAGTGGGCATACTTCGCTTTCCTCAATATAATGGCGACATGGCATTTGGTGAAAGTGGTGAGTGCCATGAAGTTGCGCCGGCCGTCGTTATCCATGACGAACTGAATGGGTTTCGTGCAAATCAAGTTTTTTGTTTTGGTGTTCCAGTTGCGCCGGCCGGCGTTTCCAATGGTATCTTGCGCGCACTTGCAAAAGCTTGCACGCTTATCAACATTTTGTGTTGGTAAACATTTTATCACCTCTGGGATTTCCGCCTTCACTACCTGAGTTGCTTCTTTGTGGTTTTCAAATGCAACCGAGTTACGCCGGCCGTCGTTACTCATGACAAATTGTAGGGGTTTTGTGCAAATCACTTTTGTATGGTTTATGTACATGCATCCAGTTGCGCCGGCCGGCGTTTCCAATGGTATCTTGCAGTTGCGCAATCAGGCCCCATTACCAAAAGTGTGTTTGTACATCTTTTTTACACCTGAAGGATTTCTGCCTGCATATCCTGAGTTGCTTCTTAATGGTTTTTAATTGCGCCCGAGTTACGCCGGCCGTCGTTATTAATGACAAACTGTATGTGTTTCATAAAATCACTTTTGTATGGTTTACATGTATCCAGTTGCGCCGGCCGGCGTTATTAATGACGCTTGTCGTTCTTGTTTGATGCCCATCGTTTTCGTCGTGTCTTTAATGGTGATTATTTATCATTACTCATCCTCAGGGCTTTCGGTGCCGCGGGATTAAGAGGCGAAAAAAATCAGCTGCCGTCTGACCAAAGTCTGATGGCGCGATCGGGGCGGGGGGCCGTTTCCGACGGTTCGCGTCCCTTGTCCAATGACGACCGGGAGCCTGCACTTCGCGGTCTCTGGAGCGACAAGTACATCGAGAACAAGGGGTACAAAATTGCCAATGACATCTTTCCTATCATGGCGGAACGCGTGAAAGCAAACAACCACAGGACGCCAGAGATGAGCGCGGAGGTTCTGTCTTGCGCAGCTTCAAGACTAAATGCCATGGTGGCGGAGAGCAACGGCATTAAGAAGAGGAAGAACTGTGACGGCGGGCTTCCTGAAAATTGGGCGGAATCTCTTCGGGATAACATCAAGAAGGCTTTTGGCGACTTGGGAACATCTGAGAAGGATCGTGGGCTTAGGTGGGCCTTGTGTGGACTTGTTACGAAGGCAATGGAGGGCGTCCCGGACAGGATTGTGGAGCGCGCGTTCGGGATTGACAGGCGCTTTGTCGCAACTGTTCGGGGTCACAGGGATGGAATGGAAGAAGGGGAGGACGACCTTTTGATGAGTGCGCCAGAGAGGAGGAGGAGGAAAGACGAGCTTCCGACGGAAGTCATTGCCCTGATACAAGCGTGCTGGAGGGATGATAACTTGACGCGGGCGTCTCCGAACATGAAGGATGTTCATTGTGAATGGACCAGAAAGGATTACAAACATACACTAGCGTTTTCGGAGGGTGCGCGCTACTATACTGTCTCCAAGTCGAAGATTTACGAAGTGTTCATTTCCCGCCATCCGGAGTTGAAGCCACCGCGGCGGATGGACAGTAGGGGGGGGGGGGGGGGAGGGAGAGGAGGGTGTGAGGGGGGGAAATCAGGTGATTTTGGAGACGGAGGCAGGGATGTCAATGCTACGCACGAATCAGAAGAGCACAGTTCATGTGGGATACACTACTTTTTGCAAGCATATGCCCGCATGCGTCAAGGGGCGGTGGAAAATGCGGAACTTGTGCGCATGCCAGCACCACACTACCATGCAGTCCATGGTTGGGGGGTTGGCCAAATTTCGTGCAACTTTTCATGCCAGATGCGAGTGCGGACCTGAATGCCACGCGTGCGATCATGGTAGCCAGCTCGACGTGGGGTCGTCCGTGCCCACATGTTCCATTTTCAAAGCCACTCACACGACAGAGTGGGTGAACAAGTTTACTTGTGAGGTGGAGGGGATGAGGGAGGGGGGAGGTTCGAGGTCGTCTGTGGGGTCGTCGCGGCCGCAGGTTCAGCCTTTTCAGGGCGAACTTGAGGATCTGCCCATGCATGGGAGGGTGCTGGACGACGAGGAAGGGGTGCCCGATCATGACCTGGGCGAGGAGTTGGGGGTTTGCTCGATCCGGCGTAAGGCTTGTGTGTTGGGCACTTGCCTGGCTCCCAAGTGTGGAATTCGGAACTTCATGTTATGCGAACGGGAGGAGGCTTCCAACCACCTGATTTCATGGACCAGATACGAGATGCAGGATGTGCCGCCGGGTGCGGTTCTTGGGCCAGAGGTAATTTTTAGTGGAGTGGTTGCGCCCCAAGGCGTTTCTTTTGCAATGTTTCCTGAAGTTCTTGGGCCAGAGGTAATTTTTAGTGGAGTGGTTGCGCCCCAAGGCGTTTCTTTTTCAATTTTTCCTGAGGTCCTGTCTTTTTTCTTTCTACAGGTCATTGGTGGGTCGAAGTTGATGTCTTTTCTGTATGTGCACACTGCGCATATGCAGGACGACTGTGACGAGATCGCAAAGGCTGGTGGGCAGCGATTGACGCAAGTCGACGTCAAGTCCACACCAACGGAGCTAAAGGAGGCAATTGTGGACAAGTGGCCGGACTTCATCCAGCATTGCTTCAACGCGTGGTGGCAAGCGGACGCCTCCAAGGAATGTCTCTCAAGGATGCGGGTGGGGGACCTTGTATGCCACACAGATTACGCCGAGAACTACCAGTCTTACACCTATCACAATCTCCAAGCACAGTATTGGCATCCAGTCACATTCGTCCTTATGCCCTGGATCGTGCGCTACTTGGATCCAGCGTCGGGAAAGGTCGTGAGAAGGGAGTTTCACTTCATCGGACAGGGCGGAATGAAAAGGGACGGGCGGGCCCTCCGTTTTGCTATCCTCAAAATCCTGGCGACACTACGGTCAGAAGGGGTAGAGGTGAAGCGCTTCATTGGGTGGTCGGACAATTGCTCCATGCAGTTCAAGTCAAGGAATGTGATCGCGGAAGTGGCCCGGCTGCTGACGGAGGATCCGCACCTGGAGTCATTTGAGTGGAATTACTTTGGGGAGCAGCACGGAAAGGGGGAGGTGGATGGAGCTGGTGGGACTGTGAAGTGCATGTTGAGGAGGTGGCACATCAGGGAAGAGAACCAGGACAAACAGACGGCCGCCCAGTTGGTGGAGAATCTGGCGTCGGGGGCGGTGGGCGGGACCACAACGACCAGGCGTAACTTCTTCGAGTTCCCCGAGGTAATTAAGTGTACAGTCCTCGTTCAGGGAATAGTTACGCCGGCCGTCGTTTCTAGGGCGTTCTTGGAGTCCTGGCGATCAGGAGTGCTTAATAAAACACAACTAGCTCGATGGTCTCGTAACTTCAACTTTCCCTTGTGCAAATCTTGTCTTCGACGCGCAGGTGCTTCCTTACAGCCCAGGGCGCGGCGAAATCAAAGGAGTGAAGAAGGCGCACTGGTGGCGCATGGACAAGTCGAATGTGACGCGCTTAATGCTGCGCCAGTATTCCTGCTATTGTGGCGGTGCGTGCGCCGAGGAAAGGTGGTGGGATTGTCGAAAGGAGTGGACCGACATGGACGGCTGGAATGTGGGAGGTGCTCGGATGAAGCTCCACAAACTGGGGGAGCCAGTGCAAAGGAACCCAAACGGACAAGGGGGGCACGCAGGGACGCGACTGAACAGACTACAGGCAGAGAGGACGATGATGGGAAGGAGACTGAAGCTGCGAGACATTTTTGCCGTCGAGTCCTACTCTGGTGATGAGTCCCACGATCCAGATCATCCATATTGGCTAGCGGAAGTCTTGCAGGAGCCTTATCAGGTGGCCGCTACTTTCGTGAGGCGAGTGGCCGACAGAAACGGCAAGGTCGATAGGGAGTTGTTCCGTAAGGGACAATGGGTGGTGGGGGTGCGCTACTGGGACAGATTTCCGGGTATGGCGACGATGTTCAAAATGGACGCCGATGCGCAAGCTGAACAGCCAAACTTGGTCAATTGCTACCTGTGCATGGACGCGGGGTTCGAACACACCATTGTTGTCAACCCAGCTAACAATCGCCAGGCCATCTTGACCATTCCGACAGACGTCGAGAAACGGCTCACGAACTTGGCCAAGAAGAGACCTGTTGAGTAGGCCAGCTCGCCCGGGCTTGGTTGGACGAGGTGGACAGCCTTGAGAGCACGTGCTTCGTTGTGAGCACTTGCCTTTCAGCCGTGATTTGCAAACGAGTTCCTTGTCCTGAATTGTAAAGCTCGATTCATGCTCTTTTAAGGAAGTGTATAATATTATCCAGATCATGTATATATTTAGATCTAGACCTGAGTTCAAATAACATTTCTTAGAGGGCTGAGATGCGCGAGGTCCAGCATACATGTATATATCCATGGAGACATGTTACAAACTCAAATGTTTCATTGTACGTACCACTAGCTCGTCGACGGGGGTATCCCATGTAATGTATGATTTATGAATTAATTAATCGCTTAATTGTACAATTTAAATGGATCATGAACTTGTCAAGTGGCCTAATTTGGTTTATTTGGTTCATCATTTATTGATGTCAATCATTCTTAATTGAATCTCGAGCAATAGCAATCATGAAGCACATCCTAATCATGTGATTCGCATAATGAGAATAGGCAACAAGTGCTAAGTACTTTGAGGAATGCGGGGTTGGTCAGGTTATTATAGAGCTAGAGCTACAAACGGCACATATATTGCAAACTTTGCGCTCCAGGCATGGAATTTCAAAAGTACCAAAATTGGAGCAGTAGATGTTGGGGACGCCCTGCAATGATTACAAGGGCTATTCTAGCCCGCAGGGGGCGTCCACATCTTGCACATGGCCGGAATTGATCATCAGGTCCCCGCCCCTCGAATACACCTTGGGCTTCTGGGGATCCTGCTTGTGGCGGGGGTATTCCGGCCACAAGTCGCGTCGCTGCTGCTGCTGACTGAGCGGGGGTCAGGTCGTTGTCCAGCGTCCAGGTGAGGTCGTGCAACCTCTTGTCACCCATACCATCCGACAGTGCCGCCGCCTCCTCTTTGCCAGCCACCTAGCTGTCCCACGCACAGACCAGGTGAATACCGTTGTGGGCTTAGGACTGGCCAACCAGCTAGGTGGACACCGGCCTCCTCATATGGCAGGGTCCCCTTGTCCCGTTGCAACCCACGTACTAGCTGGCAATTAATTAACCAATTAATTAATTAATTAATTAATTAAGAACATAGCTCCGTGGGGAGCATATGTACCACATAGCCCTGAGAAAGGGGCATCTATGGGTTTTAGATACAGACTGTCTGGGCTACAACCTGCAGGTGTAGGATGTAAACTAGCACCTGCTCTGGGTGCACAAGGTGCACCTGCACCACCATGATGGGTCATGCATGATTCCCGATCAGGCACACCGTACGGGGCGGCGTGGGGAACTGGCCTAGAAGGCCTGCATGCATGTCATATATGGGGTGGAAGATATATATTCATTGAGAATGATAGATTACGGAGGTGAGATAGGCATGCGACATAAGGAAAAACGCGATAACTGGGAGAATAACCCTGAAGAAATTAATAGTAATATCTGACACGGACATCCAAGGATCACGTACGCCAGCTGCATGCACAAGGTACAACTAACCATACATCACAAAACTACACGCAGCAACAGCGCTGCCGGCCCACCAATGATGCATGCAGGCCTGGAAGGGATCGATCTAGACCGCATGGGTCGCGACAAAGTCGGCCCGGGTGCGGCGGAATAACACATCAGCCACGGTGCGAGTGAGGGCGAGTGACAGGCGCTGCCGCCAATACGAGGACCATGTGCGGGCAGACCACGGGGCGGCCGTAATCAGTGAAGATATATATATTAATAATATAATTACTTACAGCAGAGTGAAATCACTCAAACCAAAGCAAACGCCCAGCTATAAACCTATATACAGAGCCATGTCAAAGCTCTATACTACGATAAGACCAATGGAAACGCCTAACGGGAGGAACCTAATAGCCCTGCTGCACCGCAAAATCAGCCCGCGTACGGCGGAGCATGATGTCAGCCATGGCCCGAGTCAGCGCCACCGACAAGCGCTGACGCCAATATACGACGTCCAGGTCCGCGCCGACCATGGGGCCCGCTGGCCCTCCAGGTCCAGCCGGTCCTCCCGGAGCCGGCAACACTCCTTGAAGAAGGCGGAGGTCAGGGGCCCCATGGCCCCAAACTCCTCCAGGACAAAGGGCACCACACGATGGTGCCCGACGTCGCCGTAGGCCAGGAGCTTGGCCCGCTCCGCCCGGTCCGCCGTGTAACCTGCCGTGAGGGAGGCCCCAGCCACGTGGCTAAGAGCCAAGGGCCGCGCCACCGAAACGTCAATAAGCAGATGCCGGCCACCCCCCTCAAAGTCCAGCACCACGATGTCAGGCCGGTGGCCGGTTGGGGGAATAGAAGGCAGCGCCATCCGCATCCTCGGACCGGATGTTCGCGTGGGGGAAAACCGACCGAATCATGGAGAGCACCACCGTCAGGAGGACAGTGTGCATATACAAATACCAATTCTGATTCTGTTGGCCCCCCATGCAGGCAAGGTAGTGAGTCCCCGTGGGATCCAGCGGCTGCCCACAGCTACCACAAGGCCGCCCGGCCGGAACAAGAGGCTGCGGGGCAAATAATAGCTGAAGATATATATAGCCCCGGCCACGTGGTGCGGCTGCCAGCCTAATTGCCACGTACGGAAGGCCACGATGAGCGCATTCAGGCCGCCTTGCAGGTGCTCCTGCCTGGCCCTAGCCTGCCAGCTCACTCCATGCGCTTGGCCACGTCCTCCCCTGCCGCATGCATGGGCGGGTGTGGGCTCACCCGCGCCGCCCGCCTCGCCCCCGCCGCCTTCCTTGGCTCTGTTGCTCAGTCAGGCCTGGGCGGAGATCCGCCGGTTCATCCCAGCGCCGTCAGCGCCATTCCCGACTTGGCCACCCCATCCCCCTTCCCCTTTGTGCAGGCTGTGCAGGATTCTTATCTTGGGATCCAGCAGGCCTGCGACCTCGTCCGCCCCGCCCAGGCCGTCCACCGTTGCCTGCCCCGGGGCACGCCCGCCGTGTCCACTGTTGTCAGTCCTAGTGTCTTCCCTGCCTGCGTTCATGAAAAACAACAAAAGACCTGCGCGGGTATACTACATACCCGTCTCACGGTGCGAGCCTGAACAAGTCTCGCGTGTAGACACGCGTGTAGTACTCCTACACACAGATCTCGAGTGATTTATCTAGTACCAAATCCGAAAGGCTTGCATCACGCCCCGGACAGGAGAACTTTTGCGGATGACTGTAGGTGTAAGTTGGCGATGCCATGGTAACCGGAGACGTCCGTCCTATAGTCAGCGAAAGTTGGTGCAAGAGGTCCCCAGTTCGATTCCGGTCGGATTCATTTGCAGATCGCGTTTTTCCGCGTTTTCCGCGGCCCGGCACTGAACGCAAATGGTTTTCACCTTTGCGGAGTGCCTGATCAGAATACTACACTGCGCCGACTGGATGGGTCTGCATGCGAGCTTGAACATTCAGGGGAAGGCTTGGCTTCACTCCGTTTCCCTTGAGGGGAGCGTGGGGGCCGCATTCCTGAGCGCCCTCCCCATGAGCTCTCTGTTCACGCTGGTGCCGGCCCTTTACGCCATCGCTCTCCGCCACCAGCTGTTTGCCCCGCAACCTCTCATAACGGCAGGTGCGTCCTGCGGCAGCTGCGGGCTTGATCTCGATACTACTGGGACGCACTAGCTACATCGCGTGCATGGGTGGCCAGCAGAACCAGAACTTAGTCAGTGGTTCCTCTATCTCCATACCGCTCTCCTCCCGGGGTACATGGTGTGTGCCATGGTTCTGTCGGTCTTTCCCCACTCCACCATCAAGCTGCGAGGACGCGGATGGGGCCGCCCTCTACTTGGAGCACCCAACCATGCACCGCGCCGTCCTGCGGCCTAGCTGCGGGCTTGCTCTCGATACTACTGGGACGCACTACATCGCGTGCATGGGTGGCCAGCAGAACCAGAAGTCAGTGGTTCCTCTATCTCCATACCGCTCTCCTCCGGGTGGTGTGTGCCATGGTTCTGTCGGTCTTTCCCCACTCCATGCACCATCAAGCTGCGAGGACGCGGATGGGGCCGCCCTCGATCTACTCACCCAACCATGCACCGCCCCGACATTACGGTGCTTGACTACGACGGGCAGGGTTGCCACCTGCTCATCGATATCTCGATCCGTGGCTCGGCCGCTCTCCGGTCGCCACATCCTCCGGGCGGCTGTGGATGCCGGCGCTGCTGCCGCTGTGGCTGAGCGCGACAAATTTGCCTCCTACGGCAATGTGGGGCCCCATGCACCGGGTCATCCCCTTTGTCCTTGAGGAGTTCGTGGCCATGGGCCCCAAGACGGCGGAGTTTTTCCACGAGTGCTGCCAGCGGGCCGTGAAGACCGCCTCGATCTCGAGGGTCAGACCGCCCCGTGGTCTGCCCGCACGTGGTCCTCGTATTGGCGGCAGCGCCTAGCTGTCACTCGCCCTCACTCGCACCGCGGCTGATGTGTTATTCCGCCGCACCCGGGCCGACTTTGTCGCGACCCATGCGGTCTAGATCCCTCCCAGGCCTGCATGGTGGGCCGGCAGCGATGTGGCTGCGTGTCGTAGTTTTGTTATGTAGTTAGTTATGTATACCTTGTGCAGCTGGCGTGATCCTTGGATGTCCGTGTAAGATTACTATATTTCTTCAGGGTTCTTCTTCTTTTCGGTGTTTTTTTTTTTTTTTTTTTTTTTTAATAATGTTGCATGCCAATCTCACCGCCGTAAGTAAGTAAGTAAGTAAGTAAGTAAGTAAGTAAGTAAGTAAGTAAGTAAGTAAGTAAGTAAGTAAGTAAGTAAGTAAGTAAGTAAGTAAGTAAGTAAGTAAGTAAGTAAGTAAGTAAGTAAGTAAGTAAGTAAGTAAGTAAGTAAGTAAGTAAGTAAGTAAGTAAGTAAGTAAGTAAGTAAGTAAGTAAGTAAGTAAGTAAGTAAGTAAGTAAGTAAGTAAGTAAGTAAGTAAGTAAGTAAGTAAGTAAGTAAGTAAGTAAGTAAGTAAGTAAGTAAGTAAGTAAGTAAGTAAGTAAGTAAGTAAGTAAGTAAGTAAGTAAGTAAGTACTTGCGTGTCATGCGCAAAGGCCGGCATGCCACGGAGTACTAGTTATGCTAATCTCATTAGATAGGGCACCCTCCAGGCGGGCGGCGCGACTTGCTCGCCTGGTCTTGGGGTCGATCAAAGAATGCAGCATACCGTTGGGAGTGCCGGTTTGCGAAAGCCAGCAGGCGCTCCTTGTTGCGAAGTTGGCGATGAAGGTCGCGGCTTTGACTCCGTTGCGTCGTCCGTGAGATTGGACTATCCAAGACACGCTCGGACATCGGACGACGGGTGTGGGGGGTGGGTTCTAGCTACCCCCCCGGTAGCTGCTCGTGGTGTGAGGGTGCTCACCACCGTAATTTATCATTCTTAATGAATATATATAGCTATAGAAGCGCTTCTCAGGGATATGTGCTACAGATACTCCCAACGGAGTTATGTTTCTAATTAATTAATTAATTAATTAATTAATTAATTAATTAATTAATTAATTATACAAGCGCTAGGGCATGGCTTCTCAACAGAGAGCGACTCTCTGCATATGCAGAGCATGGCTAATTAATGCTTGCTGGCAATTAAACTTGCACGCGCCGGCCCTGCACCGACGCGGCGCGACCCGGACCATGCTATGGGAGGCTATGGGACACAATTGCTCAAGAGGATGCAGGGCTTCTAGCTGGGACTACCTGTTCTCCACGCCCGCATGATAGACAAGGATCGAGATCGAATTGGGCTGCCGTCTGCAATAAGCACCTTCATCATGAGGGGCATGCTCCTGCATGTTTTCTCCCCATGTCGGCCCCCTAGCTCGGCCCATTGCTACAATTCAGGGTTAGAAGTCCGCAGGTGGAGTTTATTGCCCATGAGGATAGCCGCTACACTACCGCCTCATCTGCCATTACAGTAGAGGATAATATATCAGATGAGGATTATATATCCCCCTCAAGTGGCTATTAATTTGGTTGGGGCACGATGCAGGCGATCTTGGTGACTTTCGTGTAATTATTATTCTAATGAGGTTGGCATAGTACTCAGTGGCATGCCCATGCGCATGACATCCAAGTACTTACTGTAATCGAAGCATTCCATGCACCCTTTCAGTGCCAAACCGGAATTCCATGCACCTTTTTAGTGCCAAATCTGGACAGGTAATACTTATAAGATATAAAACATATATACAGATGCACCCAGAATAAACCATGTCTCCTGTGGGCATGTCCCGACAGAACTTTTGGCCAGCCTGAAACCTCCATGGAGATGTATTGCTTTTGACCTGGAATTATCGAAACTGGGTGCATTGAGTGCACCTATCAGCAAGATAACTGACAACCCCTACCAGGGCGACGGCCCAGCCAGCCCCGATATATATATTCAGCCGAGGTGACCGCCACAAGTTATTGTTCGGAGGCCACATTGATCAATGAGCAGAACCACCACCAGGCATGCGCAGTAAGAGCCTTTCTGCACATCTTCTGGGCTTAGAGCAACCGGATCCATCTTATATGGGTTCCCGGTCTTCATTGATGTTGACCTGAAGCAGCTTGCCAGGTCGCGCAGATTCAGGGCCCTTTGTGTACAAAGCCTGCACAGCATTTTGACAGCAGCCAAAGGCATGCTTGAAATGACAGGTTAGAACCTAGAATAGCCATCTTGACCACAATCCCATGGCCAGAACGATGCAGCATGCTCAAAATAGATTCCAGGTGGCAACCACTCGAACGACGCTGCTGTAGCCTTTACAGAGGCTTTTACTGGTTCTAAGTCAACATGGTCATGCTCTCTAACGGTCATTAGTCACACCACAACTGTATTGTGTCACACCCAACTGATGAAATGATTCAGGAAATGTAGTAAACACATGTCGACGTCTTGGATCAACTGCCAGGCATATGGAAAGGGTCGAGCCGAGTACGCACCAAGACAACCAATATACCTAGTGGTCAAAATCACTTTGCGACAAATTATTTTGCGACCCCCCCCAAGGTGCAAGTTTAGGTGTTTGAGGCAAAACTATTTCAACATCATGGTAATTGCGACGCGGTGCTTTCTAGTACAATCACATGAAAGTAGTAGAAAATAGTACAACTGCATGTGAAGTAGAGTTTGCGAGCCAGAATAACGCAAATCGATAGAAGTTTGCGAGGTCGATTTGCAAAGTATTTGTAGCCATGTGATGTTGGCCACTAGGGTATCCGTTGAGTCCAAAGTGTTAGGGTTAATCGACGGGGCACAAATAATCGAAGGGGCATAAATAAATGAAGGGGCATAAATAAATGAAGGGGCATACCGGCAAGTACGCGCGATAGGCCGCCATGAACCGCGATAGAGAGTTCACCACCTGCCAGGGACGTGGGTTGGCATTCGTGGGTTCCGTTGTGCAGGTACAGAGGTCGAGCGAGCAAAAACGTCAGGGAGCTGCCAATCTAACACACGTCTAGTTTTCATCCACCTTGGAATCGACTTTACATTTAAGCAGATCTTGAACAGACGTTTGGGAATCCATGTAATAGCTCTGGCTCTGGCTTTAAATATAGTAGCACACTGCAAGGTGGTGTGGGTACGAGGTGGCCTGAATGCAAGTGTAGGGATACACGTGCACCCCAGGGCACCCTGGCACCCTTGCGGATACAGATTATGGAGTTGCTGGTGCTGCCGCTAGTACTACTATAGACTAGAGGGATGGCGGTATGGATGCTGGTGCTGCCATTCCCATACCCATTATGGGGCATTGCCTTCAAGTGTAGGCATCAGAGGATTTGGATTGATAGCAGGTAGGTGATACAGATAGATAGCTGGCATTTGTTATTGACAGATAGAGGACATGGATTGATAGCCGGTAGGTGATACAGATAGATAGCGGGTATTTGTTATTGACAGATAGAGGACATGGATCGATAGCCGGTAGGTGATACAGATAGATAGCTGGTATTGTTATTGACAGATAGAGGACATCGATTGATAGCCGGTAGGTGATACAGATAGATAGCTGGCATTTGTTATTGACAGATAGAGGACATGGATCGATAGCCGGTAGGTGATGCAGATAGATCGCTGGTATTTGTTATTGACAGATAGAGGACATGGATTGATAGCCGGTAGGTGATACAGATAGATAGCTGGTATTGTTATTGACAGACAGAGGACATCGATTGATAGCCGGTAGGTGATGCAGATAGATAGCTGGTATTTGTTATTGACAGATAGAGGATATGGATTGATAGCCGGTAGGTGATACAGATAGATAGCTGGTATTGTTATTGACAGATAGAGGACATCGATTGATAGCCGGTAGGTGATACAGATAGATAGCTGGTATTTGTTATTGACAGATAGGCAGTAGAGGCTACACTTCTTAGCTATCAATGTTGCGAATAGACACCGAAATATGATGCAGATAGGCAGCGGGCAGATGAATGCGAAAGGGATAGCTGGTAGTTTCCCACAACACATATAAATTTTCGGGCTCACCTGCTCATCTGTCTTGCCTTGCCCTGTGAGCTCGCGCTGAGATGCTTCTGCCTGCGTAAAGGACCCCGGCAAGTGCACACGCAGATGTCACGGTCAACGCAGCTTACACGTCACTTGGTCTAGCCCGTTGGTGAACATGCCGGATCGTCATGAAATAGCTGTGCACAGCCAGACGGTTGATTGTCCTTGTTGATCTCGCCAAGAATAAGCGCATGAAAATATCATGCCTTGACATATTCAGTAGCTCATGCCAATGCATTACTACGACTGGGAGTCAAGACTTAAGTGTCCCAGCCAAGAGAAGCGCTAACGGCAACCATGATTTGCCATGTTGCAACCGTGACCAGCCCAGGTGGGCGGCCATGTCCGACTAGGTAACAGGGGCGTTCATGCAAAGAGACTGTTGACAGAACAATCCGTAAAACCATGCCCTGATGTCAAATCGATGGGGGGGGGGGGGGGGGGGTAGTAACATGCTGCTGACCCAGCTCGGAAAAGTGTCATCCACAAGAATCTGGCATATTGCCCTCCATTTTACATTTTCCAGGTGGGGTGTAAGAGGGATGCCCCTGGCCGAGCTGGGGTGGTAACAAAGCCCATGGACAAACCAGCCGCCGTAGCCGTTTTTCTTCACTCGACGATGCAACCCCAGCCAGTCTTCACTGGTATCAAGGAGACAGCACTGGTATGCACACCGTCAAGCGTTTACGTGGCTTACGTCAGCACCGACTACGGGACAAAAGTTAAGCCTGATGCCCATCTACTCACGAAGGAACACTTCTGCAGATGAACTGCACACACACAGAGTAGGTTCACGCTCACAGACACGACGTAGCGCTGTGTGCTTCCCAGGCCGATGCCTGTCTGTGCCGCCCATTCCGTGCCCGAACAGTACCTGCACCTCCCATCGGTAGATCCACAGGGGGTCGCCGATGCACATCACGATCCACACGTCGATTGCTGCATCCCACACAGATGCGTAGTCGCGCAGGCACTGATTGACGGGTACAAGCTGCGCACAAGGGAGGATGGACGAGAATCGAATAAAGAAAAGATGAAATAACCAACAAGGCCGGGTGGGTGGGGGTGTTGGGGAAGCCAACGCAAAGGGGAGGGGAGAAGGAAGGGGCAACCCAGGGCATGTGTGGAGCCCACACCGTGAAGAACCAAACGCGAGAAATAGCGAAAGTTGCTGGCGTGGAGGTGTTTGATTGGGCGGGAGTGGTGAGAATGCATCCACTGGCTGGTTCCAACACCAAGTCAGTGTTGGCAAGATTCCTCGACGTTACAGATCCATGTGCAGCTCCAGCAAGGTTCCCTGAGACGCTGACAATAGTGATTAGGTATGGTCTCTGATCACAACCCCATATCAACCCTGTAGATGCACACTCCCGTATGCTTGACGCCAACCTATAATAAAGTAGTACTACTAATATGTATTCATTGAGAATGATAGATTACGGAGGTGAGATGGGCATACTACTAATATATTTATATACATTATATTATATATATTAGTAGTGTTCCCCTCCACGGTTGATATCATAGATACTACTATATGTATATATGTACATAGTAGCATCTATAATATCAACCCTGTAGGTGAACACTTCCACAAATATGATATCAACCTATAATATAGTAGTAGCAGTATTAGTTCTATCATATATACATATAGTAGTATATATGATATCAACCCTGGAGGGGAACACTGCATGGTAGTGAAATGGAAATATCCTCAGCTGGAAAGGGCTGCTGCAGCAGGAGAGGACCAGAGCTAGCTGGAAGAGCAAAACCATCATCGTGTCGCCGCAGTAATAATCCCTGTCTTCCTGCAGTCTGGGAACCGCCGGCGCCTTCAATTGCATGACTGCTAAAAGCCCACAACTCCAATGACCACTTTTCTGTTCAGGCAATACCATGCAGCATACAGACAAGAACTGCTGGCATAGAACACGAGGCATGAGGCAGCTGCCAGTCCTGCGCATACCTGCCGGTCCATCTTCTTGACTGTGTCGTCGGGGAGGGGGGACATTCCCAGCAGCCAACCCTCGACAAACAAGATCTGCGATGATGTTTCAAGCAAAAAGTGAAACAAAGTTCCCCCATGTCGCATAGGCCGCGTTGCCAAAAGATACACGTCAGCCGAGGCAAGATCCTTGATGCTAGCAGTTTAAACTGCAAGTCGGCTCCAGTAGGGCAGGGTTCTTATAATTAAAAATAAAAACCTCGTGTAGGCCTTATTCTAGTTCCACTAGGGTCTGCCCACCGTGGCGGACTTTCCACGCCTCCCACATGCCCCCCTCCGCAGGAAACGCAAATAAGTAAAATATCAACCCCACAAATTGCACCTGGTCCCATGCTCTTGGTCCCATAGTCATCTCTACTATACTATAACAAGGGCTGGTAGCCGTTTTCTAGGAAAGAAATACTGTGTTATCGAGGGGCAGGGACATCCAGGACGGCAGCCAGCCGGCTGCTGCCTAAAGCATCAACGACCAGCTGATGCTGGCACATGCTGTATCTTTGTATCCTCAATTCCCTGCACCTCAATGAGCAGCACCTTGTGCACTGGGAAAAAGGGTCTCCACAACCCCCACCAAGGATGCCAAACGGATGAAATTGCAGGGGGCAGATTAGTGAGGCGCACTCACATCAATGGGGCCTTCCACCACCCGCCACTCCTCCACAGGCCGACGGTCGCCTTTCCCTCCTCGCAACGACTGGAGGGAAAAGAAAAACATCGTGTTGTCGTGGCACAACGAAGGAAGCCAATCCGATGAACCAACGAGCTGAGGGGGGAAACGCTGCACACACCCACGCTACGTCGGAGCAGTCCATGCCGACATGCCGACATGCCGACATGCCGACATGCCGACATGCCGACATGCCGACATGCCGACCTGGTGCAAGGTGAGTGAAGGGGGAAACGTGAGAAGGAGATGTTATGACACAAGAGCTGCAAAGGTGTGGCATAGGGGCCCAGCGCTGCGTTGCACCCCATTACACAATCTTTGTATGTCTGACAACTGCTAAAAGAATAACATTGACTAGGCTAATATCCCTGCAGGTGTCCGTGTGTGAAAATTGTTCTGGTTTTCGAGCTCATACAGGCATCCACAAAGGGACAAACGCGCCTGCAGGTGCCAGTGTGTGGACATTGTTCTGGTTGAAGCGCTCATTCATGCATCCACAAAGGGACAAACACTCCTGCAGGTGTCAGTGTGTGGGAATTGTTCTGGTTTTCGAGCTCATTCATGCATCCACAAAGGGACAAACACTCCTGCAGGTGTCAGTGTGTGGGAATTGTTCTGGTTGTCGCGCTCATACATGCATCCATAAAATGGACAAGCTCGCAAGTGGGGCATGCATACAGCCAGGGGTATACCATGGGACAGCCTGCTTGGTACTTGACTCGAATCGCTTCGGGTACTGCGCGCACGTAGCCAAAAGGCGGCGTGCGTGCGTGCCTGCACCCCGCCCCCCTGCCTCCCTTCCCCCCTGTCCGCCGGCCCCGAAAACCCCCTCTACCCCCTAGTGCTTTGTTTGTGGGGCATTATTAAATGCCAATTCGTACAGGCTGGCCTGTTGCTCTGCTTTACTTTTTGGGAAGATGGGCAATTATGATCGAAAGACTGCGTGGGATACTTCCCACGGTATTATCCAGAACAGCACACAAACCGAGTCCGCCCCCCCCCCCCCCGCCCCCTTTCCCATAATAATGGAATGGATAGCCACGCTTAATAATGGAATGGATAGCCACGCTGACCCACACACCTTGTCATAGGTAGGAATGCGAGCCGTCATCCCTGCGCCAAAAACACACCGTGCCATGCATGGAGGTGGTTGGGATGGTTTGGGTTGCGGTGGGGTGGGTCCAAGTGGGGTGGTTTAAGGTGAGGTGGGGTGGGGTGGGATGGGGCAGAGCCAGTGACAGCAAGCAACACAAACTGGGTTTGATGGTGTCATCGTCATGGTCAGTTTCTTCGAGACAACCGTGCCACGGGTAAACATAGCTAGATATGTATGCCCGACGCATGCCCTAAGTGTCTCCTACTTTTGCCCTATGCATGCCCTAAGTGTGCCCTATGTGTGCCCAAATATTTTTGTCAAATATCACATCGTAGGTCCCTAGGCTCTGTGCGTAGCATGACATTCCGGTATGGCCTTGACGCTGACACCGCAGGGATGGAAGTGGGACCTCCGCTGGCAAGCATTAAATGGGGCTCATGATAAGCACGTGACCAGAATACAGCACGCACGCACGCACGCACGCAAGCTCCACACATGTGCAGGCGCCAAAATGTCAGTTGCTGTGTTCTCGACTGAGCTGTGGGTTCACCGTTTCAGGTTTCGGGTTCACACGGGGCGCAGGTGGGACAGCATCCTACGCAGTGGGGCTGTTGCACACAAGGGCGGCACCAATGTCAACTGTGGTAAAAACCATGATGTTAGTGACGTTGTAAGCACGGAATATTGGTCAACAGCCCCCCTTGTGTCAGAATATCGGCAAACTGGCGCTGGCATGAGGCAGGAGCCTCTGCGGGAAGAAAAACCTTGGCAAGGACGGCAGGCATGCAGACAGCAAAGCTTTTGCTAGAGGATAATTTTGCGTCCTTTTTGTGGCGGCGGTGAGAAAAGGTGCTGTGCAAGTTCTCTCCCATCAGCATGCTTCACATGCCCACACTCATGTTTCATTGGAAAAGGGCAGCCCACCCACTGCCGTAGTTCATGTTTCCAATCCACGCGTTCATTACCAAGCTACAGGCACCCCGGCATGAACATACCCCTGCACGCACAATCGTTAGAATGAAAATGACTCGTCCTCTCACATGCTCGCAACACCTTATCCCCCGAGAAGTATGCTTATACTAGAATCCTATGTTTATACTAGTATCCTATGTTTAAACTAGTATAATATGTTTACACTAGTATCCTATGTATGCCATGTCTCTCTCGTAAGTGTAGCCATGATAATCCCTTGGCATGTAGAATCGCTTGGTCAGCTTCCGCAGTCTAAAACATTACTACTGTCTCATGGTGATTAGTGCTAGAGTAGCAGTATATGTCGTACCTCGCTTGGTCAGCTTCCGCAGTCTAAAACATTACTACTGTCTTATGGTGATTAGTGCTAGAGTAGCAGTATATGTCGTACCTCGCTTGGTCAGCTTCCGCAGTCTAAAACATTACTACTGTCTCATGGTGATTAGTGCTAGAGTAGCAGTATATGTCGTACCTCGCTTGGTCAGCTTCCGCAGTCTAACACATTACTACTGTCTTATGGTGATTAGTGCTAGTGTAGCAGTATATGTCGTACCTCGCTTGGTCAGCTTCCGCAGTCTAAAACATTACTACTGTCTCATGGTGATTAGTGCTAGAGTAGCGGTATATGTCGTACCTCGCTTGGTCAGCTTCCGCAGTCTAACACATTACTACTGTCTTATGGTGATTAGTGCTAGAGTAGCAGTATATGTCGTACCTCGCTTGGTCAGCTTCCGCAGGCACGCCAGCGTCTCCGCGGCGAGCGCCAGGTCATGAGTCCCTGGGTTCCCAGACATCTGCTTGCAAGGGGCCAGCACAGGCGGGGCAGAAAACAGACACAGCCGTCGGCATGTGGACCATAAAACCGTCGTGCGGCAGGCAAAAGTTAGTCAATCCGAAGCCCCGTGCTGATGGATGGATGCGCCGCTTTAACCTCCGTCGGGAGCTATGCCACAGGCAATCCATCAGTACTCACCCGCCCTTGTGGGGTGTGGTATAGTGACCATTGGCTGTCGCATAGTGACGATTGGCTGTGGTAGAGTGACGATTGGCTGTAATATAATGACCGTTGGTGGCGCCCGAATGCCTGCCCAACAAAGAACCTCCCATGGTTTTATGTATGGCCAACCCCTTGCAACGGGACCATTAACCACATGAGCAATTTACACGAGGGTAAAAGGCAGCAGCCTTGGTTCAAAATGTCTCCTAGGAAGAATCCCATGCTGCCTTGACGGACCAACGTTAGACAAAATCCCCAACCCTTAGCCCATGTGCGCGAATGCCTCCTTATCCTTGCGTCCGTGCCCGTTCCGCTGTACGCGACCCACCCATCCCCATCCCTTGTCCTCGCGCCCGCGCCCACCCATCGCGCCCGTACCTCTAGCAGCGGGTTGTACTGCCATTTGGAGGCGACACTCGCCTGCGCGGCCACGACATCATGCCCCAGTTCACAGTTGGATAAAAGGAGGAAGAAGGCACTGAGACTCCAGGCGCAACTCCCAAGTGAGATCATTTTGGGGGGGTCAGCCACAAGACGATTAAGTCTGCAACAAACACCAGCAGATCAAATACCAACCATTCCCCACAAAGCGTGATAGCATAGTGACCAACTATGATGATACAGTGACCACCGATGTGGATGGCATAGTGATCACTGATGTGGATGGCATAGTGACCACCGATGTGGATGGCATAGTGACCACCGATGTGGATGGCATAGTGAGCTTTTGAGTACGTATGTGGCTCCCTGATGGAGAGGACAGGTAGTCCACTCAGCTGCGCAGTTTGTGGCCAACTCCTCGGTTTGTCAGATAAGCAGGTGATGGGCTGGGTGGATGTGCTGGGTAGCCCACCCAGCAGCAACCTTCTGACAACAAGGAGAGTATGCACGTGTCGCGCTCCCTAGTAGGTAGCACTAATCTAAGGCAGGAGTGTCCCAGTCACGACCATGGCAAGGCAAGCTGCTAGCAGCTCGGGTGTGTCGCTGCAGCTGCACAGGTCATGGGATCTGCTTGGTTGGATTGACAGGGGGAGCCCTGATGAGATATGCATGGCACTTGTCCAGCGTGCATGTTCCACGATGAATGTGCGTGCGGTGAGTTGGATGAGGGCGCCCTATGTCTCCCTGCGACCCCGGCCAACCATGCGGTGGATGAGGAAGTGCTGGTGGTGTTGACCAGATGGCTGCTTGCGTCCACGTGCGCCGATGCCAGCAGGTGCTGGATGCATCGTGCCACTCACTAGGGGGACGGCAAAACCATTGCAAGGCAACCACACCAAAGACGCCGCTGCTTCCAAACATATATCCCATATTATATCCAAACTTTTATCCAAACTTACACATTTCATGGTGGGGGAATGTTAGTAGCGTTGAAGCAGGCAAACGCCCATTAGTGGCTGGGTTGATTATGAATGAAAACTGCTACTATACCAATATACTATACCATTACTAGTATACAATAACAATATACTACAGCACTTCCATACATAATCGGCGGATGCCAGCAGCACCCGCACGCACCTGCTCATCTGCCGGCACAAAGAAGTCATCCATGGAAAGCCCGACCGCACGGCTGCACCCGTGCCGGGGTTGGTTGGTTGGTTGGTTGGTTGGTTGGTTGGTTGGTTGGTTGGTTGGTTGGTTGGTTGGTTGGTTGGTTGGTTGGTTGGTTGGTTGGTTGGTTGGTTGGTTGGTTGGTTGGTTGGTTGGTTGGTTGGTTGGTTGGCAGGGGGGAAATGCCCGCCAGGCAGGGGGGGGGGGCAGTTGCAGTTAGTCCATGAGGCAGGGGGGGGAGATGCACACGCGCGCAAAGCAGGGGAGGAATGCAGGTGTTGATGATGCAGGGGGTCCTTTCATGTGGTAAGGAAAGGTTGGGCGGCTGGGCTAGGGAAGTGGGGGGTGGGCGCGAGGAGGATGGGCCAGGAGGGTGGCGGATGGGGGCCAAGAGGATATGAGCAAGGGATAGAAATGAAGAAGATTTGATGATCAAAGAGAGCCCTCCACCCCACCCCCTCTCCCCCCCCCTGCCCCAAGTGTCAAACGTTACATACGATCTTGGTGGGATACTCGGAAGAGGGTACCAAAACGTTACATACGATCTTGGTGGGATACTCGGAAGAGGGTACCAAAACGTTACATACGATCTTGGTGGGATACTCGGAAGAGGGTACCAAAACGTTACATACGATCTTGGTGGGATACTCGGAAGAGGGTACCAAAACGTTACATACGATCTTGGTGGGATACTCGGAAGAGGGTACCAAAACGTTACATACGATCTTGGTGGGATACTCGGAAGAGGGTACCAAAACGTTACATACGATCTTGGTGGGATACTCGGAAGCGGGTACCATTGGAAGTATGCCCAAACACCCAGACGCGCCAATGACCTCAAATCCTCAATCAAATGCCACGCCACCCCACGCCTCGATTAGCAAGGCACAAGGGCCGATCATGACCTTATGTGTACCGAGAGGGGGTGACATGACTTGACTAGCTCGTGAATGGGTATTTGTTATTCAGTGTTTCTGACGGGCTCATTGCGGTGGGGGCTAGCATGCTCTGTGCGATTGGGTCACGAAACAGACGCCAGCATGGCCGCTTCGCCGATGGGAGGGGAAAGGGACCAAGGAGACAAAGGGGAGGGAGGAAAGGCACCATACATTACAACGGCTGCCGACCATGCCAAGCCACAAGCTCCCTGGAAACACTCCTGGGGGCAAGACGACTGGACACCTTGTAAATGGGTGTATGGGTCGCGATTACTTCGAATACTGCTACTGTGTGAACAGCAGTAATTCACCCGGGGCCTTGATCGACCCACGTCGGGGGCATACGTTGCCAATGACGTCCACCCCAAGTGCTGGCGTTGGGCATTGAATGCTAAGTGCGGATATCAATAAGCGCAAAAGGTACGGCGCAACCCTCGCGCGACATACACCAGTCGCCTGCCTGGAACTGCCATGGTGTCAAGCACAGCAGCCACCCGAGTGCATACGGCCAGAGATGATGGCGGCGTTCACCCACACGGCCTGCCTTGGAGGATGTGCCTGAGCACAGGAGAAAGAAAGGGCCGATGCTGGTGAATGAGTTGAGAGGGATGACAGCTACACATGGTGGGCCGGGCAGCAATCATGGGCGGTAGCTATAAAGCCCCCCCCCAAAAGGCATCCTGTGGATGGAAGCCACAGGAGGACATGCTAGGCTGCGCCCCCCAGGGTCCCCTCACCATCGGGAGCTCTTGAAGAGTCCCACCAGCTGCTCCACCAGGGTGGTCCCGCCGGAGCCGTGCGTGGCGTTCAGGCCCACCTGCTCCCACCGTTGCCAGTTTTATTTATTGTTATTATATTTGTTGTTGTTTTTTGTCAGCGCAGAGGGGCGATACAGGAGGCACAAGGCAACGTGAGGCGGCCGATACGTGAGAGGGCCTAGGATGGGAGGCTATCACTGGCCAGCGCAGTGGGCGAGGGAGGGAAGGCCGGCATAGGCAAGGCTGGCGCAGAGCGGGACTTAGGCATGCAACAGGGGGGCCGTGCAAGGCATGCAACTGGGGGGCCGTGCAGCGGGTGGCACAGGCAGGCAGAGGATGGCGACGGAAGGGACCCAGCGTGACGGAAGGGCTGGGAGAATGCCCACCCACAGCACCCGCATCCGCCCTCTCCAACTTGCATCCCCACAAGCTCCGTCACACGAGAGAGCACCACTTCGAACCACATGGCCAACCCTTCCCTTGTACCCCTCACTAGCCCCCATGGCACTTGCATCCCTAAAGGCTCTGCCAAAACATCGCACAACTCAGGGCTGCCGCCACCCTCTCGAGAAACGGCACACATTTCCGCTCCCCCCTTCACGAGCTAACATTGTAATATGGGGTGCGTGCATCCCAACCTGGGCCTTGAAAAACTGCCGTTTAGTCCTAGCCACTATTTCCGACGAAGCTGCAAGGGAATGAACGAGTGAAACGCATCAGCCTGGATCCCCCACCCCCAAATTCACAGCCGAAGGCCAAATGAGCATTCATTTCCGCGCATCAGGTGTTTTTGAAGCGCACTTCACGGTAGCTGTATCTCTACCGACTCCTTTATGTCATGTGGCCCCACAAGCAAGCCTTGCGCCCGCACAAGCGACACTGGCACCCGCAACGAGGGGGGGGCACTCACCACGAGGGGGGGCGGGCCTGCGTCCACCTCATCCTCAACCCTGCCGCTGCTGCCATCGGGGCCCGTGGATCCTGTTTGTGCAGCGCTGCCGCCGCCGCTGCCACCGCTGCTACCGCCACTGGCTGCACCACCCCTGGCATCCGCGCCCCTCGCGTACACCAACCGGTGCGCCCACAGCTGCCGCTGGCACCACATGTACAGCGGCAAGTACAAGTGGTAGATGCGCGCGCGCTGGCTCGGCGACTGCTGCTGGAAGCCGGCCGGGTACCCCAGCGCCTGCGCCAGGGTGGTGGCCAGGCGGTCCCAGGAGAATATCTCGCGGCGGACCTCACTGGGGGTGATGCCGGCCTGTTTGGGCGACACAGCGGGAAAAGAGGGGGTGGCATCATTGCATCAGCATAAGGGTGGCAAAGCACATCAGATCTGTGCTCGACTGGTGCAGCATAGCACAGTTTGATTGGACACGGTGCGGTGGATGATGACGGACATTATACAACTGACTATTAAAGTATCCCCCCCACCCCCCACCCTGCCCGCCCTTCCTGCCCGAGAAAGGCTCATCCGACCAATGGGCAGCCTTGTCTGCAACACCCATCGAATAGACCCCCTCAGCTCTCGTAGTGTACAAGGTTCCTTAATTGGCACCCACATGACGCAGTCCCGTGATTTTCATGCTCTTAATCTAATAGACACTCGCCAGGAGGATATTTCAACGAGGCAACGCCACCCGGCGTCAGGAACATGCGCTCGCAGACGAGCCAGTGGACCACCCCCCGTTTGGTGTTCAGGACTGTCTGTCTCCAGGGGATCCGCCATGTGCAGAATTTGGTGTTCAGTATTGCCTCCAGCGTATCGGCCATGTATAGGATATCCTATATACAGAGTATAGGGTGTCTAGTATCGACCATGGTTTAACCAAGCATATCCTTACCAACCATAACTACTCATGCATAGCTTGACCAGCCATATTCCAAGGAGCCATATTCTAACCAATCATGTCTTTGAGTCTTGACCCAACAGGCAACCCTAGTCCATTCAAGCACGCCACTTCCACACACAATCAGTCATGCTCCTTTGCCTCCCTCGCCACATGTCAAACGTCCACTGGCTCCCTCGCAAATGTACCAACCAACATGGGGCCGGGCAGGTGGAGGGAAAGGAAGGTGAGAGATGGGTGGAGGTTCGGCGTGGTGGGAGGGGCAGCGGAGGTATCAGTTTGCACGGCGACCCCTACAGTGGTCAGATCCGATTCCCTAGACAACATCAACAACCACAGAAGGTGATGCATCGCCCCCGCAAAATCTACCCAGTGCACAAGCGAGAACAGGACCCAGTACACAAGCGAGAACAGGACCCAGTGCACAAGCGAGAACAGGACCCAGTGCACAAGCATGACTACGGTCCCGAGCCAATGGACGGAGCGCATTCGGATATGAAGGGACGGACGCGCCCCTATCAGATGCTGTCATCAGCTAGTGCCAGCCTCATCGGCACCATCCACCCTGCCACGATTCACACGGGAGTCACCCAGGCTACCACCATCCATCATCCCCCCTATCAACCTACTACCATCTACCCTAAAATTATCCCCCCTACCATGCACCCTACCACCCTATCACCCTACCACATAGGACCCTACCATTGTCCAACCTACCCGCCCAAGCCTGGACGGTGTGGTGTCAGAGACAGTGCGGCGCTTTGCAACAAGGAATATGCGGTGTGGCGTTAGGAAAAATTTGTTTACAACCCTAAGTCCAGGAGACCTGCGTGCAATTAGCACCAATGACAGGTCAGCACCAGGGCAGCACACCGGCCAGCCGCGATGCTTTGTACTGTACACTTCACCGGAAAATTGATCAACCGAAGACCCCAACAGAAGGATGAAGATAAGTTCGAAGAATGCTCAAGCGAGCTGTTCTTGTGCGGGCCATCACAACGCACTAATTGCCTGAAATTCCGAACCCAGTGCTGACAGCATTCCAGCGCATTGCATGGAATCGGCGATTCAACAAGAACAATTAGCCAACCCACCGGTGTCAAAATGGGGCTGGTGCACACGAAATCAGCAATCAGCGCCTGCTTCTCGAGCTCAGCTGGATCAAGGTTCTGCTTCCTCGCATTCCCTCGGAACACATTTCGGCCACGGGATACCCCCAATCGTGGTGTGGCGAGCCGGAATGGGCCGGGTTCCTGGAATGCCTTTCTATTGGCAGGTGCAACATCTAAAGGATAGCAGCCCACTACCGTGAATTTTACCTCTTTAGTCCTCTTTGCATGCTCGATTGCATTGGTAAGCCGTATATCGGCATTAGGATGGCTTGGACTACTCGTATAGACTCCACGCGGATATATCGGGCCTGACCAGGCTGTATGCAGCGCTCCCCTGGCTTGCATTTGCAATATTTACAGCAACGATCGGGAATGCTTTGCAGCACAACAGCTAGGATCCATAATGTTTGTCAGTGGCAAAATTAGGGCGCCATAGCCAAGCGGCTAGCCATGGGTGCTGGTAAGATTTATTGGCGCCAATATTCTGCATGGGTAAATATCGTAAACGTGGCATCTCCTGAGCATGCGCATTTTCCTCAACGGAGCCTTGGCGGGGCCACGGTAGAATCATGGTGGAGCCAGGGTGAAGCCAGAAATAATTGCAGTCATTCCCGTGTTAAGTTACGATCGCCGCCAAAATCTGGGCGTCGTAACTTAACGCGGGTAGGTAACCTTAGCGGTAGAATTAGGCTAGCAGCCCAACCCCCCCTCCTCTGACGGACCTATTGTTGTTGTTGTTGTTGTGTGGGCGGTTCCGCTTACGGCGCTGTTGTTGTTGTTGTTGTTGTCAGCCTTCTAGACTTGTAGTAGTAGTAGTAGTAGTTGTTGTTGTTGTTATCGCCCTCTGACGGACCTATACGGCAATCGACAGCTCTCGTCAAGCCCGGTCCAGCTGCAGCATCGAAGTCGCCCGAAGTTCATTTTCCCGGCCAGATATTTAAACGGAAAGGTTGGCGCTGAGTTTTACGCCGCCAAAAACTTGGCGTCGTAACTTAACGCGGGAACGTAACGTTAAGAATAGTAACTTAAAGCGGGAATGACTGTGACTTGATCAGGGCTGAACTGGGTTGTTGTTGTTGTTACAGTACAGTACAGTACACTGTATTGTTGCCCCAATGCCCACGCCGCACATGGGCAGCATAGATGAAGATTCTCTGCTGCCCATGTGCGGCGTGGGAGTTGGGACACAACGACAACAACAACAACAACGTGGGCAGCAGAGATCCCACCCTCTGGCGTGTGGACCTGTCAGTTCGTATGCCACCCTGATCCCACGCCAAACAAATCATCGGAAATTTCGGAGTTCTCACAAATACACCGTCCGCATTGGAAGTTCTAACTAAATAATTAGCTTCTGGAAAATGTTCTGGCTGAAAACCATAAAAAAAACAAAAGAAAATTAATTAATTAACTCCGGGGGCTGAGGACTGGACTCAACAAACAAACAAACAAAATTAATTAATTAACTCATGTGGGCACGGGGTCGTCGCCCTGTGAGAAAACAAACAAACACTGTATATTATATAAAAGTACATAAAACCTTCGAAAATACCTTGGACAGGCGGGGAACATGAAATATCGTGAAAATCGAAAAAAAACCGCGAGACTCAGGCCGAGCGCGGGGTGAGGCGCGAACCAAGTGAACCGCTTTTGCATCCAGCAATCCACGCTCTACTGCCTCGGCAGGGCACGTCGGTCGGTACTCTGTAGAGGCTGAGGCCTGAGCGTGTCTACAGATGTACATGTAAGATGTACTACTCATGTGCGATACTTATGGGCCTTGAGCAATTAAATAGGGTATCACTGACCTGAGACCTCCACTGACTACAGCCTGTAGTGACTATAGCCTGTGGCCGCCGAAAGGGGGGCCGCCGGGCCGGGTTGGGGACGGCGTGTACCATATCTACCAAACAAACAAAAGAAATTTAATTAAATAAGTACCCACGTGCCTTGAACGGCTGCAGGACAAACAAACAAACAAAAGGTTTTAATTAAATAATAAAAACCCGGGACTCTAACTGGCTCCCCAACAAACAATCCAGGGTTATTCGTAATGCAAATACGGCAAAAATTGACCCATAATAACAAACTTCCAATGCGGTATGTCCTAACAACCTTACAACGGAGCGATTAGGCGGAGCAGGAAAGCGCACCTATGGATAATAACGATATGACTCAGGCTGCCTGACCTGTGGCGTCATTCCCAGTAGTCCATGTTGATGATGCGCGCTACATCCTGCCTGCTTCGAGCAAACATGCCGTCAAGTGCGATTCTGACGCGAATGGCTAGCTTTAGTGCGACGGCGGTGGCCGGGCTGCAAAATTTTCCGTCGTCGGGGGTTGACACGCACAGGAAATCGTCCCGTTCACATGCCAAGCACATGGTGGGCACGTTTCCAGCTGGATCACATCGCGAAGCAGGTCTCAGGCATAGTCAGGGTAGTTTCTTAACCGGGCAGCTTCACAGTCGCCATGTTTTTTCTGGATTTCAAGCTGTCAAGTTGGTGAACAATGGTAGAAGGTCGAGCGGCAACCGTAATAGGCACCTAAGCGTCTCGGCATCTGCAGAGGATGACCAACAGTTTGATTTTGATCTTTTCACGATCGGTGCGGGCAGTGGGGGTGTACGAGCCTCCCGCATGTCCGCCGGATTCGGTGCCAAGGTCGCTGTATGCGAGCTGCCCTTTGCGCTCGTGAGCTCCGACACCGAAGGCGGCATTGGTGGGACGTAAGTTTTGGCTGTCAAACCTGCCTTACATGCTACACGATGTGGCGGCCTCTAATTATCATACCTTGACGTCGTCACTCGGTTGCTCGAGCTGACGCTACCACCCAGTTTGCGATTGGCAATGGTTTGTCGCGTGTCAACTCCGCGGTTATGTACAGCTAGCTCGGTGTAGGCTAGCCAGCAGGTGCGCGTTGCTGATAGTGGTCGCTTGATGAAACCTTTTAGATTTGTGCCTTTGGATCTGTGTAGGTCCAAAGGAGGTATCTGAGAGCGCAGGTATCTGTGTCTCCGCGAGATAGCGCTCCCTCCCTTTCTCTACATAGCTCTGTGTAGCCACAGCTGCGTTCATGCATGTCCATGTGCATCGGTGTGCCCGCGCTCCTGGTGTGCGGGGGGGGGGTCAGGAAAAATCTTTCGAGTGTGCTATCTGTGGCGTTCTGCTCGGCGTGTTTGGTGGAACTGTCCATTTCATTAATCGGACACTTCCAGACTGGTGATAGTCCCCACTCTACTGCGGCCCGCCAAGTCCACTAGAACTCCTGTGTTCATTTATTCATCCGCCACCTCCCAATACAGTGTGTGCCATTCTCCCCTCATAACACACTCACATCATGTTGTCATTCTCACCCAGCAGTGTCCCTGAAGGATGCTGGGGATGTCTTTTTTTCCCTAAACTTCCTTCTTTTTTCTCCCTATCCTCCTTCCTCCGTGCTACACCTGCCACCTGCCAGCCTCCTACCTTCCACGCCTGCTATATGCGGCACCTGCTATTTGCAGCACCTATTATTTGCGGCACCTGCTATTTGCGGCACCACTTTCTGCCACACCTGCTGTCTGCCAACCCTGCTAACGTCCACGGCTGATGCCCCGTTCCCCCCCCCCCCCCCCCCCCCCAGATGCGTGCTGCGCGGGTGCGTGCCCAAGAAGCTGCTCGTGTACGCCTCATCCTTCGGTCGATACCCCTCGGTTGCGTCCGGTTTTGGGTGGGACCTCCCTTCTCCCCCCACCTTCTCGTGGGAGAGGCTCATGGCCAGCAAGGATAAGGAGCTGAGGCGACTCAACGGGGTCTATCTAAAGCTGCTGGAGGGGTCCAAGGTCACCGTCATCGAAGGGCGCGGAAAGGTGCTCTGCAACATGGGAACTAAGCGATTTTATGTGTTTAAGCCATTTTATGTGTGGTTGCCTCCCATGTGAAGCTACAGCTGCATGGGCGGGCTGGGGGGAGGTAGGAATTTTAGAGGAGGGGTTTGGGAAGCTTAGCTAAGGGAGGGTTCCAAGGCCACCGTCATGGAGGGCAGGGGAGCGGGGACGTGGATCCGTGGGCGAAAGTTGGTCGAGGGAGTAGTGCGGGGTGGGAGGGCAAGGTCGGAGGGGTCCAAGGTTACTGATTATTTATTTTTCGTTATTATTTATCTTTTTTCTATTGACGGATGGGGAATGGTGGGCTAAGTGAGAGGTGCACGCTTGCATGTGCCATGGCAAAACCGCAACATTTGTCGCCCTCGCATATGTCACATGTGTCTGTGATCGCCTGTGTATGTGCAGCCTGCATACCTGTGTGTACTGTGTACGTGTCGCCGGCATGCAGATGTACCTTTCCCAGTCATCATCTGCACACTTGACACGCTCATGTCTGCTGCTGCCCTTTCCCACAACATGCTGTAACCGAGTGCCATGTGTGACTCATGTCGCATCAAACTCTCTATGTTCCCCGCCCGGCATTAGATGTAGCTTTTTCCTTGTAATCGCCGCATGACTCACACGCGACCACGCTCGCTATATCCCCCACCCAACATGCGCCAGGTCGTGGGCCCGCACACGGTGCAGGTGGGGGACAAGACGTACAGCGCGCGGCACATCCTGGTGGCCACGGGGAGCCGGTCGGTTGTGCCCGACATCCCTGGCAGGGAGCTGGCACTGACAAGCGACAACGCGCTGACGCTCCCCACCCTCCCCCGGCGCGTGGTCATCGTGGGCGCCGGCTACATCGCGCTCGAGTTCGCGGGTATTTTTAGCGGCATGGGGGCGGAGGTGGACCTGGTCTATCGCGCGCCGCTGCCGCTGCGGGGGTTCGATGACGAGGTGAGCGGTCCTATTAGTGTGCCTTTTGGCGACATGAGCGGTCCTGTTATATCATGTTATGTTGAGGTGAGCGGTCCTAATAGTCTGTGTCGTGATGGGGTGAGCATTCTTGTTAGTGCGTGCGAGGGTGAGTTGAGGGGCCATGCTAATTTCTGTTATGATAATGTGAGCGGTCCTATTAGCTTGTGTCGTGGTGAAGCGAGCTGTTCTTTTTGTTTGTGCTATGATGAGGTGAGCGGTCCTGTTCGTTTGTGCTATGATGGGGTGAGTGGTCGTATTAGTTGCTGTTATGAAGAGATAAGCGGGCACAGATCGAATGAGAAGCTCATAGGTCATATTGGTTTATATTAGCGTTCGATTTAGGCTACTCCAGTTTTTAACAAGGAGCACGTGTAGTTAAATTTAGGAGCCCATATTTCATGCCAGCATCAGTCTTCGTTTCGACGAGGCGCACATGCGACATCTTGATGGCCTCGTGCTGGTATGATGTGTTTACACAGTTTTCTACGGTAGCGTCCATGGAAACCTACTTCTTTTGTGCACAGGTTACCGTTCGAAGCCATAGTAAAAGCACAACGGAAAAAAGGCAGTGCAGATGACAGTTTCGCCGGCATCACCCCAGTGTGGCTCCTGAAGCGCTCACCGCATTCATGGCCGAGGCATTTTCCCATGGAGGGATGTTCGAAACACGTTCAGCATGCTACTGCTAGTGTTAGGAAATCTATGGCTGCGAGTACTTTATCTTATCGGTGTGCTGGCCGTGACCCTTTTTAGATGTTATTGACTAAAGACTGATTAACCATGTGGAGGCGCATGCACAACTTTGAAGTGTGTCCCGTACCAAATGATCACTCTGCTGCGCCATGTCAGCTTGCTGGCACTGATTCTTCCTCTTGTCCATGCTGGCTGCTGCCACCGGGCATGCAGGTCCGGTCGTTCATCGTGGAGGAGTACACCAAGAAGGGCATCCACATGCACCCATCCACCAGCCCGACCAGTCTGGCCAAGAACGAGGATGGGACCGTCACGCTGAACACCTCAGGGGGGCCGCTGACAGGGGACGTCGTCCTGTTTGCAACGGGGAGGAAGCCCAACTCCAAGGTACCTGCGCTGTAGTTCTTTGCTGCTTTGGCAATAAGTCCCTGCTGCACGTTCATGCCAGAACGCTCGAGTGCATGCATATGTACTCCCTTCATGAAAAGGTGGACAGTCGTGGCTCGGTCGCGTTGCAGGCATCCTGTGTGCAGGCATTCTGTGTGCAGGCATTCCTGCAATTGTGTTTCCGTGTGATTGTGTTTCTGTGTGGTTGTGTTTCCGTGTGGTTGTGTTTCCGTGTGGTTGTGTTTCCGTGTGGTTGTGTTTCCGTGTGGTTGTGTTTCCGTGTGGTTGTGTTTCCGTGTGGTTGTGTTTCCGTGTGGTTGTGTTTCTGTGTGGTTGTGTTTCCGTGTGGTTGTGTTTCCGTGTGGTTGTGTTTCCGTGTGGTTGTGTTTCCGTGTGGTTGTGTTTCCGTGTGGTTGTGTTTCCGTGTGGTTGTGTTTCCGTGTGGTTGTGTTTCCGTGTGGTTGTGTTTCCGTGTGGTTGTGTTTCCGTGTGGTTGTGTTTCCGTGTGGTTGTGTTTCCGTGTGGTCGTGTTTCCGTGTGGTTGTGTTTCTGTGTGGTTGTGTTTCCGTGTGGTTGTGTTTCCGTGTGGTTGTGTTTCCGTGTGGTTGTGTTTCTGTGTGGTTGTGTTTCCGTGTGGTTGTGTTTCCGTGTGGTTGTGTTTCTGTGTGGTTGTGTTTCCGTGTGGTTGTGCCAGAAGTATCCGCTGAGCACCGTGTGGTTGTACTTGTTGAGTGATAGGGTCCCTGCTGCACTGCTAACCATCCGTCCCAGTACACCCTCAGGCTCTTTGTATGCATCAATCAAAGCCCACCTGGCCATGTGCAGAAGCTCCTTCCCGTGCAAAGGCGGGTGCCCGCATGGAAAGCCGGTGGGTGCTGTATGTGCAGTTGGTGTGCTGGGGTAGTGACTAGTCACCGGTACGTTTTGATAGCAGTATCAGTACTTTGTACCGCTCAAAATGATAGGCATGCTGCTATGGTACATCGCTCTAGGCCTTTAGCCTGGTGTCCGGCTCATCACCTAAGTGGCCCAGCTCTGGATTTTCTGGCCAGTCCCCCGCTCCACCAATGTGGGCAGGTTCCTGCTCCACCAATGCACTGGACGACATGCACTAATGACCAGGCCCACCCAGTTCTCCTGCCCTTCTCCTCCCACCACTCTTAGCCGTGTTGGCAAGCGTGCACCACTAGCCCACTACCCTGTCATTCAGCATGAGCTTGCCGTTTTTACCAGATCCGTGAGTCCCCGGGTGTTTTCTCTTGACCCACAGCGATAGCCGCCTGTGTGTAAGAATGCAGCGAGAGCTGGTGTAAGGTGGACAAGCATGGCGTTTACGAGTCAGGTATGCCTGGTTTCAGGTGTTCCAGTGGCGACAGCTGGGCTGATGGACACATGGCGGGGTGGCAGGAAAGCCATGAAAGGATCCCGCATGTCGCATCAGACAGTCTCGGTGCCCCTGGAATCTTTTTTGTTGCCGTTCACTTTTCCCCAAGGAGGGTGCATGCCCCCGCAGGAAACTGACAAGTTTGGTAAAGTTTGTACTGAGATCAAACATCCCTCTTTATGCTTTCTGTGGCTCCTCACCCCATGTCTGGCCTCCCCCCCTCCTGCATTCATGCCCTAGGGACTTGGCCTTGAAGATGTCGGCGTCACGTTGGGCAAGGGGGGGGCTGTGCAGGTAGGCGGGTCGGACCGCGTTGCTGACTGACGTCGGCGTTTGGCTGAGTTGACTAGCTCGCGATATGGTGATGGCAGGGATGATGGGCGGCCTACTGTGTTTCGGAGGCCTCTTTTTGTCCCCAGATAGCTGCGTTGTGATTGGTCATCGTAGCGATACGTGGTTGTGGTTGGCCTGGCAGCTCTAGTCCTCCTCTTTTGCGTGCCATCAACAGCTTTCATGTGTGGCCCTCGTCTGATGCATGACTCGCATGTTGTTTCACTTTTGGACGAGCGGCCCCTTTGGCCTTCGGAGGGGGGGTATGAGTGCCCAGCCCATGACTGGCTGCCGAGCCTGGCTGAGAGTCCCAGCTCCTTAAAGATTGTGGGCATTTTTTGTGATAGGTGTCCCAATGTGCACATTTCCTGCGACAAGTGGTATTCCGCGAGGGATGCGCCCGTTTGAGTAATTACTGTCGATGTTTGGAACTTGCACGGTTGAGGGGGCACGGGTAGGCGTAGAAGTCATTGTTTATGACCTACTGCCTACAGGCACCTGCAAGGGACTGCTTTTGAAGCTTCCAGCCGACCATGTACAAGTGTGCAAACATGTGTTTACGCGCAGTAAATTGCGTGTTCTAGCCACCTTTTCAACCCATTTCTCACGTGGGCTCCTCGGCACCTGCGATTGCGTTGATCCCAGAAAGGGCAAGTATAGGATGAAGTTCTTCCTGCCTATAGTAGGATTAAGCGTTCTGCTACGAATAGGATGAAGTGTTTCCTGCCTAGAGGTCACTTTCGGAGTGATGTATCACCCTCCCCTTACCGACATGAGTTGTCCACTTGAATGCGTGCTGCCGCCTTGCCATCAATGGGGACGCTTCCTGTCATGGCGACGTCAATTGTCACGGTGATGTCATCGTCCATGGTTGCGCCAGGTGGATGGCTATTCGCGCACGAGCGTGCCATCCATCTACGCGGTTGGTGACGTCACCGACCGCATCAACCTGACACCTGTCGCGCTCATGGAGGGCATGGCCCTCGCCAAGACGTTGTTCGCCAAGACGCCAACCAAGCCCGACCACCGGTGAGTTTTCTCTACACAATTGCCATGTATCTTGGTGGTATCGGTAATGTGAATTGGTCATGTGGATTGGTCATGTGGATTGGTCGTGTGGATTGGTCGTGTGGATTGGTCGTGTGGATTGGTCGTGTGGATTGGTCATGTGGATTGGTCGTGTTGATTGGTCGTGTGGATTGGTCATGTGGATTGGTCGTGTGGATTGGTCGTGTGGATTGGTCGTGTGGATTGGTCGTGTGGATTGGTCGTGTGGATTGGTCGTGTGGATTGGTCATGTGGATTGGTCGTGTGGATTGGTCATGTGGATTGGTCGTGTGGATTGGTCGTGTGGATTGGTCATGTGGATTGGTGGTGTGGATTGGTCATGTGGATTGGTCGTGTGGATTGGTCATGTGGATTGGTCATGTGGATTGGTCATGTGGATTGGTCGTGTGGATTGGTCGTGTGGATTGGTCATGTGGATTGGTCGTGTGGATTGGTCATGTGGATTGGTCGTGTGGATTGGTTATGTGGATTGGTCGTGTGGATTGGTCGTGTGGATTGGTCATGTGGATTGGTCATGTGGATTGGTCGTGTGGATTGGTCATGTGGATTGGTCGTGTGGATTGGTTATGTGGATTGGTCGTGTGGATTGGTCGTGTGGATTGGTCGTGTGGATCGTGGATGTACTGCTCATATCCACCCCTACAGGGCTTGACAGCATCTGTAATGGTGCTCCTGGATGAGCCAATGGAGGGTCGTGATCAACTTTTTATCCAACCGTCCCTATCCTGGCTACTGGGGTGGCCCCCACAGGGTCCGCAGATCTTCCACCGCGGTGCTCTTGAGTTTCCTGCATGAACTGGCCAGTACGTCTGTACTACTGTAGCTATGCATTGGCTTGTCCTGATTTCCTTACAGAGGCCGGCGCGCATCAGCCAGTTGGGCAGGTGTCTCGGCGCCCCCTTTCCCACTTTGAAAACGACTTGAAGTATATCCAAAGTTTTGAATAGCTTCATTTCTGTGGTTGGTTTCTTACTCTGTTCAGCAGTCTCCCTCCCACAAACATGGGATCCTTCACCCACAAACCCAACGTGACGACGGCCCGCGATGACTCCATGGTTTGTGCATGCCCACGCAACGCAGAGACGTCCCTGCAGCGGTGTTCTCCCAACCCGAGATCGCCACCGTGGGCCTCACCGAGCAGCAGGTAGGAGAACGGCTTTGAAACGTTACGCTATGGTAGTGTCAAGGAAAGGCGGTGCAGCTGGGGAGGGCTAGTGGCATGATGCTGTTCTGTTTGTGCCTTGACAGGGAGTGAGTGTGTTCCAGCCAGGGGCTTGAGAGGGAGCAGGTAAGCGGAACTAGCAATGCACTGGAAGTGAAATGGATTTCAAGTGACTAAGCTGGAGCACGAACAAGCAAGGGGCAGGCAGTGAAACCAATCAGTGACTAAGCTGCCGGTATGAAGAAAAGGTATGGAGAAGGTTTGGTAGTGTAGAATTGGCCACCAGGCAAGCAGCATGGCCCCTTTTCTCTGGAGTCCACATGTCTGGTTGCTTCCACCATCTTGCGCCAACCTGCATTGACTTGAATAGCTGCTTATTTTCATACCTTATCCCGGTGGTTGAGTTGTTGGGAGCGATGTATAAAGGTACAGCTTACGCTGGGACATGCCCTTCCTTTCCTTCACGAGAGGCCTACATCTGTCCTCCTGAACACGGGATTGGGGTACATGATAGGCGGGGCCTAGGCGGCTGTGCTCGCGCCTGATAGGTATTTTGTTCTAGCTCTCATTTGTTTTCTGGTCTTGTCTTCCCCCGCGTCATTCTTTTTTCCTTCTTCAGTGTATCTTCTGGCGTCTTCCCCTCCTCCCGTCGCCCACCATCCCAAACCTGGTGATGGATTGCAGTGACGGAGCCAATACCCGCCCACACATGCCTCCCCCTTCATTGGCTGACCGCTACTTTAGTATGCCACATGCCATGATATGGGACGAGGCATGATGACTGGACAAAATATGTTTTCCTTACAGCCCAGCAGCAACCGGCGTTTCCATGCCTGCCATCCTCACGGCCCCCTCGTCCCCATCTGTGCCCCCCCGCTCCCTCCCGTGCGCTACCCTCCCTCCCTTCCCCTGTCCCTCCTACCGCAAATTGTAAAACCCTAAAGCCTTGAAACCTTAAAGCTCCTCACACTCCCAAACCCCGACCACAAACCCAACCCCCCCTGCGCAGGCAATGGAGGCCTACCCGTCGGTTGACGTCTACGTGTCCACCTTCAAGCCGATGAAGTACACGCTTCTGCCGGACGCCACCACCGCCGAGCGGGCACTTCTCAAGCTGGTGGTAGACCACAGCACGGACCGTGTGCTGGGCGCACACATGGTCGGCCCGGAAGCGGCGGAGATCATGCAGGGGTTGGGGGTGGCGCTCAAGTGCGGTGCCACCAAGGCGCAGCTGGACGCCACTGTAGGGATTCATCCGACGGCCGCGGAGGAGTTTGTGACGATGCGATCGGTCACGCGCAGGCACCGCAGCGTGGACGCGGGGAATGCACCGGTGGGTGAGGTGGCCGAATAGGGTGCCTTGAATAGGAAGGATGGGGCACAAATAGCGAATGATTTTGTCATGTGCGTGGACCTGGCACATAGGTGGGTGGGTGGGTGGGGAGGCGGTGGAATCGGGTGATGTGGCGGGGCTGCATTTTCATCACGTGTTATCAATGGGTGCTGTGTTTGCAATGTTCGCAGGGCTTAATTATTGGATAGGAAAAATTTCAGGACGTCAATATCCTGAAACTTTAGGTCAAATTCATTTTTGGATCACTTTCACTGGTGTAAATTTAACTTTCTTTCCTATGCATTTTTTAGGTCTTGCCGGTATGCCTAGACGAATTCCAGATGATCCTGATGCTTACGCAGGTTGGGTACTACGGCTTCGCAAAGCAACCCTGGGGTTGGCTTGCGATCATGTTGTAGCGACTGGCTTTGTGTCTGTGTGGACACGGCCAACACGCCGGTGGGTGCCCACAGGCACGTGGGTGGGGATTTTAAAGAGAGAAGCATGAGTAACCTCAATGGAGTGCAAATTGTGTAGGAATAGGGTGTGAGTAGGGTGTGAGTAGGGTGTGAATAGGGTTTGATTAGGATGTGTCAATAGGAGCGAAGATAGCGTGCAATACCGCCCAAATAGAGCCATTATGCAACTCGGATACAATGAGGACTGGGATACGGCGTGCACAGAGCACGCTTGGGTGTGTGCAAAAAATGCCAGCTTTGAGCTTTGGCACAGTTTGCTCGCTGTTCCGACCAACTCTTTTGCAGACCATGCGACTGTGTGCAGACCATGTTATCGTGGCTGGCACATGTGTGTGGATGGACCCTGGTAAGACTTTATGACTCGTTAGTGCGATGAATTTTGGTGGGGGTCCCGTGGGCGCGCACGCGGGCGAGCGGCAGGCAGGCGGGCGGGCGGGCGGGCGGGCGGGCGGGCGGGCGGGCGGGCGGGCGGGCGGGCGGGCGGGCGGGCGGGCGGGCGGGCGGGCGGGCGGGCGGGCGGGCGGGGCGGGCGGGCGGGCGGGCGGGCGGGCGCGCGGGCGGGCGGGCGGTGCTAGTCTCTAGGACAAGGGTGGTATCGGGGTATTGGGGTGTTCTTCTTTCATCTGATCAGTGCTTCTGCTAACGGGACAAATTCGTCAACTGGTTGACGAATTTCGAAATTAGTAGTAAGAAAGTCAACCATTTCGGGCAATTCGTCAACCACGTTCGTCAACCAACTCTGCAATTCGTCAACCAATTGACGAATATGTTCCGCAATTCGTCAACCGGTTTGACGAAATGTTTAGGGTATTCGTCAACCACGGAAGTCAGGTTTTCCCATAGAGAGGCCAGACCTGAGGTCCAGCGGCGCGGCGTCAGGCCGTCAGCCCGTGCCAGCTGAATCCTAGGTACGCTGCAGTTAGAGCTGTTTTGGAAAGACAGTACGGTTCAGGACAAGTTCAGTCGGGTACCAAAACTGAAGTACTGATGAGGTACTGAACTCAAATCGCCTGGACAAAAACCTTGTGAGACAAGGAAGGCAAGGACCAGCTAAGCAAGGAGTGACCAAGGACCTGCCGACCAGGCAAGGACCAGCGGACCAGGGCATGAAAAACTAATATTAACCTCCGACATCTAGCCGTCTGGCGACTACATATGCGACAAAATATTGTATGCGAAATTGTTTCGATAATGGCGGCGGGCGATGTTCAGGTAGTGTTGCACGAGCTAGATACATTCAAAGAAAAACGGTTTGGCAGGTTTCCAGACTAGCACCTTAGATGCTCTGTTTGAGAAGGAAGCTGGAGAAACTGTTCCGGTAGAAACAGAAAATATGGTCGACCTAGGCCGCAGTTTAGATGAAAAGGAGGGCAGGCAGGGCCGCGACAAACGCAAGAGAGTAGAGCTTGAGGAATTAAGAGGATGGGTCTAATGCGCAGGAAGAGGAAAATGGTGGCCAGTCAACATCATCTGACAGCGCCTCAAATTCTGGCGAGGAGGAATCTAGCGAGGAGGAATCTGGCGAGGAGGGGGCCAAGACAGCAAGGAGCAAGGCCGATGATGGCGGCAGCTCTGAGCCAAGGAAGAAGAAGGGCAATAGAAAGCCAGCTCCCAAGTCGAAAAGGCAGAGACAGGAGGACAACAAGCAGTATAGTAAGGAGCGGCCCGACCGCGAGCAGTGGTGGGAAAACGGAAAGTGCGAATGAGCCCAACCGACCACGGATCTGGAGATTGTGATGGTTGTTTAATAGCCTCGTGCTATGCACACTTGACTCTGGCCTAGCTGTGATTGATACTAGTTGTTATTCTTTAATTTATGCAGTTGTCAACAACCAGTGACCATGTGATATTGTGCTTTATCCACATGCATTACATGCGTGTGTGAGCTAAGTTCACTATAAAGAAGCTTCCCCCTCCCCCCCCCAGGTTTGACGAAGCGCCAAGGCAAATAGTCAACCAGTTTGACGAATTGCCGAGGCAAATAGTCAGCCATTTTACGAAGTGCCGTGGCAAAAAGTCAACCGTTTGAGGAATGACAAAAACCCTTGGCAGAAGCACTGCATCTGATTCTAATTTTATGCCCAACCATTACCCATTGAAAGCATCTCCGTGCCTGCGTGTACATGTGCTTGTCTGTCTTTAACTTGTGCGTGACTGCCCAGGCTGCTGCAATCAAGGCTTCCGCGTGACCAATACCGAATATCTGCATGATAGAAGCAGTACAAGTACTGGCAGTTACTGCCGTTTGCGATCCGTGTGAAACGGTATCATGTGTACTTTTGGTAGCTGCAGCCTGGATAACTACCTTAGCTAGAGTTTAATAGGTACACGTAACACTGGTCATTGTGGGTGATGGTAGCATCAGTTCCTGATAAACTACGCACAGGAAATGTTCTCTCACTTGACATAACAGAGGTGATGTCAAACAGGGAATCGCCACAAGATTCCTACAGTGGCCAGGTGGCCTGGCCGGGCCACACATGCAATTTTGCTTTTTAGGTGCCATTGTGAATGCCTTCTAGTGTTCGATGTATATATTTCTGGCATGCGCTGGTTGTCCTTACACCTTTATAAAGAGAACTTGGTGACCGTTTGTCGCCTAATTAGGCAGTGAATCGAGGCTGAAAAATCAGCCGTTCGGGCGTACGAGTTCAGGGGATCGACGGACGAAACCCAGATACAGTACGCGCGAAGCGCCAAGCGAGCGAAGCGCTCGAGCGGCCGCTTCAGCGGCTGGCCAGTCCTCTCCGGAGCGCAGCGGATGAGCACGTTTCGCGACGGAAGCAAATTTCAGCGCCTACGGGCCGGGCGGCGGGCGACGGGCTGTGCGTAGCCACTATAGCGCCCCCACCAGCGCACGGTCGGCCCACCTATTTAATTCCAGCGTGCATCACTGCGGCCCACCATCGACTAGCCACGGGCACCGCGGGCAACATGCCACGCAGGGAAGGAAGGAACTTCAACGGGCCACTAGCCACGGTCGACAGGCCACGGGCAGGCCAGGCCAGCCACGCGGGCGACGCGACGGGCCACGGGCAACGCAGGCCACGGGCACGGGCACGGGACTTTGGATAGCAGACATGCAGATCTTCGACTTGAATAGGAGTCTCCAAATTTAAGTGAGACAACTACATGCCTGGACGTACGAATAGTAAAGATCGACTGTATATTCTGATCTGTATAGTCCAAAATTATAGGGGGCTTGGCCCCGGCCTGCCAGGTCTACTTGAATTGAATTGAATCAAAACATAACTCCGTTGGGAGTATATGTAGCACAAATACCTGAGAAGGGGTATATGGCTTTAATACACTATGGGCTACTTCCTGCAAGGGAAGGGTGTAAACTACACCTGCTCTGGGTGCACAAAGTGCACCTGCATCACGCCACTATGACTATCCTAGCGCCTACTGAAAGGCGCGGGCATAGGGGGGGAAGATCATCATGGAGCTATACGAAGGCAAGCTAGGGCATGGCTTCTCAGCAGATCGAGAGAAACTCCCTGCATGGGCAAAGCATAAATATTTATAAAGCTAGGCATCATCTGGTGTGTGGCACATCATACACTAGTGTAGGCGTGCACATTCTGATTTGGCACGCCGCAAAGGTGAAAACCATTTGCGTTCAGTGCCGGTCCGCGGAAAACGCGATCTGCAAATGAATCCAGGCCGGAATCGAACTGGGGGTCACCTCTCGCACCAACTTTTGCTGACTACAGGACGGACGTCTCCTGATCCTAACAAGGCATCGCCAGCTGACACCTACAGTCAAACCGCAAAAGTTCTCCTTTCCGGGGAGTGATGCAAGCCATTCGGATTTTGCACTAGATAATCATTCGAGAGCTGTGTGTGTAGGAGTACTACACACATGTCCACTCGAGACTTGTTCACATGTGTGTTCGCGTGCATGCACATGTACATGACGAAATAATGCTCATGCATTGATCAGCTGGTATAGTGACTGTAGTAGGTAAGGTACAAGGCCACAGTGACTAGGCCTGACTATTCTACACTACTAAGTATGCATGATGTATTTCCCCCATATGCTGGGGCTGGTTGTCTCTTTGATATGCTGGGGCGTCTGGAGTTGCTGGGGGCGCGGGGTCGATCGCGTGCCAGGGCTTGTGGCCGACGTAGATGGCCTCCCCCTTCCAGTACACCGGCTTCCCCGTCGTGGCCTGCGAACACCGTCGTGGCCTGCGGCCGCGGAGGTCCCCGCCGTGGTCTGCTGGAGGTAGGTCGGCCATAGCTCCCGTCGCCGTTGTTGCTGCGCCAGGGTCAAGTCGTCGTCCAGGGTGAAGTGAGTCTTCTCGAGCCGCTTGCGGCGTCTGAGAAAACAAATCCTGTCCGCCGGGTACCTTCTATTAAAGGTGAGAAGAAGCGGGGGCGCCCCTGCCTTACCCCGCGCGCGCGGGGAAGGCGGTGGGCGACCAGTTTGATCTAACCCGGCAAGAAGGCCCATGCGACCAAGG
This sequence comes from Mesostigma viride, assembly GCA_009746045.1. Lineage (NCBI taxonomy): Eukaryota > Viridiplantae > Streptophyta > Mesostigmatophyceae > Mesostigmatales > Mesostigmataceae > Mesostigma > Mesostigma viride. Next base: position 2,810,056 of record RPFO01000082.1, on the reverse strand, counting down.
ATTTCTCTCTCAAACACCCGGGCAAGCTTTTCGGAATTCTCATCTTCCTCCATGTCGAAGTTCTTGACGATGACGTTAGGGGCTTATAGGGCTGCGCTTGGCGAGCTCGGCCTCCTCGCGGAGGTCCAGCGTCTGCTGCTGGAGCTGTGCTGCGACGGCGGAGGTGGTGGAGGTGGTGTGATGCTTAAGCATATGTCCGCCCAGGTCTGGGTGGGAGGAGCTAGCAGTGCCAGCCGGGCCAGCGGGGGCTGGCTTGGCGGCAATGTTCCTTACCGCCCAGGGGCGGTGATGCCTGCGGTGTCTTGCAGGCACTCGATGGCGATGGCGGCGGAGTCCTTGAGGCGCTGGCCGGTTGATGTCGCGGAGCTGGCCGGGCGGTGATGGCGTCGACCGGAGGAGGGGGTGGTGGCGGTGGAGGAGGCGAGGAGGGGGGAGGTGGTGGTGGAGATGGTACGTGCATGGAGAGGATCGAGGGGGAGCTTGTGTTCCCGTGGGTAATAATGCACTATCTCGACCACCGTGCATTCTGCGTCGGGCAGTCGCATCCAGCCGCTGACCGTAATTAATGCATGCGTAGTCTAGGTACTGTCGCCATTAATTTGCATGTGTCGTAGCAGAATTTCTTGGGCTCTGGCGAGGCGCTTGGCGATGGGTTTGCTGGCGGTACGTGGGTTTGCGGGCCCCTGGAGTCGACTGGGCAAGGACGATGGCGAGTGGGTTGGGCTGGGAGCCGGAAAGCTCCTTTCCCAAACCCCGTTTTGCTTTTTGAGTCGTCATAGCTGCTCAAGGTCACGTGCTGCTATTTGGAGTCGATACTGTGTTTCAGCCGTAACCGATTATACTGGCGAGTGCGTCTTAAAAAGGCGCATCGAATGCAAGTGGTCCGAATTTGGGGCTCAGATGCAAAAGATCTGAACTCCGCTGTCAGCCATACCGCCGTCAGCCATTTTCGTCGTCTGGTGCTTGCCGGCCAGTCTGCCCCATCCGGACCATGGTAGCTCGAGCCTGCCGTTATCTTTTCCGCGTTTTCGAGTCGTTCAAGATGATGAATATGAATGGAGATGGAAATGTGTTGCCTTGTGCATTGAAATTATGGCTGGCTTACGTGTAGAGCGACTAGATGACCTGGACGTTGGGGCCGGAAACAGCTTGCTTGATCAGTGTGTGTGTTTCGAGCCTAAATGGCCGGGAGTGTCTAGCGGTCAGCATGTACCATGGCTGCGATTGCTCTCCCACCATTTACGAGGCAATACCCGCAATACCACCCCTCTATCTCCTCGACGGCTCTCGAGTCCTGTATCGGGACCGCGTCAAGCTGCTGGGCAGCCTGCTCCCCAGCTGCGAGGTTGATGTGGACCATCGCATCTCCCTCGCCTGGCACGCTTTACGCCAGTACCGGGCCCTGTGGCACAAGCCCCTGGGCAAGATCGAGAAACAGGACCTGTTCAAGGTCCTCGTCCTTCCTGTTCCCACATATGGGGCCGAGACGTGGACCCTCACCGCCGACCTGGCCCGCAAGTTGGACGGCGCGGTCACCAACATGCTGCGTTCCATTTTCAGAGTAGGATATGCTGCTCATGTCCGCAGTGAAGATCTGTACCAGGGCATGCCATATATCACCAGCACCATTAAGCAGCGGCGCCTGCAGCTAGTAGGGCACTTAGCTCGCACCAACCAGGTAGACACCTCACGTGGCCCCCCCGCAGGACTGCGACCAGCTCAGCCTGGCCGGCACCTCCTGACGTGGGCCGGGCCCAGTGATGCTAGACGCCGCAAGGCCCGCACCTTCAAAGAACAGCTAGTAGAGGACATGGGGGGCCTAGGCCTCTCCTTGATTTGGACGAAGATGATGGACAATTAGGCCAAGTGGGCCCAGGTCATAGAGGACAACGAGCCCCCCCCTGTGGGGAAGCGCCCGCGCGTGCAAACCCGCGGGAGACACGCCAGACAGCTCCCCTAGGGCAGCGTGAGGCTGTATAGATTTCGTAGTTAGAATGCTGTTATAGATAGATATCGTAGGTAGCTAATGTAGATAGATTAATTAGACCGGTAGGACTGTTTGCACCCATCCATCCATCCGTGACCCCCCAACGGGAGCACGAGTCTTAATTAATACCCGCAAATGGAAATTAATTAATGAATTTCGCAAATGGAAAACCACTGAAAAGGTCTAGCTAGTCAGTCGTTACGTTAGCCATGCCATGATTCCAAACGTCCTTGGAAGAACTGCACACGGTGCCAAGGCAAAAATTCGGAGGACAGCACTTTCAAATGTGCGGCGGGAACCAAAAGCCCGCGTATGCCAGAAAACATCGTGTTGTTGCAGCGACGCGACGATGTGGACAACGAATCCAGTGCCAAGCTCGGAACGTCCGCAAATGCACTATATATACTTCAGTAGCCATCTAGCTTGGATATATAGCTGATCTGGTTGTCTCCTTGATATACTAGACAATCGCATGTTCATGCAAGCGCGGCATGCAGGCACGTATACGCGGAGTGGCTAGGGATTCTTTATTCGCCGGCGTGCATCAATGGCAGGCATCAATTGACCAACGAGGCCAGCACAGACTTGACATGATGAGAGAGATACACCCAAATTGATAACTCCATCATAACTATTCTATTTTAAACATGCATGGTGCGAAATTGTGGGATCGACCATGCACAAAATTGCACATGATCGACAGAATGGCATGGGATATTTATTGCAGGGGCACTACCCATGCAGCTACGAGGAATTTGACAGGGCTATCCTGCGTGCTACTGGGTTTTAGCATATCGCTGGTTGTCTCCTTGATATGGCTGTTGCCATGCGCCCGCGCAAACGGACGCAGGCTTCAATCTGCTTCATTGAATTCCGAAAGTGCCAGGACACTCCCATACCTGCGCTGCAGTCTCGGTTCATGATATATAGCATAGCCGGCAACTACAGCACCCTGTGCTAGTTTTCCCTGGGTCCACCAGCCACCGGTGCAGTCGCGCTGATTTAGGCAGGTGGTAACCTGCGGTACGAGGAATCTGCGCGCCTGGTTCTGCGAGTTAGAAAGTGACACATGCACTGTTGGAAGGTCCATGGCATGCACGAATGGACGAGCGAGAGATGGGCGCGTGCCAGACTGAAAGCAATATCTCGCTAGAATCACGGGTGCCGGAGGAGCGGAGAGGTTGTCTCATTCCCCTTGCTTGTAATACAATTCCGTGCTTACTAGGCAACTTAACGTGGTCGCCAATGTACTCAAAACTGATAGTCGTCACTAAACCGATTTATTGGCGCATGAGGTACGTTGTCGTCGACGAATCGTGATCGAAATTCAGTGCCACCAGGCATACATGACTACATGACATAAACTTTCCAGGAAAAGGCCGGAACCCTCAAGAAAATGAGTCCCGGGCCAGGCCCGGACCCTACCGTGATTGACATCTTGGTGTAATATGCACATCAATCAGACGGCACGCCATCCCAGGCCAATGCGACAACTAGAATGTCATTTGCCATGAGAGGAAAGAGCCTGTCTCATCACACGTGACGAACTCCGAGACGGAAGCTGTTTGGACCAGGCCATTTTGTAGGCCATGCGGCACCTGATGCGGCATGCACTTTTTCGACTGCTGCTGCTGGCCTTCGTCGGCTTGTCCCTTTATCTTTGATGCGCTGTCAGGAACTCAGGACTGGCTAGGCACCCAAGTGGCTAAAATTGATCAAGCGGCACATATCTCATACCTCATGCCCTCAGCCCCTCAGACCCCAGTCCTCACCAGGTTTGGACAGATTCGGGTCTCGGGACCACTGACCAGGTTCAAGACGTCGTGACTCGTGAACTCTTGATTGAGGTTTCCAATAATTCGATTAATATAGCTTATATTAATTAGGATTTAGGACTTCAAATATAAATAGCCGTCGAGAGACTCCACCGCTCCAGGCTTCCAGCTATGGGCCGGGTTTCTTAGGCTGGCGACCTTTCCTGTTTTCCACAAAGGCACAAACACTTGAACCAAGTCACAGGAATTTCTGCGGGCGCCTCTACACAATACTGTACACTGTACAGTTACTACATCCCAAGAAAATCCGAGCGTCCGAGCAGGGTCCGCGGTCTGTCCGAGGCGCGAAGTGACCATGTCAGACAAAAACTTTCGAGTACAGGCACGATCCATCATCCAGTTATGGGCATGATGATGGATTCGTGATTCGTCGCTGTGGCTTTGTCGACGAAATACGGCCTCTATGCTGGTAGCTACTTGGTACCCATATCTCTAAAGGTCTACCCATTGGTATACAAATGTACCCATTTACCCGAAAAATACGGCCCCTATGACCGTAGTTACAGTCCGGAGCCAAAATATATGCTTCCAAATAAAATTAAAAAGCTCTATAGGAGATCCTCCAAAATCATTCCCGATAAAGTTTTGTTTCCCAACTCTGAGCACACAGAACAACCGCGTCGCCGCCCCAGGGGTCGCGAGGCGCGCGCGGCGAGTTTGGGCGGCGACGGTTTCGCCGCTTTGTTTCCCACAGCCGCTATGTGCAAGAAGAGCTTACTGCTCAAGACGGCAGCAAACTGCCATTTGTGAGCAAGCTCATCCACTCAGGGGTAGAGAAGGCGGACACCCGAATATTTTTCTTCAGGAAATATATAATATGCCCGGAATGGTTGACAACAGCATGAAGCAGTGCCGCAACTGTGACCAGATTGGTCACATCGCCAGGGATTGCTCCCACGAGCAGGCCTGCCACAACTGCAGGAAGCCCGGGCACGTTCGCAGGTGTGTGTCAGCTGCCAAGTTTGGGCGGCAGCTCTTGGTAGCTGTACATTCGTTTGACAGTTCAGAGCCCACGTCCTCGACTTGCAATTCTTCTAGGCTCTTTTTTCGTCTCATTACTAAGACAGAAACTTTTGGCCTTGCCTGCGTGTTTTTTTTTTTTTTTTTTTTCCCTTCCCCCCCCCCCCGCGCCCCCCTTTTTTTTTCTGTCGGCGTGTCTCTTCTCATCTGGTCGCAATCCTGTGTCGTGCAGCGAGTGCACTGAGCTGGTAAGCTTCATGTCTGCTTGTCGCTCCTTTTATCTTTCCCGTTTCCTTGCCTTGCAAGTGCGTTTGTTCAAGTCGTGACTTGGCCTACTCAAGCAGGGTTACTCCGTGATAACTGTTACGTAAATGATTTTTACGGTTTGTTTTTCGCGCAGCCGTCCTGCCGGAATTGCCGGGAGCAGGGGCACATCGCCCGGGAGTGCCCGCACGAGGTCCGGTGCTCGCACTGCCGCCAGCCTGGTCACGTGAAGTACGAGGTACATTTAAGTTGCCACCTTGAAGCTTTCTGGTTTCGTTTATTTGTGTGATTTAGTTAATTCGAATTGCAGCCTGAATAGCTCGGTAACTTGCAAAGCTGTAATCGTGTGGAGAACCGTAGGGTATGTCAATTAATATGTCTGCTAAATGCGCCTCCCTTACATCTTTATGCAGCTTCCACACTTTTTCTTTTGTTTCTTTTACACCTTTCTTGCGTGGGTATGGGGATTTTCAAAGCATGTGCATTAACGGACCGTCCTCTGCTCATATGTCCATGACTATCTGCCCTGTGCTGTTCTGGCCATATTACAGTGCCCCCAGCGGCCCGTGCGCACGACACAGCGCAAGGAGCCGACCTGCCACGCATGCGGCGAGGTGCGATGTCATACGAAGGTCTCCTTGGCGTCTAAGATAGGAAGGAGGCTGCGGAAATAGGTGTCGTTGGAGAAGGATCGCATTGTTAGATCTTGTTGTGTTTGCCATTTTGTTTGGGTCCTATCAATCGACACCTGACTTTTGTAACCCTTATCACTCGTTGCTTCCTAGTACACTTGTAGTTTCATTGTTCTTCTTCTTGCTCTCTAATGCTCCGTACGAGATGCGTGTTACTGTGGCTCTTGATTCTGCGTACTCTGACGTATGCCAATTTTCATTTAGATGGCCTTTTTTTTTTTTACTTGAATTTTTTTGTACTTGAACGTACGACATTGCAATGTTATATGCTGACATCCCTGTCTCTCATTTGGTGACCCTATCATCCCTTCAGGTGGGCCACATCAAGAAGAACTGCGTGAACATGGGCATGCAGCAGCCCATGCAGCAGCAGCAACAGCAGCAGCAGCGCATGCCTACCCAGAAGGCGTGCCACAACTGCGGTGGCCCCCACTTGAAGCGGGACTGCCCCCAGGTATGCCCCGGTCCACGCAACAACTGGCTATTTGATGGTCTGGCTCTGTTGATGCTTGCCACCTTCTCAAGGAGACAACCAGCGCAGGCCAGAAATCGGGAGAATCCGGACCATGGTAGCTCGAGCCTGCCGTTATCTTTTCCGCGTTACGAGTCGTGCAGGATGATGAATATGAATAGAAATGGAAATGTGTAGCCTTGTGCATTGAAACTACAGCTGGCTTACGTGTAGAGCGACTGGATGAACCAGACAGTGGGGCCGGAAACAGCTTGCTTGATCAGGGCGTCTGTTTCGAGCCTAACTGGCCGGGAGTGTCTAGTGGTGAGCACCATGGCTGCGATCGCTCTCCCACCTTATGTTACTCTACGCTGGTGCTTATGCGCTCACAAGTTGCGTGGTTGTGTAGCATCGTCGTTGTATGTGTTTTTCTTGCCTTCATTTATAAGCAGATATGCTTTATTTTTCAATTCGTCTGGCAATAGTAGTGGTGGGGACGGATGGGACTTGAGCTTCGTCGATGAGCACGATATCGGTATGCAGTACTAATGACTAGATGTGCCCAGCATCTGTCTTTTGGCGCTGCTGCTTACCTGCAGGGCCCCGGCGTGGATGAGCGCACCTGCAGCATCTGCAACCAGGTCGGGCACCTGCGGAGGGACTGTCCTCAGGCCGAGCCCAAGGTGAGCAACGTCCGGGAACGGGCTCGGTGGTGCAGTTGCTTTTAGGCACTGTTTCTTGCACTTGCACCCTTTGTGGCATTGGCTGGCCTTGCACCTTCAGATGTCAGGCCTGTGCTGGGCGATTTTGTAGAAGCCGTGTTGCATGGCAGTTTACACTTGTTTACACTTTTCAGCTTTTCTTTTCTTCACAAAAAGTTTCATGTTGTTTTTGGTATCATTCTGATGCTACTTTTTATCTATCTCTGCTGTGCTTTTCTTGCTGGGTGTTCACCTGACGATATCTGTTGTTCCAGGCCTGTCACATCTGCAACCAGGTTGGGCACTTGAAGCGTGACTGCCCCAACGCCGGCCTTCGTTAAATAAAGAAATCTGTTGTTCCACGTATGAACGGGAATCACATGTGGGATGGCACATCCATGAAGATGGCCATCTGGGAATAAACTAGCAACGAGATCGAAGAGTATACTATTCGGTAAAGGATGCAGATTTCTAGGGATTGTAGTGCGGAGTAATTGGATGTGATACGATGGCATGGAGTGCCAGCGTGGTTGTGCCACCCATTCTTGATGAACACTTGGCATAACATTATTCATGGGGATTGGGCCGTGACCTTCGCATAATGAGCAGAAACGGTAGTACCATGTATTGCATTTTATTGACGTTGCAATCTAATTGTTTTTTTAATAATTGTAATAATACACTAAGCTGGTTCTCTCCTTGATAACATGACTTCGTTGGGAGATCATGGAGCACGTATTCCCTTGCTGTGGGGTGGCGTTGAGCGAAGCCGCGAAACCTAACTAAGCCAGCTAATCTACAAAGTTCAATCCTACAGCTATAGCTACTTTTTTTTTTTTCCAGCCGGGCCGGCACCTCCTCACGTGGGCCGGGCCCAGCCAGGTTAGACGCCGCAAGGCCCGCACCTTCAAAGAACAGCTAGTAGAGGACACATGTGGGGGGCCTAGACCTAACCGTGATTCGGAAAAAGATTATTAATTATATAATAGACTCGTGCTCCCGTTGGGGAGTCACGGAGATGGATGGAAGGATGGGTGCAAACAGTCCTACCGGTCTAATCTATCTACACAATTGGCTACATACTACATCTATCTAACAGCATTCTAACTACAACATCTATCTAGGCAGCCGCACGCTGCCCTAGGGGAGCTATCTGGCGTGCCTCCCACGGGATTGCACACGCGGGCGCTTCCCCACTGGGGGGGGCTCGTTGTCCTCTATGACCTGGGCCCACTTGGCCTTGTGGAACAAAAAGATTATGGACAAGGCCAAGTGGGCCCAGGTCATAGAGGACAACAAGCCCCCTGCAGTGGGGAAGGAGCTAGCGTGCTTGCAAACGAGCCCCCCTCAAGCTTCTTATGCGGCTCATCCTGAACCGCCTGCGCACGGCCCTGGACGGTCACCTCAGCGAGACTCAGCACGGCTTCCGTTCAGGTCGCAACACAGTACAGGCGCTCTTCGCTACTCGCCGACTGGTGGAGGAACTGCAACGCCTTCAGCCTGGTGAGTCCCCTTTGCACCTTGTGCTGGTGGACTTCATCAAAGCCTTCGATTCGGTTTTCTGGCCTGCGCTATGGGACATCCTCGAGCTGTTCCGGATCCCCCGCCCCCTGATTGCTGTCATCCGCAACCTGTATGAGGGGTCCACCACTTCGGTGCGCACTTCTAACGGGACCACGCCACCATCACATCATTCCAAAAAGCCATTTTTCCACCCTGAAAATTATTCTAGGATAGGCTAATGATTAGTTTGGCCTCGAATTTGGCACCAAGGTGCCTAATCAGATATCTTATGGTGGCATGTGGTCAAATAATTTTTTGGGAGTCGGCAGCATGGTAACATGGTGACATTTGCTAGCATAAAAATACCGAATTTTCAGCACTTTCTGGCATGTATGCGTATATAATGACATCAAATGAACTCAGTTGGGCCTGGAACTTTGCACATGTTATAAACACATCCCATGCAGCATGCCCACAAAGTTTCAGGCTGGTTGGATCACAAAATGGTGACAGATGCTAGCATAAATACCCCCAAAATGCAGTTTTTCAGGGTTTTCCAAGGGTTTCATGACACATTTGCATATATAATGACATCAAATGAACTCAGTTGGACCTGGGACTTGGCACATGTTCTAAACACATCCCATGCAGCCTGCCCACAAAGTTTCAGGCTGGTTGGATGACAAATTGGTGACAGATGCTAGCATAAACACCACAAAAATGCAGTTTTTCAGGGTTTTCCAAGGGTTTCATCACACATTTGCATATATAATGACATCAAATGAACTCAGTTGGACCTGGGACTTGGCACATGTTCGAAACACATCCCATGCAGCCTGCCCACAAAGCTTCAGGCTGGTTGGATGACAAACTGGTGACAAATGCCAGCATAAATACCACAAAAATGCAGTTTTTCATGGTTTTTCAAGGGTTTCATCACACATGTGCATATATAATGACATCAAATGAGCTCAGTTGGACCTGGACCTTGGCACATGTTCGAAACACATCCCATGCAGCCTGCCCACAAAGTTTCAGGCTGGTTGGATAACAAATTGGTGACAGATGCTAGCATAAATACCACAGAAAAAGCAGCTTTCTATTGTTCTTCCAAGGATTTCATGGCAATCATTCCACCTTGGTGTACAGAAGGTTCCAAACAACACATCATTACATTATGCATCATATTTACAATGCAGGAAGGCATACTTGGGGGCACATGCCTATAGTACAATGCATTAATAACACAGCTCTAGCCAGCTAGCTAGCTATATAGTGGCTAATGCCACACCCGGGGGCACGTTCTCACGGCCCTGCTGCATCCTTTTCCTTTTCTTCTTCTCTGCATCTGACAGGGGCCTGCCCCCCATCTTCTCATCCACCAGCCTGGTGAGCACCCCAGGTGACGTTGGTGACTTGCGTCAGCTACCCTACCCCCATGGCACGGCTTGGCCTTACGCTTGGTGAAGGTGGAGGGGTGGGTGCGACAGTTGGTCTGGGTTTTCATCACCCCCTTCCTCCAGTGCATGCGTGTGCTCCAACGCCTAAGCAGAGAAGCACACACACACACATACACACACACACACACACACACACACACACACACACACACACACACACACACACACACACACACACACACACACACACACACACACGTCGATCCCTTACCCACCCACCCACCCACACCCACGTACACATGGCCGGGCCCACTTCAAATGTTCCGAAAAGTGTGACACTTTTGGTCGTTTTTTTGACTTTTTCGACGATCGTCACTCTGCAGAGTGATTCGTCGTGCGAAATCGTGCAAAATTGTGCGAAATTTGCTGAAATCGTGTGAAATTTGCTGAAATCGTGCGAATTTGTGCGAAATTTGCTGAAATTGTGCGAAATTTCATGTGAAAAATGTCGACGGTAAAAAATTTTGATGTGCACAACGTGTGTGAATTCATGCGAAATTTTGTCAAACGTCACTCCCCAAAACGACCCTTGGTTGAAATCCATGCGAAATTGTGCGAAATCATGCAAAATTGTGCGAAATCGTGCGAAATCGTGCGAAAATGTGTGAAAATTTTGCGAAAATCACGCGAAAATCACGCGAACTCGTGCGAAATTTTATTTTTTTTTTGCGAAAATAGCGAAAAAGTGTCACACACTTGGCTTGGACGGCGGAACATTTGAAGTGGGCCCGGCCACATGTATCCACCCACCCATGCATACACGCACGCACGCACGCACGCACGCACGCACGCACGCACGCACGCACGCACGCACGCACGCACGCACGCACGCACGCACGCACGCACGCACGCACGCACGCACGCACGCACGCACGCACGCACGCACGCACGCACGCACGCACGCACGCACGCACGCACGCACGCACGCACGCACGCACGCACGCACGCACGCACGCACGCACGCACGCACGCACGCACGCACGCACGCACGCACGCACGCACGCACGCACGCACGCACGCACGCACGCACGCACGCACGCACGCACGCACGCACGCACGCACGCACGCACGCACGCACGCACGCACGCACGCACGCACGCACGCACGCACGCACGCACGCACGCACGCACGCACGCACGCACGCACGCACGCACGCACGCACGCACGCACGCACGCACGCACGCACGCACGCACGCACGCACGCACGCACGCACGCACGCACGCACGCACGCACGCACGCACCACCACGCACGCACGCACGCAGTCTCCCTCCCTCCCTCCCTCCCTCCCTCCTCCCTCCCTCCTCCCTCCTCCCTCCTCCCTCCCTCCCTCCCTCCCTCCCTCCCTCCCTCCTCCCTCCCTCCCTCCCTCCCCCTCCCTCCCTCCCTCCTCCCTCCCTCCCTCCCTCCCTCCCTCCCTCCCTCCTCCCTCCTCCCTCCCTCCTCCCTCCCTCCCTCCCTCCCTCCCTCCCTCCCTCCCTCCCTCCTCCCTCCCTCCCTCCCTCCCTCCCTCCCCCCTCCTCCCTCCCTCCCTCCCTCCCTCCTCCTCCCTCCCTCCCTCCCTCCCTCCCTCCCTCCCTCCCTCCCTCCCTCCCTCCCTCCCTCCCTCCTCTCCTCCCTCCCTCCCTCCTCCCTCCCTCCCTCCTCCCTCCCTCCCTCCCTCCCTCCTCCCTCCCTCCCTCCTCCCTCCCTCCCTCCCTCCCTCCTCCCTCCCTCCCTCCCTCCCTCCCCCTCCCTCCCTCCTCCTCCCTCCCTCCCTCCCTCCCTCCTCCCTCCCTCCCTCCCTCCCTCCTCCCTCCCTCCCTCCCTCCCTCCCTCCCTCCTCCCTCCCTCCCTCCTCCCTCCCTCCTCCCTCCCTCCCTCCCTCCCTCCCTCCCTCCCTCCCTCCCTCCCTCCCTCCCTCCCTCCCTCCCTCCCTCCCTCCCTCCTCCCTCCCTCCCTCCCTCCCTCCCTCCCTCCCTCCCTCCTCCTCCCTCCTCCCTCCCTCCCTCCCTCCCTCCCTCCCTCCCTCCTCCCTCCCTCCTCCCTCCCTCCCTCCCTCCCTCCCTCCCTCCCTCCCTCCCTCCCTCCCTCCCTCCTCCCTCCCTCCCTCCCTCCCTCCCTCCCTCCCTCCTCCCTCCCTCCCTCCTCCTCCTCCCTCCCTCCCTCCCTCCCTCCCTCCCTCCCTCCCTCCCTCCCTCCCTCCCTCCCTCCCTCCCTCCCTCCCTCCCTCCCTCCCTCCTCCCTCCCTCCCTCCCTCCCTCCCTCCCTCCCTCCTCCCTCCCTCCCTCCCTCCCTCCTCCCTCCCTCCCTCCCTCCCTCCTCCCTCCCTCCCTCCTCCTCCCTCCCTCCCTCCTCCCTCCTCCCTCCCTCCCTCCCTCCCTCCCTCCCTCCCTCCCTCCCCTTCTCCCTTCCTCCCTCCCCCCCTCCCTCATTCATACACCCGTTCATTCATGCATGCAGCCGCTCATCATTAACACGCCTCCGTTGGGAAACTCACGGGGTATGAACTATGAAACGGGCGGTAAGAAAGGAAGAAGGAGCCGCCTCACCAACATGCCGCCCGGCAAAGGCAGCGATGGGCCGTCCAGGAGGGAAACACTGCGCTTTGCCTTGTACGCCGGGGTGCGCAGGCGACGTGCGGGCACTGTCGCGTGTAAATTTGCCTGCCCGCCCCAGTCCTTCTCGGAACGCCTCCCCAGAGCATGCCGTCATGGTAAGAGCTCTTTTCGCCCGTCGCCGGAAGCTTAAACCACAAGAATACGCCGGTTAATGACCAGAAAATGGGGGTTGTCGACGTTATAAACCAGTAGCTGTGGTTTTTCCCGCACCCCGAGCACACTCCGGACGGGGCCAGCAAGCCCCGCCCGCAGGATAAACACCGGGCGATGTTGCTGCGCCCAAGGGAAGTCATATAGCTGCAAGAAAAGACGTAAAAGCGATTAAAAGCACGACATGCAGTGGTGCCCCTGTCAGCGCTCCTATAATTCTCACTTTTTCGCGGAAGGGGCGTAAAAATCGGACGCAAAATTAAGGGAAATCCATCGCTGGGTTGCTTTGAAATGATGTTAGGAACTGGTAGAATGTGTTCATGACCGCCGAAAGCATGTTTTTCCTGTCTGTGTCTTACCTTGCACACACACGGGTCGGGCCGGTTGGTGTGCAAAACGCCCGCCTGCTGCCCACGTGCCCTCGCTGCAGAAAAAAAAGAAACTGTTTTTCAGGTTTTTTAATCTACGATACTTTTCCTTATGTAATCAACGTCCGAACAAGCGAAATAACGTCCAAAATGGTTGCGTAATCAGCTCGCAATAAATTTTCGCGTCACCATAGCCGTGCACACCGAATTTCAGTCAACATTGCACGCGCGCACCGAATTTCGTCAACTTTCGCGCGGGAATTACCGGGGTGGTACCGGCGCTGCGCCGGACTGATGTGATGCCCTCTACAGAAGGGTGTGTGGCAGGGCTGCGTGCTGTCGCCCTACCTGTTCATTATTGTTGTCGAATACGTAATGATTCAGGCGCGCAAGCGATTTGCCCGCATCGTGGGCAGGGAACCAGGAGTGCAGGTTGCTAACAAATTCTGGCATGGCGGTGCGGACACGGAGATTCGGCTAGCAGACATCATTTACGCAGACGACACCACCCTCTTCGAGGACACTGAGCACGTGCAGACATGGCTGGACTGCCTGGCTCTCGAGGCCCGTGCAGTGGGGCTTGAGGTCAGCAAGAAGACAGAGGCCCTGGCGGTTGGGCTCACCAACTCACCGCCGCCCCTCTATCTCCTAGACGGCTCTCGGGTCCTGTATCGGGACCGCGTTAAGCTGCTGGGTAGCCTGCTCCCTAGCTGCGAGGTTGATGTGGACCATCGCATCTCCCTCGCCTGGCACGCTTTACGCCAGTACCGGGCCCTGTGGCGCAAGCCCCTGGGCAAGATCGAGAAACAGGACCTGTGAGAAACAGGCAAGGTCCTCGTCCTTCCTGTTCTCACGTATGGCGCCGAGACGTGGACCCTCACCGCCGACCTGGCCCGCAAGCTGGACGGCGCGGTCACCAGCATGCTGCGTTCCATTTTCAGAGTATAGGATACTGATGCTGCTCATGTCCGCAATGAGGACCTGTACCAGGGCATGCCCTGTATCACCAGCACCATTACTGAGCAACGCCGCCTGCAGCTAGTAGGGCACCTAGCTCGCACCAACCAGGTAGACACCTCACGTGGCCCCCCCGCAGGACTGCGACCCGAGCCCATGCAGCCTGGCCGGCACCTCCTGACGTGGGCCGGGCCCAGTGATGTTAGACGCCGCAAGGCCCGCACCTTCAAAGAACAGCTAGTAGAGGACATGGGGGGCCGGCCTAGGCCTCTCCGTGATTTGGAAGAAGATGATGGACAAGGCCAAGTGGGCCCAGGTCATAGAGGACAACGAGCCCCCCCCAGTGGGGAAGCGCCCGCGTGTGCAATCCCGCGGGAGGCACGCCAGATAGCTCCCCCTTGGGCAGCATGCGGCTGCCTAGATAGATGTTGTAGTTAGAATGCTGTTAGATAGATGTAGTATGTAGCCGATGTAGATAGATTAGACCGGTAGGAATGTTTGCACCCATCCATCCATCCATCCATCGGGGTTAATGCTCCGTGACTCCCCAACGGGAGCACGAGTCTAATTAATTAATCAAGCTGCTCCCCCACATGACATGCTCCCCCTTCGCTGGGCATAGCGTGATAGATCATGAGGGTGCAGGTGCCCTGGTGCACCTAGAGCAAGGGTTGCTTACATTCCCACCCTTGCATGAAGTAGCCTAGGTAGAATGTATTAAGGGGAGGGTCCCATAGAAATATATCAAAACTTACCCCCCCTAATAACTACAGAAATGCAACTGACAACCACTGAATGATGTTTGGGGACCATAAACATGATGTTTGGGCATGCATACCACCACTTGTTGGGGGTACTACCCCCAGCCATACACCGGCTATGAGCTAAAAATAGAAAAAAACGCTGTCCGGGGCACATCTTGCCCAGAACAGTGGGAGAACCAGTTGCATGAAAAAAGTAATACCCATATAAAAATGTCATGGGACATGGTTTCTACCTAATTGGATCAACAAAATCAGCACATCCCTTTGAGTTATTAATTTTTGGGCCAAAAATACGCTTTTTTAGGCGGGGCGTCCCCATACACACTCATAACACATCAATTAGGCCTAAAAAGTAATAGTCAAATTCTGTCATGACCATAGAAGGCACTGTCAAAGTTTGGTGGCATTCTGAGCTCAGCTGTAGCAGTTATTAATTTTGGCAGTTGGCCACCTGTGCAGACGCTAAGGAAGGCATTAGTGAGTATTAAGGCACACTAACACTTCCTATGCCATCCAAAAGGCTCCTGACCATGCCCAATTCGACCACAATGTACAAGGAGGTGGCTGGGCACGTCATGTGCCCTTGCCTTACCTCGACACGGGCAACCTGTTGCGTGTGTGCACAACAATGAGGCAGGTAGCTCTACATGCCTAGCCGACACTTCTAAAGCATATTCCAGGTTTATGGTGTGGGCATCATCCCAAAACCAAGCTCAAACACACCCTAGAAAGCCATATCCACTAATTGCCCAACAAGGGTAACAACAGACAGTCCACAGAGAAAGCAGAATTATCATACATGCTGCTTGCCAAGGCTTCTTACCATGGTTACCTTGCCTTGCTAGCATATGAATTAGGGCTCTCCCATTTTAGTGGGAGAAAGGCCAACAAGACAACGATAACCCCTACCTACGTGCAGTTCCACCCATGCAGTATGCCCCTCAGAAAAACCACTGCCACCTTTCTTTCCAGCGCAATTGTTTGCCAAGAAACAAACTCAAGCTTGTGAGCCTCTAACCACAATGAAGCCTCTGCTAAGAAAGGCCGCGTCAATATTCACACAAAACTGAGTGCTGTTAGCAATCTCCTTCCAAGAAACCACTCAGCAAATCCCTGACAACTTGACGATATGCCACGGTCACGCTTTGACACATCCCAGCCATGCAACGTACATAAAAACCACTGAAAGGTGCCAGGAATCTGGCGATGCGCAGCACGGAATGGCATTATACCTGGCGCTAACTGCACGGAAAAAAGCCGAAAACTTGCGTTGATAACCCATAAAGGAAGCGAAACATTCATAGGGTCACGTTGATCACACGATCGTACCATTACCGGAATTGTCCTTCGCCCAGCGGCGCAAGAAAGAACAACCTTCCATGGAATAATAAGACGCGCATCCCGCGAGCCTGGAGAGTGTCTTACCGATCATGACGGAAATCTTGCCGAAACCCAGCAAATTTTTTAAAGCTTTACCAATAACGATTTAAACGCATCCTTGACGCTAGGTAAAGCCCATAAAACCTGACAATCACCGCCGCCAGCGTGCATTCTAATTTATTCCTCTCGACGAAAACATCAGATTGGACCCCCGTGGCGATGGTCATCAATAAAATCATCGACACTGCAAAAAACGCGAGCTCCGCTACGAAGTAGTATCATTTACTCATCGTCTTTAAGATTCGCTCAGTTTCTCTGCATTCCGCGAGCTATCTTTTTCTACTCTGCCTGAAAGCACGTCGCCATGGCCAGCTCCGGTAGGGGTGCGCGCCCCGTGCACCACTTTTTCACGGTACGGACGGGTACCGCGAATTTTTCGGCGCCAAAATATTCGCGCCGGGACCGTCCCCTTAAAAGCCATATGCCCCTTCTCAGGGATATGTGCTACATTTACTCCCAACGGAGTGATGTTCATAATTAATTAATTAATTAATCAAGCTGCTGGGCAGCCTGCTTCCCAGCTGCGAGGCGGATGTGGACCATCGCATCTCCCTCGCCTGGCACGCTTTACGCCAGTACCGCCCGGCCCTGTGGCACAAGCCCCTGGGCAAAATCGAGAAACAGGACCTGTTCAACTGGTCCTCGTCCGTCCTGTTCTCACGTATGGGGCCGAGACGTGGACCCTCACCGCCGACCTGGCCCGCAAGCTGGACGGCGCGGTCACCACTGACATGCTGCGATCCATTTTCAAAGTAGGATATGCTGCTCATGTCCGGCCGCAATGATGACCTTTACCAGGGCATGCCATATATCACCAGCACCATTAAGCAGCGACCCCGGCTGGATGCTAATGATCTCCCGCGCTCTCCTATGCGGACCTGCTGCGGACAGCGACCGCCTCCACCACCGACGCCATCGCTACGAAGCTCCAGGAGCTTGAAGACCTTCGCCAGGCTCAACAATTGGGAGGCCACCGACCGCGCCCGCCGCGACTGCCGGGTGGTGCTGCGTCGCTTCCCCCAGAAGCCAGGTGAGACGTCAACCTCCCAAGGTTGCCGACGAGCTTAATTAGGACCAGCTCCTTACCCCGACATGGGCCTGGTCTACAGGTAAGGTAGAACTGCGTCCAGGTGCCACCGCCTTCCCCACTCACGGGACAAGGCGGCTCCCCCACCAGTCCTGCTCACCTTCCCCTCCCGTGAGGACAAGCAGCGGTTCCTCTCTCGTCGTGCGCAAGCGGTTGCACGACCTCACCTGGACTCTGGACGACGACCTGACCCCCGCTCAGCAGTGAGCAGCGACGTGACCTGTGGCCTGAATACCTCCGCCACAAGCAGGACGCCCAGGAGCCCAAGGTGCATGTACTGGAGGGGCGGGGACCTGATGATCAACCACAAGATGTGGACGCCCCCATGAGCGGGCTAGAATAGCTTGTAGCCCTATATAGCTTGACTTCATTGGTAGTCACTGCCGCCATGGCAGCCATGCTTAGAATATTTGCCTAGCTGTGCCACCATACCTAGTCACGTGCACCGCTAACGCACAGTACATGAACCAGCCATAGCCTTAGCTTAGTCCTTGTACAGCCATTGATGCTACGCCCTGGCTTCGATCAGATTACTTGCCCACGCTCCTTGTTATGATATGCTCACATGCATGGGTCTCAGTATTGCACCCACAGATTGCCGGATCGTTAGCGTGTCCGTTTATCTAGCTAGCGCGCCCGAATGCAGCTAGCTGTGGCATGCCTCTGGCATGAAGGATCGAGACTACAGAGGGGTGTGCATTCAAAGTGCCCCCCTCAAGCTTCTTATGCGGCTCATCCTGAACCGCCTGCGCACGGCCCTGGACGGTCACCTCAGCGAGACTCAGCACGGCTTCCGTTCAGGTCGCAACACAGTACAGGCGCTCTTCGCTACTCGCCGACTGGTGGAGGAACTGCAACGCCTTCAGCCTGGTGAGTCCCCTTTGCACCTTGTGCTGGTGGACTTCATCAAAGCCTTCGATTCGGTTTTCTGGCCTGCGCTATGCCGGGACATCCTCGAGTTGTTCCGGATCCCCCGCCCCCTGATTGCTGTCATCCGCCACCTGTATGAAGGGTCCACCACTTCGGTGCGCACTTCTAACGGAATTAACCACGCCCCCATGCCCTTTACAGAAGGGTGTGTGGCAGGGCTGCGTGCTGTCGCCCTACGTGTTCATTATTGTTGTCGAATACGTAATGATTCAGGCGCGCAAGCGATTTGCCCGCATCGTGGGCAGGGAACCAGGAGTGCAGGTTGCTAACAAATTCTGGCATGGCGGTGCGGACACGGAGATTCGGCTGGCAGACATCATCTACGCAGACGACACCACCCTCTTCGAGGACACTGAGCATGTGCAGACATGGCTTGACTGCCTAGCTGGCTCTCGAGGCCCGCCGTGCAGTGGGGCTTGAGGTCAGCAAGAAGACAGAGGCCCTGGCGGTTGGGCTCACCAACCCACCGCCGCCCCTCTTTCTCCTAGACGGCTCTCGAGTCCTGTATCGGGACCGCGTTAAGCTGCTGGGCAGCCTGCTCCCCAGCTGCGAGGTTGATGTGGACCATGTCGCATCTCCCTCGCCTGGCACGCTTTACGCCAGTACCGGGCCCTGTGGCGCAAGCCCCTCCAGCAGGCAAGATCGAGAAACAGGACCTGTTCAAGGTCCTCGTCCTTCCTGTTCTCAACGTATGGAGCCGAGACGTGGACGGGTCCTCACCGCCGACCTGGCCCGTGCAAGCCGGACGGCGTGGTCACCAGCATGCTGCGATCCATTTACAGAGTAGGATATGCTGCTCATGTCCGCAATGAGGACCTGCACCAGGGCATGCCCTATATCACCAGCACCATTAAGCAACGCCGCCTGCAGCTAGTAGGGCTGACCTAGCTCGCACCAACCAGGTAGACACCTCACGTGCCCCCCCCGCAGGACTGCGACCAGCCCAGCCTGGCCGGCACCTCCTGACGTGGGCTGGGCCCAGGGATGTTAGACGCCGCAAGGCCCGCACCTTCAAAGAACAGCTAGTAGAGGACATGGGGGGCCTAGCTAGGCCTCTCCGTGATTTGGAAGAAGATGATGGACAAGGCCAAGTGGGCCCAGGTCATAGAGGACAACGAGCCCCCCCCAGTGGGGAAGCGCCCGCGTGTGCAATCTCGTGGGAGGCACGCCAGATAGCCCCCTAGGGCAGCGTGCGGCTGCCTAGATAGATGTTGTAGTTAGAATGTTGTTAGATAGATGTAGTATGTAGCCGATGTAGATAGACTAGACCGGTACCTAGGACTGTTTGCACCCGGCCATCCATCCATCCATCGGGGTTAATGCTCCGTGACTCCCCAACGGGAGCACGAGTCTAATTAATTAATTAATAAATGAAGGAGACTGGGGGTCTCTGCCCTTTCTCCTGCTGTGCACACACAGGGATTAAAAGCACTTCGGTGCTCCGTGACTCCCCAACGGGAGCACGTGTTTAATTAAATAATTAATTAATTAAATAATTAATTAAGCAGCGGCCGGGGCCTGCAGCTCGTAGGGCACCTAGCTCGCACCAACCAGGTAGACACCTCACGCGCCCCCCCCGCGGGACTGCGACCAGCTCAGCCTGGCTGGCACCTCCTGACGTGGGCCGGGCCCCGTGATGTTAGACGCCACAAGGCCCGTAGTAACCTTCAAAGAACAGCTAGTACGTAGAGGACATGGGCCCGGGCATAGGCCTCATCCTGAACGACTCGAAAACGCGGAAAAGATAACGGCAGGCTCGAGCTACCATGGTCCGGATTCTCCCGATTTCTGGCCTGCGCTGGTTGTCTCTTTGATAGGCCTCTCCGTGATTTGGAAGAAGATGATATGGACAAGGCCAAGTGGGCCCAGGTCATAGAGGACAACGAGCCCCCCCAGGGCTGTGGGCAAGCGCCCGCGTGTGCAAACCCGCGGGAGGCACGCCAGACATGCAGCTCCCCTAGGGTAGCGTGATGTAGTTTAGATAATTAATTAATTAATTAATTAAACTCGTGCTCCCGTTGGGGAGTCACGGAGCACCGAAGTGCTTTTAATCCCTGTGTGTGCACTACAGGAGAAAGGGCAGAGACCCCCAGTCTCCTTCATGCCAAAGGCATGCCACAGCTGCAATCGGGCGCGGCTAGCTAAAAGGACAGGCTAACGATCCGGCAAACTGTGGGTGCAATAAGACCCATGTGAGCATATCGTAGCAAGGAGCGTGGGCAAGTAATCTGAACATAGCCAGGGCGTAGCATGGCTGTACTAGGACTAGGCTATGGAGCCCTGGTTGTGTACCGTGCGTTGGCGGCACGTGACTAGGTGTGTTGGCACAGCTACTGAGGCAACATTCTAGGCATGGCTGCCTTAGCGGCAGTGACGCCAATGGTTACAAGCTAGGGCTATTGCTATTCTAGCCCGCTGGGGGCGTCCACATCTTGTGGTTGATCATCAGGTCCCCGCCCCTCCAGTACACCTTGGGCTTCTGGGGGTCCTGCTTATGGCGGAGGTATTCCGGCCACAGGTCGCGTCGCTGCTGTTGCTGAGCGGGGGTGAGGTCGTCATCCAGCGTCCAGGTGAGGTCGTGCAACCGCTTGCGACGAGAGAGGAACCGCTGCTTATCCTCAGGTGAGTAGGACTGGTGGGGGAGCCGCCTTGTCCCGTGAGTGGGGAAGGCGGTGGCACCCACGCAGTTCTACCTCACCTACCAGGCCCATGAGGGTAAGAAGCTGGTTCTTGAGCTCGTCAGCAAGAGAGGTTGACGTCTCACCTGGCTTCTGGGGGAAGCGACGTAGCACCACTCGGCACTCGCGGCGAGCGCGGTCGGTGACCTCCCGTTGCTGGGCCTGGCGGTGGTCCTCCAGCTCCTGGAGCTTTGTGGCGATGGCGTCGGTGGTGGAGGCGGTCGCTGACCGCAGCAGGTCCGCGTAGGAGAGCGGCGGGAGGTCGCCAGCATCCTGCCGGGGTGGCTGGGATGCAATGGTGGCCGTCTGCTCCGCTATCTTGGGGACCTGTGTGGCCAGGGCCTCGGTGTGGGCGGTGATGGCCTCAAGCTTCTTCAGGAGCACGCCACACTTGCCCTCCACCTGGTTAAGGCGAGAGACAAGTGCCGCATGCGTTTCCGATTAGATCCGTAGTTTAGATAGATGTTGTAGTTAGTGATGTTGATTAGTTAGATGTCATCTACGTCGGCCACAAGCCCTGGCAGGCGACCCCCGCGGCCCCAGCGACTCCAGACGCCCCAGCTTAGGGGAATACAGCAGTAGTAGTGTAGAATAGATAGACCGTGGCCATGTACATGTACACCTCCTAGAGGCCCTATTCCAGCTAAGCCACACGCTTTATTTAATCATGTACATGTGTGCCTATGATGAGCCACACTCCAGACGATGCCTAGTTTTATTTAGTAATGCTGTGCCCATGCAGAGAGCTGCTCTCTGCTGAGATGCCACGCTCTAGTTTTTTGTATAGCCATGATGATCTTCCCCCTCACAGGCATGCTCCCCCCTTACCCGGGCATAGCGTGATAGACCATGAGGGTGCGGGTGCCCTGGTGCACCTAGAGCAGGGGTAGCTTACATGCCCACCCTTGCATGAAGTAGCCTAGAATGTATTAAAAGCCATATGCCCAGGCTTCATCTCAGGGCTATGTGCTACATCTACTCCCAACGGAGTGATGTTGATAATTAATTAATTAATTAATTAGTTAGATGTCAAGTAGGTAGCTGATGTAGTTAGATTAGACCGGTAGGACTGTTTGCACCCATCCATCCATCCATCCATCCATCCGGCATCCATCTGGATCCATCCATCCATCCATCCATCCATCCATCCATCCATCCATCCATCCATCCATCCATCCATCCATCCATCCATCCATCCATCCATCCATCCATCCATCCATCCATCCATCCATCCATCCATCCATCCATCCATCCATCCATCCATCCATCCATCCATCCATCCATCCATCCATCCATCCATCCATCCATCCATCCATCCATCCATCCATCCATCCATCCATCCATCCATCCATCCATCCATCCATCCATCCATCCATCCATCCATCCATCCATCCATCCATCCATCCATCCATCCATCCATCCATCGGGGTTAATTATGCTCCGTGACTCCCCAACGGGAGCAGGAGTGTAAATAATTAGTTAATTAATCGGGGTTAATGCTCCGTGACTCCCCAATTAACGGGAGCACGGGTCTAATTAATTAATTAATTAATTAAATTGGCTAGTGGCGCCGCTGCCTTCAGGGCCGGAGGGCGAGGCTGCACATCTAGCCGGAGCTGCAGACGTATTTTCAGGGCTTAGCGCGCAGCCGCCAGGCTGCGTTGCGCAGAGGAGCGTTTGCTGGCCATGCATAATATTGGGTGAGAGCTTCGGGAAAATATATCAGCGTGTGCGTCTTAGAAAGACGAAGCGATTGTGATATTAACGGCCGAATTTGGTGCCCAAACGTGAAATTTATGAGCTCCGCCGTCAGCCATGCATATTGGCTATGTCGTGGCTCGTGGCAAGGGAGAAAAAGCTTAGAGCTAGCTTAGTTATTATAGGTTTCGCGGCTTCGCTCACCCCCACCCATCGATCAGCAAGAGGATACGTGCTTTATGATCTCCCTTGACGGAGTCATGAAATAATTTAATTTAATTTAGTTTAATAAGGGCACATCCAGATGGTGGTCTTATTGATAAAGTAAAAATCAAGTCAGACCTACACTGTGCGAGTAGTTTACCATGCCACGCCATCCAACATTCGTTGGACATCTCACTTGTAAGGAACACCTGAGTGTGCACATAATCTGACCCGGAAACATCAGTTACTTGGCCTTAGCTGGCCCAAAGGCGAGTGGTGTGCCAAACAGTTTGCTGCAAAGTTCCCAAGTAGTCTTGTTTGAGCTCAGGTACTCGAATAAGCAGCAGTCACTGCTGTCCAACATAGGTTTACAAAGTCAGGCTTTACAACAAGCTGTGGCGTGCACATCTGGCCGTTCATTATCTGGCCTCTTGGCTGTCTACCACAGTCATGTTGGATCTCCATGTTGTGCTGTAGGTCCAAGCCAGACGCACAAATGAACCGGCCTTAGCTCTAGGCAGCACCAGCCACCGGTGAGCAGCCGATTTCAGTGACAACCAACCAAGCCATGACAAGCCTTGCCATGTAGTCTTCTGGGTGCCACCCTACCCTACACATCACCTGCGTTTCCCTGTCATCTAGCTCAGAACGGTTGGTGGGAGGGTGTTGTATTCGATCCCTGTCAGCTGTTGTTCCAAGGCCAGCCATCAGCCCAAGGATCGTTAACCAGCCAGTGCCCAGCTGGCTGGCCACATCCCCCAACCGGCCATTTGCGTGCCTCAGCACCAACAGGCCACATGCGCATGCCTCGGCTCACGGGTTCGTCTTGGAGCGCTGCAGCAAGGATTTGCACCTCGCCTCTGTGATGGGACCGAGGGTAAAGCGCAACAGGGCAGAGGAAGACACAAACCACAGCGATCTCATCAGTTCGGCGCCGTCAAAATGTCGCAAATTAAGTTTCAGTAAGTACCCGTGAGCATGAGCCAGAGCTAGCATGTTAGAAGAAAACTGTGTCGCTGTGAAAGCTCCCTAAAACACAGTAACCACTTACAATGGTTCCTCCAACGTACACAAGGGTTCGTACTAGGTGCACTATGGGATCACTTGGCCTGGCAGCAAGTGCGTGTGCTATCCTAGTGAGATGCGTCCAAAGGTTGTGACGATGGCCTACACTGGCATGTTTGCATTTGCAGAGTAGCACATATGCATGAAGGGCAGGGCAGGGGCTGGGGTGGGCTGTCATGCATGCTGCGCACCCCTTTATCCGTAAAACATGGAAGTGAACGACACCTGTACTAGCAGAAAAACACGACATAACGACAGTATGCACTTTCTTTGGCATGCCAGCCAATGCGTACCAAGTTCCCGCGAATCCCGGTCGAGAGAGGCTACTTCCTGCTCAATTCGCGACACCAGGTCCTCGACCGCGTCCAGCTGTTGACACGTGTCAGCAATCTTGTCGTCTGCGTGAGAGTAAGTAACAGGCATAGGGGGGTTGGTTGTGCAACCAACAATTCAGCAAACATTGACCCCCGAGGGGGCCGACAGCCCAAACCATCTACAGCACATGGGCCATTACCCAAGTTTACCTAATTAGCTGCCTGATACCGCAAGACACGCCACAAAGGCCGTGGCATGTGGTGCAAAAGATGCGTGCAATAGTCTACTTGGCTGACGTGCATCGCAGAAGGTGTTTGGAATCCAGCTGCGGACCACATTGTCCCGACTCGCTGATCACGGCAAACTTACTCTTAGTTAGGAGCCGTTGCAGATGCGTCGATAGCCCAGCGGCGCTGTCCGCCAGTTGCGTGTAAGTATGAAGCGCGACAGTGTTTATGTGCTCCATCAGCTGTATGTCCGCAAACGCTGCGTTGAACTCCCCGTGCACGAGAGAGGTAAACGTCTCAGCAAACGTCCGCAACCCAGGCAACGGGGAAGAGGCAGAAGGTTTCCCTCCAGCTTCCATGGAGACGCGCAGTGACGTCAACCACGTAGTTAAAGACACCTTTCTCCTGCTAGTGTGCGTGAGGCATTTGCAGGTTTAGTAGGCTACGACTATACGCCAGCGCCAGAGAATTTGGAGCATTTTCAGCTGGATGGGATCACATGCAAAGATGCCATTTCCGTCATCTAAAAAAAAAAAGCTTATTTATGTGCTCGACGGTCAGGCTTCAAACCCCACCGGTTGACATAATTTGAAGCGTGCCAGTTGCAGGACGCAGCTGTTGTAAATGCAGTGCGAACCGATGAGACATGCTCATCGTCCGCGTGATACCAATTGTACAGAAAATGTTCTGTTGTAGCTACGCCTGTGTTCCGCACAAATTCGGCCGCTTTATACGCAATATGTGAATATATTGCATCTCCCATCTCACCTTTTCTGCATCTCGCCTTCTTGCGTCCACCTCAATCAATAGATTTTCTAGTGCGCCAGGTGTGCGCTCGATTTTTCTGTCGTCACTCTTCAGCACTCGGCACTTG
The DNA here is from genome assembly GCA_009746045.1 of Mesostigma viride. Taxonomy (NCBI): domain Eukaryota; kingdom Viridiplantae; phylum Streptophyta; class Mesostigmatophyceae; order Mesostigmatales; family Mesostigmataceae; genus Mesostigma; species Mesostigma viride. The sequence goes on along the minus strand of RPFO01000082.1, from coordinate 2,784,847 downwards.
AGTCACGCCAGACAAATCATTACAGTCGAGGTTGGGTTCGAGGTTATTGAGGGGTCAACCCAACTTAAGGCGTGAACCCAACTTAAGGCGTGAATGATTCTACTAAATTCTGAATGATTCTACTAATATGAACTAATGATAATAAAACATACTATTTTGATAAATACTTTGAACTCGGAATGCCGAAATCCTATTCGACCCAAATTAAGGCGTGAACACAACTTAAGCCAACCCAACTTCAGGCGTGAATGGCTGTAGTATGTACCTAGTGTACATAGTGCCTACTGCATAGTGCATACTTCCTGGCCCGTGGGTATAAGACACGTCATGTTTACAAGAGAATGGCCTTCGCTGTTTGCATGCGTGACGCTGTAAGTTTAGAACGATGAGTATGTGCTTGCATCTGTACCTACTCTCTCTGTCCAGCTTTGTACAGTGCTCCGGCTCCGCACTCCGCAGTCCATTCAGTACGTATCACTACATTACTACGGTATCAGAGTTGGCAAAACTAGAACTACTCGCTGCCAAGTTGTTGTTGTTGTTGTTGTTGTTGTTGTTGTTGTTGTTGTTGTTGTTGTTGTGTTGCTGCCAAGTGCCAACCAGTTTTCTGGCGTGATCTGGCTTGCTGCTCGGCGTCAGTTATGGCTATGACCGGCGTGGGATCCAACTGCTCAGCGTCAGTTATGGCGGGCAAGCCACCCCAAAGCGTCCTATCCTGCAGCAATTCTTGGGGTTGTTGGCTGCTTGACGAAAGCGTGTCGACCGCTCATGTTATTAAGTGCTACCAACAGCCAAGAGTGGTGAAGCATGGGGAATAAGTGCAGTAATGAATCTGTGTCGTTTTTCCATTCTTGGCATATACATGTGTCGCAGTAGGTTGAGAACCATCGGCTGCATGGATAGCATGATAGGCGAAGGAACTCACCTTGGCTAAGAACGAACATAGTGCACGTAATCATTATATCACTAATGTCCCGCTAATTACCATTTCGCGGATAGCTGTATGCTTTATTCTCCATATATGGCGGCAGCTACCAGCGAGCTGCCGCTAGTTCAGACAGGCGCGCCCTCGGGCGTGCCACAGACTACAGAGGCAGCACATCCTTCAACATCGGCATCTCCTGCATCCGGTGGGGCAAAGAGCATGGAAGTGTGCAGGAATTATCTTAACGGAGCATGCAATCTTGCTGATTGCAAGTTCGCTCATACACCGCCCTACGTGAAAGTTGGAGATGATGGTCGGGTCTCCATTTGCAGCGACTACCTGGCGGGCCGCTGCAACCGCGAACACCTCCCGACCCCCTGCAAATTCTACCACCCGCTGGACCACCAAATGTCCGGGGCTGATCTCGCGCGTCGTTCGATGGCTGGCGCGGGAGCTAAACCCTCCTCTTGGGACGCCAGCATAGCATCGATGATGATGATGCCGGGCATCGGTACCGCCGCGCCTGCCGGCATGGGGCCGCCACGCGGCGGCGGCAAGGGCGCCCACATGGAGATCTGCCGCAAGTTTTCGAGGGGCGACTGCTCCCTCCTCGACTGCAAGTTTGCGCACGCGGGGCCCGAGGTGAGGGTCACCATGGAGCCAGGTGGACGCCAGGTGGTCAGCATCTGCCTCGACTCCCTGCGCGACGCCTGCCACAGGGACAACCTGCCCGAAAAGTGCCGGTTCTATCACCCGCTCCCCCACCAGCGAGTCGCTGCGTCGGAGCTCATCAAAGCGGCAGACCGAGGCGCGACCTTCCCTCCTGCCCAGCCACCGGTGTGGAACCCCTGGCTGTTAGGGACTGGGCACCAGTCGCCGCAACCGGACGCCCTGCAGGCTCTCCAGACGTTGTCCGCACTATTCCCGTCGTCCGGCGCAGTGCTGGCCCAGTCACTGGCTTCCCCCGCGGCTCCGGCTGGCTCCGCCGGTCTGGACCAGCGCGAGGTCTGCCGCAAGTTCCAGCGCGGCCAATGCTCCTTCTCAGACTGCAAGTTTGCGCACGTGGGCGCGCCAGCGCCGCTTGCTGCCGCACAATCCCTGCAGGCGATGCTCCAGCCGGGGGGGGCGCTGGGACTAGGGGGGCTGGGGGTGGGGCCGCTGGGGATGGGGGCGCAAGCCACCGACCATCGAGAGGTGTGTCGCAAGTTCATGCGCGGGCAGTGCACGTTCAGCGACTGCAAGTTTGCGCACCCGGTGACCACGCAGGCGGCCGCGCTCCATTCCCTCCAAGCCATGCTTCAGTCAGGGGGGCTGCAGCTACCGGGAGGGTTAATGGGTGGCCTCGTGGGGGGTGCGGGCCTGCCCCGGCTCCCGTCCGGGGGAAACCCTGAGGTCCGTGAGGTGTGCAAGAAGTTTTTGCGTGGACAGTGCACGTTTGCTGACTGTAAGTTTGCGCACCCTGCACCCAGCGTCCGGCTCACGCCGGAGGGCCACGTGATGGTCTGCCACGACTTCCTCAACGGCAAGTGTGACCGGGAGAACCTGCCGACACCCTGCAGGTACTACCACCCGCCGCCCCACCAGCTGCCACCGGGCAGCCGGAAACGGGCGGAACAACACGGGGGGGCAGAGGCGGAGGGTCCGTCCTCGAAACAGGCGCGCCGGAGTTGACCTGGGGATGGCAGTCTTGAGTGTTGACCGTGTCTTAAATCCAGAGCAGTGGCTATCTCTCCTGTGTTTGCAAGTGGTCAACCTGAGTGAAGGAGCCACTCTAAAGTGCAAGTAAGAGGGGCTGCTACAGGTGTTAGCCTGTGCAGGGTGCGCCCACTGTTTCATTATCTAGACAAACTCGTATACGTAGTTTCACGATTGGGGATACGAGGCCCCAATTTTGTACACCAAGTCCTTGAACTCTTGTAGGGAAATTGTCCACACAGGTCGGCAAGGGATCGTATGCTCCTGGAAAGAGCTACGGATGGCCAGCCGCAGTTTTACTTGATAACCTAGCTCAATGTTCTGTGTTGGGCAATCACCACGTAATCAATCAGTTATGGTTGTTGTCTCATTGATACTTGTACCATTTTCACCCAAACACCGCCTATATGTTATTTGGGGAGACAAACTGAAGTATTTTCAATAATATGTGATAATGTGGTGCATGCATGCATGTCCAAGCTCGGGTTTCAATGATATACGAATTAAATAACAAGTGCACGGGCAGCTGTAATTTATGGGACTCATGCAATGCATGACGAGCACTCTAGACACAGTCACAACACATGCACATGCAGCTCTAGCTCACAGATGTACGTAGAAAAACCGTGGTATACCGTGGTCTCCATCCATTCCATCCCATGTTCCCCTCCCACTGAGGACTTATGCTCACGTGACGCAGTCACGTGTCTATTAATTAATTAATTAATTAATACCGTGGTCTCCTCCTTTTATGCCACGCATATTGCCAGATAGGAAAACATGATGTTGTCTCGTTGACATGAGAGCGCTCTTGCCAATGCTCTGCATGTATCGTCTCTGAATGTGTGTCAAGGCCTTAGCACTCCCGTGACTTCGTTCTAACCCACATGTGATGCTGCCACGCATCGTGCATGGCCAGATTCATACCCAACTGGTCCGCATGCTTTTCACGCATGATATCCAGGCCGGTCATCCTCACCATAAAATTTGTGTGAAGTGCAGCTAACAAGCACTCTGAACGCTATCAGCCGGCTATCCAGAGGCAGGTGTCTACCAGTCAGGATTGTGCCACGCACCCATATTCTCAACAACTCCCGCGCTTGTAACAAAATTGCACGAAGAAGAAAGAAGAAACTGCCCCACAGGACGCACATGACAGCTTCGACACCAAAATTGATGGGCGTCGCGTTCGAGCGGTTCGACACATGTCGCGTAAACACGCTTCACCCCAGTTCAGCCGGGGACCTAGGATACATCATCTGGCACCTAAAACATTCCTCTTGTCCCTAGCATGCAGCCTTGATTCCCGGCTGGTTCCCGACCAGCTACTGAGGCAGATCATCCCATTCCTTGGGCCACCACGCCGGCTTGTAGGGGGAAATCAACGCTTCCCCCGCCAGCAAGTCGCCGGGTGACCCTGCTGCCCCACCCTGGCTGCTCATTGCCGCAAAGGCTTCCTGTAGCCGCAGCATGGCCACGCCCAGGCCCGCTTCCTCGTCCACCACTAGGACACTGCCCACCTTCTTGCCGTGCCCGCGCACGTGCACCTCCTGGCCACGCGAGGGGGCGGCACCTGCAGGGCGACAGGGGGCGACCCGCAAACAAGACGAGTCGCAACACAGCGCCAATCATGTAGGTTGGCTCCCTCGAAATATCAACAAGGATGCTGTGAGGCTAGAAGCAGAGTACTCGTAGGAGGCCTCACTATCAAAGGTAGAGGACATCCCGTAGGGCTCCAGATTCACCTTATTATAGTAGTATATTAACTATTATTATATTATTACTATACTATTATATTATTATTATACTACTAACGGGGACCTGCCTGCCTTGTTGTAGAGAAACTAATGTGCGAGACTGGTTCGCTTCATTGTAAGGGAAACCTCCGAACCTGCATACTGCTCCCACTCATGAGTGAAACAGAAAATCAAGATACACCGAAACATGCATGCGCGCCGCCTCACCCTGCTGCGGCGCGAATGTGAAGGGCAGCACACGCTTGCGGATGACACCGCGGAACTGCGTGCGGGCGACCAGCTCCTGCCCCACATAGCAGCCCTTGGTGAAGCTGATCGCATTCAGCGCGCCCAGGTTGTACTCGAGGGGGAACGCGTCACCTGGGGCGCGACAGCAAGGGCGCGGATACCGGCAATAAGGTGCATACTGTGGATACACGCGTGCTGGCGCAGTTTGTTCAAGCGCGTGCTGGCGCAGTTTGTTCAAACACGTGCTGGCGCAGTTTGTTCAAACACGTGCTGGCGCAGTTTGTTCAAACACGTGCTGGCACAGTTGTTCAAACACGTGCTGGCACAGTTGTTCAAGCACGTGCTGGCGCAGTTTGTTCAAACACGTGCTGGCACAGCTGTTCAAACATGTGCTGGCGCAGTTTGTTCAAGCACGTGCTGGCGCAGTTTGTTCAAGCACGTGCTGACACAGTTGTTCGAACACGTGCCGGCACTGTTGTTCGAACACGTGCTGGCACAGTTGTTCAAGCACGTGCTGGCACAGTTGTTCAAACAATGCTGGCACAGTTGTTCAAACATGTGCTGGCACAGTTGTTCAAGCACGTGCTGGTGCAGTTGTTCAAACACGAGCTAGCAGGCAGAACTTGGTATACGTACGGCAGTGGTATACCGTTTCAAGCAGGTGCCGACATCAGATAGCACGTGACTGCGTCATTTCATGCAGGTGCCGGCATACTGTGGTCGATACCCGCGATACGTTCAAACTCGAGCCAGCCGGCAGCTAGGATGAGAACCCTGACGCGCCTCAATCCCGTGGCAATACTAGTCAACCTACTTGTAGGTGACAAACGTAGCGACAGGTGTTACAGAAGCCCTAGGCAGAAACTAGTGGTTCCACCTGGTGTGACAAACATGCGGCACACTCAGAGGTTTGCGATCCTTCACACCAAAGGTTGTGAAGGTGCTGTGGCCGTGGGAAAGGCATGTTGAGCACGTTTTGGCGGCCCTCAGCTAGTGAAAGGCAACATTTGCATTTGGTGAACCAAATGCAGTTAAAATTTTTTTCTATGCAGCGTGCCATCACTGCCCCTGTATGAAGTGAGCACACGAGTTAAGCATTGTCCCAGGTTACGCCATCACCTGTCACTTAGCACCTCGACCTGGCTTAGCTTGGCAACCTGAACTGGAAACCAAGTCAGCATGCCAGGATCACGTGACGCATGGAATTTTGGAAAGAAAGGCAGGGTACAAACAGGCTATGACGCCGCATGGCCACACTTGGCCGACGAGTGGAAAGGCCCCAAGCGCAAAGAAAAAGTCGCAAGGGAGGTGATACTCACTCGCTCCTTCATTCACAGGCCTCAGGTGGGATCAAGTGAAGCTGGAACGTGGTATATGGTCCACTGACAAAGGCAAGTCTTCAGATAAAGCAACTCCTTACCAGCAGGCATCTCCGTAACACCTTCAAGGATGCCCTGTTGCCACCGGTGCCGCTTGTACTCCTTCTGCATGGCGGCTTTGACAGAGGAATCAGCCAGGACGCTGTCGTGGCTGACGATGCCCTGGGGTGCGCTGCCTGCAAAACCAAGATAAGAGACATCATAAACGGTGCCATTGCTCAGAGACAGCGTGGGGCAGTTCGGAAGCAAGCGGAAGGAACCATGGCTAGCACGGTATAGGTATGGGTAACGTCATGTGGCAAAGAGCCTAGGGTATCATCCAAAAGAACCTTACCGGTAGCCAAGGCACTTGCAATAGGAAAGACCCCTCTTAGTCCCAAGGTCTTCAGGCGCGGATCCACCTTCCAGGCTGGATTCTGGGCAAGAGATTCACTGGAGGCTCCGAAACATACCCACGGGGTTAGGGTCGGCCTAGCGTCGTCAATCTCAACCTTGGCCCGCAGCTTGTATCTGCGCAGGTAATCGATAACAGAGGCACCGTTTCCTCCGGAAGGAACTTCTACGATAACCGAATTTTTGTCCTCCAATGGGTCTTTATGAAGAAAAACATCCTGCACCAATTTACCCTGGGGAGTCAGCAGGAGCGTGTACTGAGAAAATGCCTTGTCTTCCGACTGTTGCAATAACCTTACGTCATTGCTTGTTATACCCTGAAGAAAACGGAAAGCATCCTGACCCTGAACTCGGAGGATTCCAGCGTCAAGTAGATGGCATTTCCCATCAAAACTAGCATAGCCACGCGCAGCACTGCCACTCAAATACGCATTCTCTAACGGACACACGCCGTTCGAGAACAAAACAGCCACAGCACGCCTTGATCGCAGGAACATGATGAACGTCGGATCTAAATAAAATACGTCATGATTTCTGTCTGCCACTTCTCACAATCAGTAGGGTTTTATCCATTTCTGCTCAACAGATACGCCATGGCGATGAGGTATCAACTATCACCGAGGCCATCCATATAAACCATGTCGACTGCCGAGGACACGTGATCGATCTCTTTACTGTAGGCAATCGGCCATCGGGTATGTATTACATATCCCACGTAAATCATTTGGCACCGGTTTGTCACCGCGCGTGGCCTTCTCGGCGCGACGCTCCGCCTGGGCGCGGGCCCAGGATTCGTCGCCGATGGCGTGTGCCAGCAAGAAATCTCCCGCACCAGCCGCGTGGGCGCGTATTACGGGACAGTACTTCCCGCGTTAAGTTACGACTCCCGCGTTAGGTTACGTTCCCGCGTTAACTTACGCCGCCAAGATTTTGGCGGCGTTTATCTCACCGTTCACCTTTCCGTACCGTCATTCACGCCTTAAGTTGCGGGTTGACTTTCAGTAGTGTTCACGCCTTCAAAAAAATGTAATTGAATTAAATTATAACATGCCTCCGTTGGGAGATCATGTAGCACATATTCAGTTCCTTGATGGATGGGTGGAGTGGAGGAAGCCGCGTAATCGAACTAACCTAATGACTCTAAGATATAGTAGTCTAGAAAATCCTAACTATACCACTCAGCAAAACGCCCCTTCCCGGGGGTCGGTGGCTTGCCCAGGCACGGCAGGCCGGGCTCAGTGGCGTATAGTGAGCCGGCCTTGACAATCTTCTTCCACCGCGTCTTGTTCTGCATGGAAGTCCAAAGAAGGGAGAGAGAGTGGATTATATTTAAACATGACTCCGTTTTGATGAGTAGTGTAGTTAGGATTTTCTAGATAGAGTTAGGATAGTTCGATCACGCGGCTTCCTAGTCCACCCCATCCATCATGAAATATGTGCTACATGACCCCCCCACGGAGGCATGTACGTATAATTTAATTTAATTTAATTTAATGACTCCGTTGGGAGATCATTAAAAATCAAATTAAATTATAACATCAAAGAGACAACCAGCGCCACATGCAACATGCCTCCGTGGGGAGGTCATGTAGCACATATTACATGATGGATGGACGGATGGGGTGGGCGGGGGAAGCCGCGTAATCGAACTATCCTAACGCTAAGCTATCTAGTCTAGAAAATCCTCACTACCCTACTCATCAAAACGCCTCCTCCGCTTGGGCCGGGGGGAGGGGGCTTGCCCACAGTGAGGGTCGGGCGTGTGCGCCTTGACAATCTTCTTCCGTCCACCGCGTCTTGTCCTGCATGGCAGTCCAAAGACGGGAGAGAGAGTGGATGCGGTACTCAAACTGGGCTGGGACCACTAGGTCGTCCAGCAACATCTGGGTGTAGTTCGTGACAGGTTTCCCTACCCTTTTGGGAATGCCCTCGGGGCCATGATGTGTCGCCCTGCCGGGCTGGCCAAGCCGCTGGGGGCCGGCCAGACCAAGGGCGGTGTCGACCTGGCTGGTGCGAGCAAGGTGTCCTACAAATGCTATCCTACGCTGCCTAATCTCGTCCGAAATACGAGGCATGCCATGATACAAAGACTCTGATGACGGACGCGCTCTGAAAAACCTACGTTAAGGACCTGTCGGAGCATCCTGTAAACCGTGCCGTCTAGCCGAGCTGCCAGTTTGGGTGTGAGTGTCCACGCCTCGGCGCCATACGAGAGCACCGTGAGGACGAGGACCTTGAAGAGCATGCGCTTGCGGTGCTCGCCCAGGCCCTTCGAGCGCCAGTAGGTGTTGAGCGAACGGAGCTAGGCCCAGGAAAGGCCGATGCGGGCCGGGTGTCCACATCGTCGGCAGTGTCAGGGAGCCAATTCCCCAACAGCTTGAAGCGGTCGCGGAACGGGACCGTCGTCCCGTCGAGCAGGCGCAGCAGCGGTGGCCGGTGGGGCACTGGAGGCCCCAATCACCATCGCCTCAGTCTTGACACTAATCTCCAGCCCCCCCGCCCGTGCCGGTGCCTCTAGGCCCAGACAGTCCAACCAGGTCTGAATGTGCTCGGGGCTCTCGATGAGGGTGGTGTCATCCGCATAAATCAGGTCGGCAAGGCGGTAACCAGGTCTAACCCCGCCGTGCTCTTTCACGTTAAGGATGTCCAAGCCGGGCTCGAACCCCTTAAGAGCAGTAAAGCGCGCACGTGCCCGGCGCATGACGTGATCAACGACAATAATGGACAGGTATGGGGACAGGACACAACCTTGCCACACCCCGTGGTGAAGGGGGAATGGTGGGGTGGTGCCTTCCGCAGTCCGCACTACTGCCCGTGAGCCCCGATCATACAGTCGGCGAATGGCAGCAATAAACGCAGGTGGTACCCGATCCAGAGCTAGGATGGCCCAAAGAGCTTCCCAGAGAACCGTGTCAAAGGCCTTGATATAGTCAACAAAAATGAAGACCAGCGGCAAACTGTCAGGGGGAAGTCGACGCACCTCCTCCATCAACCGGCGCGCGACAAACACAGCCATGACAGTGTTACGACCACGACGGAAACCCATCTGAGACTCACCCAGGTGTGGGTCAAGCGCGGCGCGGAGCCTGTGCAGCATTGAATGCGCATGAAGACCTTCAGCGCGGCGCTCTGGAGGCAGACACCCCGGTAGTTGCCGGGGTCAGCAGCAGAGCCCTTCTTGTACAGCATCACGCGGATGGCCGTCTGCCACTCAGCAGGCGGAGGCTCGTCAGAGAGCAAGACACGGTTGCAGAACGCCAGCAGAAGATCCTTAACCGCCAGATCAGGGGTCTTCAGCAGCTCAGCAGAAAGGTGGTCGGCACCGACCGCCGCATCGTACCGCAGGCGAGCAAGGGCGCCGTCCAATTCCTTCAAAGTGAAGGGGGGGACGACGTCGTCAGTGGCAAGGCAACCCTCCTGTGCACAAGGCGGGGACTTGGTAGTCCGCGGCCGAGGAGGGGGGCGCTGGCGGCGGCGGGGGTCCGGCGACCCCGATCTAGGGGGGCGGCCGTCTCGGGGTGAAGCGGCGGGGAGATCATGTAGCACATATTCCCGGCCGGCCCTTGCTTGATGGATGGACTAGGTGCCGGGGCAGAGCCGCGAAACCGAACTAATCTAACTCTAAGCTAATCTATAATCTAGAAAACCCTACCTACGCTACTCAGCAAAACGCCCCTTCCGCTTGGGGGGAGCCAGCTAGGGCTTGCCCACAGGGGCGGGCCGGGGCGTATGAGCTTGGACAATGGTCTTCCACCTCTTCTTGTCCTACATCGCAATCCGAGCAAGAGAGAGGGAGTGAACTCGTGCGATGAGTGGTTGCGGAGAGAGATGCGAGAGATGAGTGAATGCGAGAGAGTGGATTAAATTAAATTAAAATTAAATTATAACATGCCTCCGTGGGGAGGTCATGTAGCACATATTTCATGATGGATGGGGTGGAGGAAGCCGCGTGATCGAACTATCCTAACTCTATCTAGAAAATCCTAACTACACTACTCATCAAAACGCCTCCTCCGCTTGGGGGGAGGTGGCTTGCCCACAGGGTCGGGCGTGTGCGCCTTGACAATCTTCTTCCACCGCGTCTTGTCCTGCATGGCAGTCCAAAGACGGGAGAGAGAGTGGATGCGGTACTCAAACTGGGCTGGGACCACTAGTTAGGTCGGCCATCAACATCTGGGTGTAGTTCATGGCAGGTTTACCTAGCTTCCTGGGAATGTCCTTGGGGCCAGGCCAGGTCAAAATATGCCTCCCTGGTTGGCCAAGCCGGCTGGGGGCCGGCCAGACCAAGGGCGGCACCTGTCGACCTGGCTGGTGCGAGCAACATGTCCTACAAATGCTATCCTACGCTGCCTAATATCGTCCGAAACACTAGGCATACACTCACTACAATACGGTTCGTAGGAGACGCGAAATGAGTGAGAATGTTACCCGAGCGGTATAAACGAGGATTCGCACCGTTGATTTTAACATATGTTTCTTTTTTTGCGCCATTTGGCGAGCATCGACTGGAGCCTGAACCTAGCGGGGGGAATCGTGCGGGGGAATCTTGCGGGGGAATCTTGCGGGGAAAAATTCCGAACGTGAATTTTGCGAAGTCCTACTACATTTTGCTTGGTACACGGTACTACAGTTTCGTCACTGAAAAATTTCTGTAGTTGCGTTGGTGTTTCGTACGTTCCGCTGAAATTATCGTGTTCAGTGCCCAGATCACAATTTGATCCGGGCGCAAAATGATTGGCTGTACGGTACGAACCAAAAACGAATTTTTAGTATCTAAGTTCCGCAGCGCTTGCTGAATTTGCCCCGGAAGCCCGGGGGCACTTTCCCCGCTGAAAAAGGTGTCCGCGGAAGCGTATTGTAGTGCTGATACAAAGACTCTAATGACCTACGCTTGGAAAACTCTCCTCGAGAAACAGGACCTGTTCAAGGTCCTCGTCCTTCCTGTTCTCACGTATGGCGCCGAGACGTGGACCCTCACCGCCGACCTGGCCCGCAAGCTGGACGGCGCGGTCACCAGCATGCTGCGTTCCATTTTCAGAGTAGGATATGCTGCTCATGTCCGCAATGAGGACCTGTACTGGTCAGGGCATGCCCTATATCACCAGCACCATTAAGCAACGCCGCCTGCAGCTAGTAGGGCACCTAGCTCGCACCAACCAGGTAGACACCTCACGTGGCCCCCCCGCAGGTCTGCGACCAGCCCAGCCTGGCCGGCACCTCCTGACGTGGGCTGGGCCCAGTGATGTTAGATCGACGCCGCAAGGCCCGCACCTTCAAAGAATAGCTAGTAGAGGACATGGGGGGCCTAGGCCTCTCCGTGATTTGGAAGAAGATGATGGACAAGGCCAAGTGGGCCCAGGTCATAGAGGACAACGAGCCCCCCCCAGTGGGGAAGCGCCCGCGTGTGCAATCCCGCGGGAGGCACGCCAGATAGCTCCCCCTAGGGCAGCGAGCGGCTGCCTAGATCTAGATGTTGCAGTTAGAATGCTGTTAGATAGATGTAGTATGTAGCCAATGTAGATAGATTAGACCGGTATAGGAATGTTTGCACCCATCCATCCATCCATCGGGGTTAATGCTCCGTGACTCCGGCCAACGGGAGCACGAGTCTAATTAATTAATTAATTAATTGGAAAACTCTACGTTCAGGACCTGTCGGAGCATCATGTAAACGGCGTGCCGTCTAGCTTAGCTGCCAGTGTGTCCGTGAGTGTCCACGCCTCGGCGCCATACGTGAGCACCGTGAGGACGAGGACCTTGAAGAGCATGCGCTTGCCGGTGGTCGCGCGGTCACGGAGGCGGTCCAGCGCCTGCGTTATGATGCAGCCACCGGCTCCGACGATCTCGATTCCTGCCACAGTTGTGAAACTTGCAGCCGAATTCGAGGACAACGGTGTTATGCTGCTCTTCCGGGACATAGATCTGCAACCGCCTTCTGCTGTCGTCGCAACCACCTCCAGCAGGCTGGCAACACAGTTTTCGCACGATGCTGTACAAGAGCAAGGGGTCGCCAGCCGTCCCCGGCAACTACAAAGGGGTGTGCGCATTCAAAGCGCCCCCCTCAAGCTTCTTATGCGGCTCATCCTGAACCGCCTACGCACGGCCCTGGACGGTCACCTCAGCGAGACTCGGCACGGCTTCCGTTCAGGTCGCAACACAGTACAGGCGCTCTTCGCTACTCGCCGACTGGTGGAGGAACTGCAACGCCTTTAGCCAGGTGAGTCCCCTTTGCACCTTGTGCTGGTGGACTTCATCAAAGCCTTCGATTCGGTTTTCTGGCCTGCGCTTTGGGACATCCTTGAGCTGTTCCGGATCCCCCGGCGCCCCCTTATTGCTGTCATCCGCAACCTGTATGAAGGGTCCACAACTTCGGTGCGCACTTCTAACGGGGCCACGCCACCATGCCCTCTACAGAAGGGTGTGTGGCAGGGCTACGTGCTGTCGCCCTACCTGTTCATTATTGTGGTCGAATACGTAATGATTCTGGCGCGCAAGCGCTTTGCCCGCATCGTGGGTAGGGAACCAGGAGCGCAGGTTGCTAATAACTTCTGGCATGGCGGAGCGGACACGGAGATTCGGCTGGCAGACATCATCTACGCAGACGACACCACCCTCTTCGAGGACACTGGGCGTGCACGTGCAGACATGGCTTGACTGCCTGGCTATCGAGGCCCGTGCAGTGGGGCTTGAGGTCAGCAAGAAGACAGAGGCCCTGGCGGTTGGGCTCACCCACTCACCGCCACCCCTCTATCTCCTAGACGGCTCTCGAGTCCTGTATCGGGACCGCGTCAAGCTGTTGGGCAGCTTGCTTCCTAGCTGCGAGGTTGATGTGGACCATCGCATCTCCCTCGCCTGGCACGCTTTACGCCAGTACCGGGCCCTGTGGCGCAAGCCCAGGGCTGGGCAAGATGGAGAAACAGGACCTGTTTAAGGTCCTTCCTGTTCTCACGTATGGGGCCGAGACGTGGACCCTCACCGCCGACATGGCCCGCAAGCTGGACGGAGCGGCCACCAACATGCTGCGATCCATTTTCAGAGTAGGATATGCTGCTCATGTCCGCAGTGAAGATCTGTACCAGGGCATGCCATATATCACCATTAAGCAACGGCGCCTGCAGCTAGTAGGGCACCTAGCTCGCACCAACCAGGTAGACACCTCACGTGGCCCCCCCCGCGGGACTGCGACCAACTCAGCCTGGCCGGCACCTCCTGACGAGGGCGCCGGGCCCCGCGTTCGACGCCGCAAGGCACACACCTTCAAAGAACAGCTAGTTGAGGACATGGGGGGCCTAGGCCTCTCCGTGATTTGGAAGAAGATGATGGACATATAGCCACGAGCCACGAGCCACGAGGTAGCCATGGCTGTCGGAGCTCATAACTTTCACGTTTGAGCGCCGAATTCAGCTGTGAATATCACAATCGCTTCGTCTTTCTAAGACGCACATGCTGATATAATTTTCCGACGCTATTACGCAATATACGATGAGCAAACGCCTCTCGACGCAACGCAGCCTGGCGGCTGCGCTCGGCAATGAAAATACGCCTGCAGCTTCGGCTGCAGCTTCGCCCACCGGCCCAGATGGCAACGGTGACACTAGTAGGGCACTGGTGCTCGCCCAGCCTCCCGGGCTCGCCTCGCCATCAGCATCGCCTGAACCTAAGCGCAGTCGCTCTGCTGAGCCGCCCTGGGAAGAGCGCTCCTTTGACGTCAACAGCCCCGGCTTCTGGCAACGCAGCCCCACTTGGATTATGGAAGACTTTTATTACGGCAATCACGCCTCGCTTCTAGCCCTGTGCGTGTACCTCACGTCCCACAACCGTGGCCGCTGGCCTGGTGACGGCAAGCTTGTCGACCCCGCCGAGGCTCTCCCAATCATTCACCGCATGCCTCGCCCCAAGCTTCAACGCTTCGCCCTCTGCTCCCTTGTTGGACGCTCCGAATCCGAGATCTGGGCTCCCAAACCGCCCCCCTTCCCCTCCGAAGCCTCCATCCGCACCCTCCTCAAGGACGCTTTCGAGCAGCACGTGACCCCTCTTGCCGCAGATGTGGCGGCACTTGGCGGCACGCTGGCTGCTGAGCTCCCCACCATCCCCACCGCCACCGCCACCCTCCTCGCCTCCACCTCCCCCCCCCTCCGTCTCCACCGACTCCATCACCGCCCAGCTCCGCGACATCGACCAGCGCCTCAAGGATAATGCAATCGCTATCGAGGTCTTGCAGAACACCGCCGGCCTCACCGCCCAGGCAGTTCACGAAGGACATTGCCGCCAAGCCAGCCCCGGCTGGCCTGGCCGGCGATGCTCCTCCCATCACGACCTGGGCGGACATGCTTAAGCAACATACCACCTCCACCACCTCCGCCGTCGCAGCCCAGCTCCAGCGGCAGACGCTTGACCTCCGCGAGGAGGCCGAGCTCGCCAAGCGCAGCCTCAACGTCATTGTCAAGAATCTCAAGATGGAGGAAGGTGAGAATTCCGAGAAGCTTGCGCGTGCTTTTGAGAGAGAAATCCTTGATCGCATGGGCCTTACTGGTGAGATCGAGTTGGCCGCCCACCGCCTTCCCCGCGCGCGGGGTAAGGCCGGGCCGCCCCCGCTCCTTCTCACCTTTAATTAAGACCCCGGCGGACAAGATTTCTTTTCTCAGACGCCGCAAGCGGCTCGAGAAGACTCTCTTCACCCTTGACGACGACTTGACCCTGGCACAGCAACAACGGCTACGGGAGCTATGGCCGACCTACCTCCAGCTCCGGCAGACCAAGGCGGGCCAGCCGGTGTACTGGAAGGGGGCGGCCATCTACGTCGGCCACAAGCCCTGGCAAGCGACCCCCTCGACCACCGCGGCCCCAGCAACTCCAGCCCCAGCCTAGGGGAATACAGCAGTAGTGTAGAATAGTTAGACAGTGGCCTTGTACATGCCCGCCTACTACAGGCACTATACCAGCTGAGGCCTAGCCTTTTTAGTCATGTACATGTGTGCCTATGATGAGCCACCCTCCAGATGATGCCTAGCTTTATTTAATTATGCAGTGCCCATGCAGGGAGTAACTCCCTGCTGAGCAGCCATGCCCTAGCTTTTTGTATAGCTATGCTGATCTTCCCCCCCATGACAGGCTCCCCCTTCGCTGGGCATAGCTTGAAGATCATGGGGATGCAAGTGCCCTGGTGCACCTAGAGCAAGGGTCCTTTACATCCCCACCCTTGCAGGAAGTAGCTTAGGATGTATGATAGGCCATATGCCCCTTTCTCAAGGGCTATTGAATTGTAACATAACTCCGTTGGGAGTATATGTAGCACATAGCCCAGAGAAGGGGCATATGGCCTATCATACATTCTAGGCTACTTCATGCAAGGGTGGGAATGTAAGCTACCCCTGCTCTAGGTGCACCAGGGCACCTGCACCCTCATGGTCTATCACGCTATGCCCGGGTAAGGGGGGAGCATGCCTGTGAGGGAGGAAGATCATCATGGCTATACAAGAGCTAGGACATGGCTTCTCAAGGGCTATTAAAAAAAAATTAAATTATAACATGCCTCCGTGGGGAGGTCATGTAGCACATATTTCATGATGGATGGGGTGGAGGAAGCCGCGTGATCGAACTATCCTAACTCTATCTAGAAAAGCCTAACTACACTACTCATCAAAACGCCTCCTCCGCTTGGGGGGAGGTGGCTTGCCCACAGGGTCGGGCGTGTGTGCCTTGACAATCTTCTTCCACCGCTCCTTGTCCTGCATGGCAGTCCAAAGACGGGAGAGAGAGTGGATGCGGTACTCAAACTGGGCTGGGACCACTAGGTCGTCCAGCAACATCTGGGTATAGGTCATGGCATGTTTCCCTACCTTTTTAGGAATGTTCTTGGGGCCAGGCCAGGTCAAAATGTGCCGCCCCGGTTGGCCGAGCCGCTGGGGACCGGCCAGACCAAGGGCGGTGTCGACCTGGCTGGTGCGAGCAAGATGTCCTACAAATGCTATCCTACGCTGTCTAATCTCGTCCGAAATACGCGGCATACCGTGATACAAAGACTCTAAGGACCTACGCTGAGAAAACCCGACATTCAGGACCTGTCGGAGCATCCGGGTTACCGTGCCGTCTAGCTTGGCTGCCAGTGTTGCCGTGAGTGTCCATGCCTCGGCGCCATACGTGAGCACCGTGAGGACGAGGACCTTGAAGAGCATGCGCTTGCGGTGCTCGTCCAGGCCCTTGGAGCGCCAGTAGGTGTTGAGCGAACGGAGCTTGGCCCAGGAAAGGCCGATGCGGGTGTCCACATCGTCGGCAGTGTCCGGAAGCCAACTCCCCAACAGCTTGAAGCGGTCGCGGAGTGGGACCTCCGTCCCGTCTAGCAGGCGCGGCAGCGGTGGGCGACTGGAGGCCCCAATCACCATCGCCTCAGTTTTGACACTAATCTCCAACCCCACCGCCCTCGCCTCCAGGCCCAGACAGTCCAGCCAGGTCTGAATGTGCTCGGGGCGCGCGATGAGGGTGGTGTCGTCCGCGTAAATCAGGTCAGCCAGGCGGTAACCCGTGCTAACCCCGCCGTGCCCACGCTCGTTAAGGATGTCCAAGCCTGGCTCGAACCCCTTAAGAGCAGTAAAGCGCGCACGTGCCTGGCGCATGACGTGGTCCACGACAATAATGAACAGGTATGGAGACAGGACACAACCTTGCCACACCCCGTGGTGAAGGGGGAATGGTGGGGTGGTGCCTTCCGCAGTCCGCACTACTGCCTGTGAGCCCTCATACAGTCGGCGAATGGCAGCAATAAACGCTGGTGGCACGCGGTCCAGAGCTAGGATGGCCCAAAGAGCCTCCCAGAGGACCGTGTCAAAGGCCTTGATATAGTCAACAAAAATGAGGACCAGCGGCAAACTGTCAGGGGGAAGGCGACGCACCTCCTCCATCAACCGGCGCGCGACAAACACAGCCATGACAGTGTTACGACCACTACGGAAACCCATCTGAGACTCACCCAGGTGTGGGTCCAGCGCGGCGCGGAGCCTGTGCAGCATCATGCGCATGAAGACCTTCAGCGCGGCGCTCTGGAGGCAGACACCCCGGTAGTTACCGGGGTCAGCAGCAGAGCCCTTCTTGTACAGCATGACGCGGATGGCCGTCTGCCACTCAGCAGGCGGAGGCTCGTCAGAGAGCAGGACACGGTTGCAGAACGCCAGCAGAAGATCCCTAACCGCCAGATCAGGGGTCTTCAGCAGCTCAGCAGAAAGGTGGTCGGCCCCGACCGCCGCATCGTACCGCAGGCGAGCAAGGGCGCCGTCCAATTCCTCCAAAGTGAAGGGGTGGACGACGTCGTTGGTGGCAAGGCAGCCCTCCTTCAAGGCGGGGACTTGGTAGTCCGCGGCCGAGGAGGGGGGCGCTGGCGGCGGCGGGGGTCCGGCGACCCCGAGGCGGGCGGCCGTCTCGGGGTGAAGCGGCGGGGGGGGGCGCGAGCCCCACCGGTCAAGGAAACATTGTGGGCCAACCAGCGGTCAAGGCTTACCGGCGCCGTGCCGTCCCCCGTGTGCTCCACCGGGGTGCGCTGCCGCCGGCCGCCGAGCCGGTCGAGGTGGTACCACATGTCCTTGCCCTGGTTGCGAGCCTGGCAGGCCTTGGCATCCGCGATGCACTGGGCCGCCTCCGCGTCCTGAGCATGCTCGTAGGCCTCCACAAGGGCGGCCTTGAGCAATGGTTTCTGCAGCGGGTCCCGGTTACGCTTGAGGCGGTGCCGGGCGGCCAAGACCTTGGGGTCCTGGCGGTAGAGCGGGCCGGGGCGGCGGCGGGGCATGACCGGCAGGTGCCGGGCCGCCAGCAACGGGGCACGGGCCGCAAAGCCCGCAAAAATGGCTGCGTTGGGGGCACCCTTGTCCAGCTCGTCGACGTCCGCCCGGGCGTCCAGTGCCGACAGGTACTTCCGTCGGCACCAGTTCCGCTCGTGCTCGGCGTCCGTCCAGTCCTCAGGATCTCCCTTGACCGGACGTAGAGCAGACCAGTCAGGGCGGACCACTGGGGCGCGGCGCGCGGGGACGTGGAACCGGAGCCGAAGGGTCGCGCGCACCAACCGGTGGTCAGAGCACACCGTGGGCGTGTCAAACACTCGGGTGTCCAGAACCGAGGTACACCTGGGCTGCCGTACCACCACGTAGTCCAGACAGGCCTGACGGCCGTTAGGGCCACGAAAAGTGACCAAGTCCTGGGAGGGACGTTGGAAGTGGCAGTTGACAGCAACCATCCCGCTATCCCGCAAAAAGGCAGAAAACAGGGGAGTGTTGTCATTAGCAGCAGTGTCAGCAGGCGCAAAGCGACTGCCAGCAGTACCCACGGGGAGCGTGGCATTGGCGTCTAGCAGCATAACCAAAAAGTGGCGGGCCGGGGTGGCCCCCTCAAGGCTATGCAAGTCCTCGAAGAACTTCTGGCGTTCCAACGCAGGTAGACCACTATGGGGTGCGTAGCCCACCCCCACCGTGAGGTGGTGTTTAGACCGCCCCTCGACGGAGGTGAAGTGTGCTACCATAAGGCGTGGCGTTAGAAACTTAAGCGTGCTGAGGCTAGCAACTGCCAGCGGCGAACACAAAAGACCAACACCACCTTGGCCAGACGTACCGCTGCCAGCGAAGAAAAACCGCCAGCCACCCGCCAAGCGATCAGTGCTCACCATGCCAAGTGGCACCGTGCGGCGGTGTTCCTGGACGCCTAATATAGACACACGATGCTCAATGCAGAATGCGACTAGCTCCTCTACCCGGCAGCTATGGTCGTCATCTAGCAATGTGCGGGTGTTAAAAGTGGCAAGGGCCAAGGATGCCTGCTGGCCCACCAGGGGAGGACGACGATGGGTGATGGGGGTGGGTGCGGCGGGGGGTGGAGGTGGGGGTGAAACGGAGGGGGGAAGGGAAGCGGTAGAAATAGTGCTTTTCATCGCATTTATTTTGTCCTGCAAGCGTAGGATGCGAGCCTGCCGCCTGCTCTGGGTATTCGGGGATGCTTGCGCAACGCAGAGGCGTAGGAAATCTAGCATGCGTTGGGTGTTGCTAATCTTGCTGCTGAGAGCTGTCGTTCTGGCCCGAGATACCGGCACCACCATGTGTCTCAGTCGACTGTTAGGTCGATGCATGGTAGTGGAACGGGACTATTTAGAGGCTGTCCCCGAAGCCTGTTAGCCGCGAGCCGACGAGGAAGGTTGTCTACCTACTGTCTACCAACAGAGGCAGCACCCTTCTGGCTAGACGCCTGACGAGACTCCGCTCCGGGGGTGTTAAGCGGAACACCTGTAATCCTGTGCCCATCAAAGAATGCTGCAAAGGAGCCATCCTGAAGCAGACGCAACTTAATGCGCTTACCCTTGGTCTCTTGCTTCTTGGTCTCCTGGACGATGGTGCTGTTCCACACCGCGCTCCTCGCCTTCAGTTGAGCCGTCGTGTAGTCCTCGTCGAGGCTGAAGTCATCGCGTTGGAGCAGACGACGTGCTCCCAGCACGAGGCGTTTGTCGTGCATGGAGGCCATGGTGACGACGACCAGGCCCAGAGGGCCTGGCAGCCGAATGGCACGTTCAATGGCAACACGGTTCTGGAGCTGCAGCTTCCCCAGAAACGCTGGGCCGCGCAGCTCCTCGGCAAGTGAGTGTGCTGTCTCCTGTGCTGCCGCGCCTTTCTGGAAGCCTTTGATTACCATATTGCGTTGGCGTTGCTGCACTGCATTCTGGGTGACCGCAGCGGTAGCTGCAGACTTGGCCGCCTGTTGAACAATGGTGGTCAATTGCTTGCCGGTGACATCGGCAAACGTGGTAGTTTTGGCAGGGGCTGCCATGGCTTTCTTCAGCTCCAGCATCGTCTCCTTCAGGACCTTAATGTCGCCCTGCACGGTCGTAAAAGACTGTGCGAGGTCCTGCAGCGGCACGGTAGTGTCGGTCGCGGGGGCTGGCCTGGCGATGGGTGTCGCCGGCAGCTCGACAAGTTCAGAGCAGCACGAAATAAGACATGCAAGACGGCAATCCTTGGGCTCCAAAGCATCAATGGTATCCGAAGGAGCGTCCATAACCTGGCCGGTGCGAGGGTGGCGAATCGGGGCGTTGTGTTCGTAGCGGAGCTGCAGCACGCGTCGCACCTCGGCGTCGCTGAAGCCAAGGAAGGCAGCGATGTCGTCCAGGCTCAAACGTGCGACTGGCATGTAGAATGAGGAAGAAATGGAGTCCGGCAAGGAGGTTTCAACCGCTATCGGAGTTGCTTCCGAAGTCGCTGCCGAAGTCTTGGTGCGCTTGTTAGCGGCTTTCTTGGCCGCGGCAATGTCGGTGGCGATTTTGTTTGCAGCAAGTTTGTCCTCGAGAGACTCGGCAGCAAGAACTGAAGACGATGCGGGGGCCTCCATGGCTACGTTTAATAGCACCTAGACGATGGCAGGGGGCGCAGGCGCACGGCTCACGTGCGTGGTGCCGCCATAACGTGCAGAAAAATAGCGATATCTGCTGGGCAGGCCGCCGGCGATAACTTTCGAAATCCGGGGCGATGGCTGCCAAAAATTAGATCAGCGTGTTCGTCATCAAAAAGCGAGTCTGTAGCAATTTACCCGACCAAATTTCATGCCCGGAATCAAAAGTTATGAGCATTCTCGGCATCCATAGCTCGGCGTCTATATGGGTTTGTAATACAATCAGGGCTATGTGCTACATATACTCCCAACGGAGTTATGTTACAATTCAATTCAATTCAATGATGGACAAGGCCAAGTGGGCCAAGGTCATAGAGGACAACGAGCCCCCCCCTGTGGGGAACTGAAGCGCCCGCGTGTGCAAACCCGCGAGAGGCACGCCAGACAGCTCCCCTAGGATAGCGTGATGCTATTTAGATTGATGTTGTAGGTAGCTGATGTAGATAAATTAGACCGGTAGGACTGTTTGCACCCATCCATCCATCGGGGTTAATGCTCGGTGACTCCCCAAAGGGAGCACGAGTCTAATTAATTGATTGCCGGTGGCGAGGCATGGAGCTCAGGAGGGTTCGGGGCAACCACCAGTGCACGACGAGTGTCGCCTTGCCGACCCGAACCGGAGGGCGGAACAGCAGCCAGAGCTGCAGACGTATTTTCATGGCCGAGCGCATCCGCCGGGCTGCGTTGCGTAGGGAGCTTTTGCTTGTCATAATATTGCGTAATGGCAACAAATAAAATTATGCTCGTCATAATATTGCATTATGGCCTCGATATGAATTCTGATTATTTAATCATGTACATGTGTGCCTATGATGTGCCACACTCCAGATGATGCCTAGCTTTATTTAGTTATGTTGTGCCCATGCAGGGAGTAACTCTCTGCTGAGACGCCATGCCCTAGCCTTTTTGTATAGCTATGCTGATCTTCCCCCCCATGACAGGCTCCCCCTTCGCTGGGCATAGCTTGAAGATCATGGGGATGCAAGTGCCCTGGTGCACCTAGAGCAAGGGTCCTTTACATCCCCACCCTTGCAGGAAGTAGCTTAGGATGTATGATAGGCCATATGCCCCCTCTCAAGGGCTATGTGCTACATATACTCCCAACGGAGTTATGTTACAATTCAATTCAATTCAATTCAATGAATTCTGACCTTTCAAACAAAAATGATGGTACACGTTTGAAAGTTGCAATAATAAGTTACGATTGATAGAATGCAAGAGTATGGAGCAAAAATCTTAAAAAAGCGAAAATGTTATAGTTACAAAAACATTACTGCAACAATATTTCATTAGCTATCGATTAAGTGAATGGGGAACCGAGCCCATCCAAATCAATTGCAGCATTGCATGTTTATCGTGCCGAACCCCAAGTGATACCAAGATGTCTCATTAATGGTTGTCCCACTTGCACATACTATGGGAAGAAAGACCAAGGGACAAATTTTTCTCCTCTCATTAAAAAATTAGAGTGTACTTTTTTTCTTAATCATTAAGTTCATCAATGAAAGAAGTTGAATCATTGAGGAGAAAAACATGCACCCTATGTGTAATTGCACACACACACACACACACACAAAGTAAACATGACAATGACCAGCTGTTCCCTCAGATATTGAAAATCATCAAAATAAATTATGGTGGTTGATCCAAAAATATGACAATCTTCATTGGGAAAGTCAGCAGATGGCATCAGATACAAGAAAACAAAAGTTGCAAGATTTATATCGTCACCCGTCCGACACATGACAGGCCATGGAGTCACCGCAAATTTGCAGTTGGCCTATATGCTGTTTAAAGTAGGGACTATCGCTCTGCAAAGAGTAACTAAGGAAAAGTGAAAAGGAATATCCACTATTCCACTCTTTTCTTTGCACGTAAACAGCACTGACCCCCCCCCCCCCCCCCCAACAAAGAAAAAGTTACTCTTAAAAAACCATCATTACAAATGTATGCGTTACACTTGACACAGCCCAGGCTACAGAGAAACCGTGAGCTGCAACACAGAACACAAGTTGATCTAGCACACAATTTGGGGCATACTGTCCACAAAGAATTACGAAAAGCTGCCCGGGGTTGGAATGTGTGCATGAAGTTAACCCATGAAAGAAAAAAAAAAAGATGCTTGGGCGGCCTCCAGGACTTCTCTCATGCAACATAGACGCAGCATGACCTGCACAGAGAACGTGGCGAAGAGCAAAAAAACAACCAAGTTCCCAATGAGGACCAACAATGACGCATACCCACACAGCCAATAGTGATATTTTTTCTTTAGAACATATTGCGATAGCGAAAGGCCCATGCAATCATTTTGTTGTCTGCACAGGAGAGTAGGCATCGCCTTTTATCTTGCAAAAGGAATAAAATTGCAGAGCCCATTGCATTTGCATGCCGAGCTAAGCAGAGTGCTCCTTGCGTAACGTCTTCTCGACAGGAAAAACACATTGAGCATGCTATCAAGAATGACATGTGTCAGATGAGAGGTCAACCCCGGAGCACAGGAAGAGCTGCCGGCATTGGTTTTATCACTGACACGCTTTCGTCTCTAACAAAAGAGGGGTACAAGCGCTCGATCTAAGCTCCCGTCCAACATGCTCTACCAATTTGTCAAATAGAGCATCATATATTGCAAAGAGCTTGTATCAACAACGACATGAAAAGCCATGCCAAGCTAACATACCTCAGAACCGACGACCCGCCGTAACCTTCGGACGAAGTAACCTGATGACGCGCACAGGAGGCCACAAGAAGTATGAATTTATTTAACTACTGACCAGAGAACATGGCGACTGAAACCCAACGGGGCGGGTATGCGCTCAGGATATAGGAAAGCAAGTTCCGTTCATCGGGTCTGAACGACCCTCCTACAAGAGGTGTCAGAATGTAAGCTTTCAGTCATCACGGCACATGTGTGACATTAAACTCAACAAGCCGATAACATACGACGTGTCAGGGCATTAATTACCTCACCGCAGAGCATCAGAGGGAATCCGAAAAGCGGTGTCATCACCCACGCCAACAATCATCACAGTACACATATGTAGCCTCAGACATCCAAAGAAGGTTTTTTCCCCTCACGGAGCTCTCAAGCCCGCAACGGCGAAAGCTCTAGAGTTTGGGCACTGCGAATGTTATGAGAAACTGGCCCGAGTGGAAATCTCATCATCGGCTACAACACCTACAACAACAAACACACGGGCAGCAGCATAACCAAAACCTGAGACGTACCGCGAAGATGTAAGCAGCAGCCTCCACGTCGAATCCCGGACAAAGAACCTCGATCTTCCTTGCAGCCTCACTCCAAACGATGGCGGACACGCACGAGAAGACGGCGGCATGGAGGGTGTCCGCCGCCTTTGTATCACATGGGCGTTCGTGATCAAACATTTCACCCATTCTAGAAGCCCCCGGCATTTCAACTGGGGGAGGGGCCGTCCGAAGTCTCACGCGTGCCTCCCCACAAATTTGGGCCACACGGCACAACCGCCGCAGCGCTGCTATGTAATCAGATTTGCTCAGTCTGTACACGGTCTGTAGTCCTAGTCTTGACTCCGTAGTATGTTTGCTAGCATACTTTCTTTGCTAGCATTGTGGTCAACCAGAAGGGGCTTCCCACGTGTCCTGCTTGGATTTGCGCGCTTTGGCGCAACTAGGTAGAGGTTACAGTAGACCATGGACGACCTGAAAACACGAGGCATGCCACAAAGTGCGAGGGGACCTGCGCAAGGAGGATATTGCCCTGATGGTCCGACGATACTGATAGGTAACTGACCGATGAGTGTTGGTTCATGGTTGGGTGCATTCCAGAACTTTTACCTATGAATCGCAGATAATTCTTCCATAAGTTTTCAGCCTGTTTTCACGTAATTATCTTCGTCGCTGCTTTTTACGTTTTACGTTTTGGTGATGGATCGAGCTTTTGCGAGCATCACTTTGCAACAGTTCTGTTGATTCGACACCTTGCAATTTCAAGCAGTTACTTGAGAATTAGGTAAGCATGGGTGGCGGTGATAGTCCTCCCGATTTCGAGAGAGAGCGGCACCTCGTCGAGCGCATGAGGCGTGTATGCGACGAGGCCGCTACAGGACGCGAAGGTACGCTCGCCAACGTTGTTGCATCTCCAATTCGCGTCGATTGCCGAGACTTTTTTCGAGCCCGAGCGATTTCTAATCTTTACAAGCTCATCTTAAGCGTAAGTCCTGCCTTCGAAAACGGGCGTTTGTGGACTGCCGACTGTGTGTGAATGCAGGGGTGAGCTTCGAGGAGCTTCATAGCGAGTATGCCCAGGCACAGCGTTCACTCGACCTTCTCTTGGTAAGCTGCGCGCCAGTCGCCCATGCCGATGCCAGTCGCTATTCAGCCACCTAGGACGATGCCAGTGTCTTTAATTGTAATCATGTGCCCTTGTCAGAAGCCAGGTGGGAAGAATTTTGGGACAGGGGCGGTGTGGAGACTCCGGGAAGATGGAGGGAAGAGGAAGGAGTGATCAGAGAGGGGCTGGAGCTGATCACGTTGGTGAAGTGCGTTAGAGCATTTTTTAGTATTAATAGATAAGCATGTTGTCGGCGTGGTGATGGTTTAGTATGCCACGTCCGGCGACGCTGCCCATGCTGGTGAAGGAGGGGGGACATCCAGCCAAAACAGCACACTCACTCGTGTGTCCGGCGCGGCACCTCCGGACGTGGAGCGGACTCCAAAAACGGGAAAAAATGTGTCCGGTGGCAGAATATTTGCGACGGAGTGTACTCCAGTCGAAATTTTTAGGGCGGCGCGAAGACAAATTTTGTGGAGCTAACTCCTCCTGCCGGTCCGGCGCCTGGTTTTAGGAAAGGAGTGCGCTCTGGTGATCCCGCTAGCTCGGTCAGGCGTTTGATTTTAAGTGCAGGAGTCCGCTTTGGCCCTGCTGTACTTACAACTTACGCTGAGAACTTACCAAGTATTGGTTGATTCTAGGAAGACGTATCAACTTTCAGGCAGGCGTCAGGTTGTTGTTGTTGATTCTGACACCGGACCTGGCGTCAGGCAATAGGCATCGAATTTCCGCCGGCTTGACGTCATTCTTGAGTTGCAGACCACCGTTGCACCAACAACCAGCCTGAAGCCGGAGCACTGCAGTACAAAATGTTTTATCATCATTCAAATTCCTCTACTTGGAGAATATGCTAATACTATCGCTTACTAAGAGCTTCTACTAAGAGATTCTAAAAAAAGTGCCACGTGTCGTACAAGCCACGTAGCACGTAGCACACTCCCAAGTCGGTCCGGCGCAGCCTTTTGACTGACAGAGTGCACTCAGCCATTTTTCACTTTGGCTGGCGCCGGGCGGCGTGGTAGGCCAAACTCTGGAGTACGCTCATGTACGATTTTAGGGGGGGATGTCCCCCCTCCTGCTGGTGAGAGTGCTCAGCAGGCAAGCCGTTTGAGGCACAGACATGCAAGGCAAGCAACATGGATGAACGGTTTGACATTTGTACGGTTTCGGTTCGCTCTCCGTGATGCGGTGGAGCAGCAAGCATGGGTACTGCCACCTTGTACGCAGGTTGTCATCATCATACTGTATGGGTATGCATATGCATCATGATATTTCTCATTATGCGGGGTGCATCATGGAAAGCATGAAACCACACACAATCAGTACACAGTTGTCGATAAGGTCACGCTAGAGTCTAGTGCAGGGCACTGTAACGTAGCCACGCTGGCGCATGGCATGATTGTTTACTGACATGCTCGGCCACAAAGCATTCTTAAAATGAGATACATATGCCTTTGACTCTCTCTCTCTCTCTCTCTCTCTCTCTCTCTCTCTCTCTCTCTCTCTCTCTCTCTCTCTCTCTCTCTCTCTCTCTCTCTCTCTCTCTCTCTCTCTCTCTCTCTCTCGTTCACACGCACACACACACATACATACACATATGCATGGGCTCTCGTGCTTCCGAATGCGTCCTCCCACCCCGCAGGCATCAAAGCAGCGGGAGAACAAGTTAGGGCAGCACGTGGGCCGGCTGCTGCGCACCGTGTCGGGGCCCGCGCAGGACGCGTCGGACAAAGTGGGCACGGAACTCGACACGCTGGGCGCACACGTGCGGTCGGCCATGGAGGCCTACAAGGTGGGGGGCATGGTGCATATAGAAATGATTCGACACTCATGGCATTACATGGCAAGGTATCAAAGAGACAACCAGCGCAGACCAGAAATCTGGAAGAGTCCGGACCATGATAGCTCGAGCCTGCTGTTATCTTATCCGCGTTTGTCGAGTCATTCAGGATGATGGAAATTAGTGGAGGTGGAGATGTGTAGCCGCGGACATTAAAACATATGGCTGGACATTTATTGGCGTCGTACTGGCATGTATCGCGACACGTACCGCCTGTCCTGCCAACACCCACTTGTTTTCCTTTCATTTTCCCCGGGTGCTCTACGCCCCCCCCCCCCCTTCCACCTGTCTGCCTTCACACCCCATCCCTTTGGCCCCCTCCCTCTCCTCGTCGATGGTCAGATGGCCTGACCTTTTGCCCCATGGCATTGACAAACAGGCAGCTTACAATTGTGTGTGACAAGTGCAGATTCATCGACAAGGATGTCATCGGTTTGGGCATCATGCTGGCACCTGGCACAATTCTAGAACCGGGCGTTAATGCTTGCACTTGCACTACGCTGGCACCTGGCACAATTCTTGCACCGGGCATGAATGCTAGCACTGGCACGGTGCTAACACTGGCACGACGCTTGCACCTGGCACGATGCTAGCTCCTGGCATGAACACTTGCATCTGTCACGATGCTTGAGTTTCGGACTGTACCTGGTGGATGCTTGTACCTGGCACGATGCTTGAACCTTGGGTGCTACTTGCCCTAACACCCCACACACACACACCGCAGGAGCTGGAGACGTCCGCGATGGCGGCGCTCTGGCGGGTGGAGTCGCTGCTGGTACAGGTGGCAGCGCCGGAGCTGTTCCAGCAGCTGGGCATGCTGCTGGAGGAGGGGGGGCAGGGGCCACGGTACATCATGGGCCTAGCTTGACCCCAGCTGCTAACATACCCAGTACCCACCTGCTTGACCGGCCGACCCCTTGATCCCCTCAGCACCCCCCCTGCTTGCCGCATGCGCGCCTGTTTGCCCATTTTCCCTGCTTGGCTTACTTCTTCATCGTAATATTGAAACGAGCGCCTGCGGGCGTGCTTGTTCAGCCGCCCAACAGCCGGACCGCCTGACCCTGCTGGCTGTACGAGGCGCTTGGACTGTGTCTCATGCACTTTGTGCTGGCACGCGTCTCCAGCATTGGGATACTCAGGGCCGCACCCTTCTGTATGGAGCGCCGCCCTGTCCTCAAAGGCCGCGTCCTGCCGCGTTTGTTAATATGACTGTGGGCCGCGCGGCCGTTCCTTGTTACCCTCCGCTTCTGTGTACACATTCATGATTCATCCAGGCCCCTTGTATATAGTTTCATCCTAATTGAATTTATATATGTGTTTCTCATCATTACTGAATGCGTGGGGATATATACGAGGGGCGAAAGGGATGACGGTGACAAGAGACATGGCCGTTCCAGGCCAGCCACGACCGCACCCTCACACGCCCTGTGGATCCACACAAGCCCTCAAGATGAGCCGCAGGATTCCCCTGTCTCTGTTGGACCAGCTCTCGGGACTTTGCCGATGTTCACCACAGGACTTGGCACGATGGTGGAACGGCACAAGGCAGCCTGTGCTCACCCCCAATAAGTCAATGGGGCATGCGGCACTCCTCTTCTTCATTGCCACTCGTCATGTGGTACCACTCATTCTTGATTGGTGAATAATTTTATCCTCATTCTTGATTGGTCATTAATTTTATCCTCATTCTTGATCGGTGATTAATTTTATCGTAAGTATTTCATCTTCTTGGTGGACCTTTTCCATGGCTCTCGCCCCGTGTGCTGCACGGGCCCCCTACCTTGTAAACAACGGCGCTGCAGGGACGCACTCCGCCTGCTCGCCGAGAGGACAGGGTCCCTGGCCACCCTGGCGGAGGGCCTGTCCACGGCGCAGGCGGCGTCTGCGGACCGAATCAAGCGACTGCAGGTGTGGGTGGTAGTGGTATTAGTGAATTGAGACCATATTAGTCATATGCACACAGGTACGGTGTGCTATGCTGTGTGGCGGTAGGGTGGCAGTGTGGCTGCTGGCAGCCAGAATGGTGGCAGTCTGGCCCGTAGACTAGCAGCTGCTACACAACGAATGGCATGACACATGAGTGCCCTCAAGGATGCCTTTGACGAGGGCAAAGGCGGCTTCGGCGGAATTTGATGCTTTTGTCCCGGTGTGGCACGACCCACCGGAGAAACACCGGTACAGGCACCAGCTTTATCTTTCAGTTACCAGCTTGTATTTATTGCTTCCTTCCGCCAGCATAGGAGCCATGATGACAACGCTGGCAGCCCCCCCTCTTGTGCTTTGCCTTCTTTTAAAACAGCGGTTTACCTCTGTCACCTTTCGGGATGTTTCCCACCCTCCATATCCCCCCCCCCCCCTCGCACAGGGCGAGGCGGCCCACCTGGCAGCCCGGTGCGACGTCCTGCACACGGCGCAGGCGAGCACGCTGGACACAGGGACCATCGTCGGGGCGGGCGCCGCCGTGTCGCTCGCGTGCGTGGCGGCCGCACGCGTGGCGTCGACTAGAAGTAAGCAGCACGTGGAAGGATGCATGGCCGTTGGTTGGAACCGTGAAGATTGCAAGGCAGGTTGTGGCTGTCGGAGTATTGTGGACCTGAAGGAAGCAACACCCGTGGCCAACATGGGGGCCCGTAGCTGGTCTTATTGTACACGGAATGCGGGGTAGGTAGGAACGGTGGGGTAGTGGGTCTTCAAGTTGTCGACAGATGAAATAGCATGTTCGCCCAGTTTTGCCCTTATAGGCGCCTGGCTCTCTCCTTCCGAGCTTTTTTTTTAAGAAATCTTCATGTCGCCCGCATCCCCTTGGCCACGGCTCCATTGTCCTGCCACCCGCCCCTGTGCGCAGTCCCCCTGCTCACGGTGCCCCTCGCGTTGATGGCGGTGGCGGGCGTGGGCGCGGGCGCGGGCGCGGCGGGTATGACCATGAGCGCCGCCAACGACTTGGAGACCTGCAAGGCAAAGGCGCGCAGGTGAGCCGCCGTCTTCTTGCTCTGTATAAGTGCATTTGTTTAATGCCACCTGGGTAGATGATCACGCAGCTTCTTAAGAAATCAGTTTTGATTTAGTTTTCAAATTAATTTGAAATTACTGCCTCGTGATTATTGGGAGCATTAGCTGTGCGGAGCACAGCACTGGCTGGTAAGCGCAGGGAGGTGTGGGATGTGGACGTGTGGAGGTTTGGAGATGAGGAGATGAGGAGGTGAGGAGGTGAGGAGATGAGGAGATGAGGAGATGAGGAGATGAGGAGATGAGGAGATGAGGAGATGAGGAGATGAGGAGATGAGGAGGTGAGGAGGTGAGGAGGTGAGGAGGTGAGGAGGTGAGGAGGTGAGGAGGTGAGGAGGTGAGGAGGTGAGGAGGTGAGGAGGTGAGGAGGTGAGGAGGTGAGGAGGTGAGGAGGTGAGGAGGTGAGGAGGTGAGGAGGTGAGGAGGTGAGGAGGTGAGGAGGTGAGGAGGTGAGGAGGTGAGGAGGTGAGGAGGTGAGGAGGTGAGGAGGTGAGGAGGTGAGGAGGTGAGGAGGTGAGGAGGTGAGGAGGTGAGGAGGTGAGGAGGTGAGGAGGTGAGGAGGTGAGGAGGTGAGGAGGTGAGGAGGTGAGGCGATGAGGCGATGAGGCGATGAGGCGATGAGGCGATGAGGCGATGAGGCGATGAGGCGATGAGGCGATGAGGCGATGAGGGGGAGAGGGGAGAGGGGGAGAGGGGAGAGGGGGAGAGGGGGAGAGGGGAGAGGGGGAGAGGGGGAGGGGGAGAGGGGAGAGGGGAGAGGGGAGAGGGGAGAGGGGAGAGGGGAGAGGGGAGAGGGGGAGAGGGGAGAGGGGAGAGGGGGAGAGGGGAGAGGGGGAGAGGGGAGAGGGGAGGGGGGAGGGGGGAGGGGAGGGGGGGGGGGAGGGGGAGGGGGAGGGGGAGGGAGGGGGGGGAGGGGGGGGAGGGGGGGGGGGGGAGGGGGGAGGGGGGGGAGGGGGGGAGGGGGGGAGGGGGGGGAGGGGGGGAGGGGGGGGGGGGGAGGGGGGGAGGGGGGGGGAGGGAGGGGAGGGGGGGAGGGGGGGAGGGGGGGAGGGGGGGAGGGGGGAGGGGGGGGGAGGGGGGGGGGGGGGGGAGGGGGGGGGGGGGGGGGAGGGGGGGGAGGGGGGGGGGGGGGGGGGGGGAGGGGGGGGAGGGGGGGGGAGGGGAGGGGGGGGAGGGGGGGAGGGGGGGGGGGGGGGAGGGGGGGGGAGGGGGGGAGGGGGGGGAGGGGGGGGAGGGGGGGGGGGAGGGGGGGGGGGGGGCGGGGGCGAGGGGGCGAGGGGGCGGGGGGCGCGGGGCGCGGGGGGCGCGGGGCGCGGGGGCGCGGGGGCGCGGGGGCGCGGGGGCGCGGCGGGCGCGGGGGCGCGGGCGCGGGGCGCGGGGCGCGGGGGCGCGGGGGCGCGGGCGCGGGGCGCGGGGCGGGGGCGGGGGCGGGGGCGCGGGGGCGCGGGGCGCGGGGGCGGGGGGCGGCGGCGGGGCGGGGGCGGGGGGGCGGGGGGAGGGAGGGGGGGGGAGGCGGGGGCGGGGGGCGGCGAGGGGGGGGGGGGGCGGGGGCGGGAGGGCGGGGAGGAGGGCGGGGGGAGGGAGGGCGGGGGGGAGGGCGGGTGGGAGGGCGGGCGGGAGGGCGGGCGAAGGGCGGGAGGGGCGAGGGGGCGAGGGGGCGAGGGGGCGAGGGGCGAGGGGCGAGGGGCGAGGGGCGAGGGCGAGAGGGGGCGGGGCGAGGGGCGAGGGGCGAGGGGCGAGGGGGCGAGGGGGGGAGGGGGGGGGCGGGGCGGGCGGGCGGGGGCGGGGGGGCGGGGGGGCGGGGGCGGGGGGGCGGGGGGCGGGGCGGGGGGGCGGGGGGCGGGGGGGCGAGGGGGCGGTCGGGCGGGGCGGGGGGCGGGCGGGCGGCGGGCGGGCGGGCGGGCGGGCGGGCGGGAGGGAGGGAGGAGGGAGGGAGGGAGGGAGGGAGGGAGGGAGGGAGGGAGGGAGGGAGGGAGGGAGGGAGGGAGGGAGGAGGGAGGGAGGGAGGGAGGGAGGGAGGGAGGAGGAGGGAGGGAGGGAGGAGGGAGGGAGGGAGGGAGGGAGGGAGGGAGGGAGGGGGGGATACGTTGAGATTAGGAGATGGGGAGATGTGGCGATGAGAGAGTAGCAGATGAGAAGAGGAGCAGATTTAAGGTGGGAGATGTGGGACACGGAGGCGTGATGGAGATTGGACCCACTGGGGGAAAGGGGAACCCTTGGCTTCGGCTCACCCTCGATACTCTCACCTGCGCGTTCAGGAACCGTTCTACTCTCACATGCACTAGGACGGTCGTTGGGGCATTTAGGCGGCACTCATCGGGGCACCGCGGTCCTTGAACTCTCAACAATGACGGCCGACGCAGGCTTGCACGATAGGCACCTAAGTTCGATTGGGCCGCGAGGAAATGTTTCCGACAAAGGTGCCATATTGGAACAGGGTTATGGCTGAGTGGCCCCATGCTTGAATAAGCCACGATATGTGCTGTCATGACATGCTGTACTTCTTGTCTTGTTGCATGAGCCCTGGCATCCCTTGCTATGTCAGTTAACCATTTTTTATCATGAACTGTCCACATACTCTCTCTCTCTCTCTCTCTCTCTCTCTCTCTCTCTCTCTCTCTCTCTCTCTCTCTCTCTCTCTCTCTCTCTCTCTCTCCCTCTCTCTCTCTCTCTCACACATACACACACAAACGCTCTCTCTCTCTCTCTCTCTCTCTCTCTCTCTCTCTCTCTCTCTCTCTCTCTCTCTCTCTCTCTCTCTCTCTCTCTCTCTCTCTCTCTCTCTCTCTCTCTCCTCTCTCTCTCTCTCTGTATATATATACATATGAGCACGCGCTTGCTCCCTTTTTCCATCATCCGTGGCTGGCTGACCTCTGTTCTCTGTTACATATATTTTCAATAGGAAGAGGATGCACGTGCTTGTAGAATATTTGGGGGGCAGTCTGGCATTCGTGCTGGTTATTATGACTTACCCACCCAGACGTGCACTCCTTCTCTATCGCCCATGGCAGGCTGGCATCCGTGCTGGGTGACATCATCGGCCTCATGCAGAGCCGCGCGTCCGCATTCCTGTGCCTTAACGACGACCTGACCAGCGTGGCCGTGCAGGCCGTCACGGTACGTGCCCGCATCCGCGACCCAGGACTATCTTATTTTTCCCAATCTTGGTATTTTTCGTTTCAAGGGGGCTGCCCTTGCAAAGCATGGACAGCATCTGGCCTCTTTTCTGCACCCAGGGTGTCCTCCCAGCGTGGCACGTCCACCATGCCTTCCCACTAGACCAGTGGGCCACCCACTCGACCAGCAGTCCACCTACGTGCTGCATGGAACAAGCACGTATGCAACGAGTGTTGCGTGCTAGTAGGTAGCGCCCATCCACTGCAGTGTTCACCACTTGGATGTGGTCGTACTGCCCGTTTCCCACGATCCTAAGCTTGCCTATCTATCCTTCCTCCTATGTATCCCTCCCTCTTCCTGAACTTGCCTATGTATCCTTCCTTTTATGTATCCCCCCTTCCTCCTGAACTTGCCTATCACTGTCCGCTGTCTGTACGTTGGACCTCCCACGATCGTGATGTGAGCCCCCCACCTCGGCCTTTCAATGTTTGTGTTGCCTCCAAACCCCTCGCTCCATGTTTGTCTGTTTTCTAACCTCCACTTTGATCCGCTGGCCTACACCCCCCTCATGCGTCCACATCCCTTGTGCCTGCATCGTGCCATCAAGCTGCTGTCCTTTTCCCCCCAAATCATCTTGGCCAAGGAACCTTGTGGCCCGTGTTTTGTGTCCTCAACCTCCACCCCCCTTGGCCCGCTTAGTGTGTTTGGAGCCTTTGATCTCACTGGTCGCCCCGCATTGTGGCATGTCCTCGCTCTCCTCCCCCCCGCTGGCCCGCCAGATCACCAGCATACCCGCCAACGGCAGCCCCGAGAGCCGTGCGGCCACCGCCACCGCGCTGGCACACCTGCGCGAGGCGCTGGCGTCTGTCCCCACGCGCTGCAAGCACATGTCGCGCCACTCGGCATTCTCCGCACTGGCCGACCTGTGACGGACGGGGGAAAGCAATCGGAGGAGACGCTGGCAAGCCTGTCACGGGGGAAAGGACAACAACGGTGGGCACTGGCCGATATGGGAGGGGGGAATGTGAGCAGAAAGGGAGCGCTGTGAAGCAGAAAGGGGGTGCTGCGATGGTCGAAAGCAACCCGCGGTGGGCGATGCGTGCCATTGCCAAACTGTGATGGGGGGAAGGAAACCAAAGGTGTGCGCCAGTCGAGCCGTTGTGATGGGCTCCCTTTCACCTGTGGCAGGGGGGAGGGGACACAAATGGTCGTCATCGCTGGCCGACCTGTGCGTGGCCGGCAATTATAGGGAAGTGGGTGCCAACGTAGCTTCTATGTGAGCTTCTGTGTCATACAGCCATTGCCATGTCATTTAGCCAGGGAGAGCAAGGACGATGTCTGTTCAGGACAGCAGGAAAGCATCTATTTCAAGCCCGGTGGTGGTGCCTTTGGCGGCGGCGCTGCTGGTGAGATGAGCCGGGGAGGTGTGTATTTTTGCTATGGCACTTGGGTACAAGTACAACTGCATATGTTGGGATGCATCTAGTTTGCAGTAAGATCGGAAAATTTTGCCGAACCAATGGAATGGCTGACCATCTCCCCCAGGCCAACGGAAGCAGTATTTTTAGCCCCCATCTTACTGCCGTCCCTATGTCACGGTGACATCATGACGGCCCGAGAAGAAACTGGGTCAGGGGCATACGTCCGCGTAATGTGCAAGCGAGTAACATGAACTGACCTTCATGATGCGTCCTAGCCAGCGTAAAAGGATTGAAGTCTCCATTCCTGCCAGCATCTTGATTTGATTAATTGTGTATACCAGAAACAATCTGTATATATAGTAGTAAGAGTCAAATAAAACATGCTCCTGCCGCAAACATAACATTCATGCGTCACCATGCACAGCCAGGTATGCGCTGAACCACCGTCGGTGGTGCACGCACTGGATCGATCTGATTATGAGTTAATTAATTAATTAATATATACATCCACACATCTCTTATTAGCGTTGCTTTTGTTTATTTTTAACCCGTGTTTTTTTACAACGCGATACATCGCGTTGTAGGGTTAGAACGCGTTGTATCGCGTTGTAATCCAGATGACACGTGGCAAACCTATTAAACATGCGATTTTTGGTCTGAAACTTTCAAAATAGGTCAGAAACATCTCATAGAATTCAAGAAAAAATCCTGGTATTTTTGGTATTTTTTTTGTGACAGCTGCAAACAAATATACGTACCACTGAAATCAGGCATTTTCGCGGGACGAAGGTGAAGACGAAGGCGATGGCGGCAGGTAGATCTCGCCAGTTTTCGCGCGAATTTCAGTGGCTGTTGGGTAGCACGACCATGATGATGCGTTCAAAGGTTGATAATTAGGTTTCTACGAGTTTGTTGAGGTACTGGGGCAAAGGAAACGTAGTTTTTTCCAGTTTCTCACACAACTTTCATGCGGAAAACCTGGAAACCGGCATACATATTATTACGTCAAGACTCGGGTCTGCTGCGGCACCATGCTTGGTATTTCCATGGTGTTTCGACTTCTTAACACATGTTTATTTATTCCGAAAGCCCGGACTCTCGGCTAAACCGAGATTTGTGCAGACTTTTATTGGGTAGCTCCGGGCATGATGGTGCCTGCAAATAGCGTAAGGCGTGACCGTGGCTATTGCTACGGTATGCTGTATTTTCCTGGAAATGGCCTCTGCCACCGGCTCAATAGTGCTTGCGGGCGTAAGTATATCGTGATTCTACCTAGTTTCTGCCAGTTTTCCACTTATTTGTACCGACCTCTGCCCAGCCTCTCTAAGACCGCCATCCTACTCGACGTTGCTTGCATGTCAGCCATAGCAGGTTGCAGTTGTGCAGTATTTAGGTGCTGTATACGTCGTTTGAGCACCGCATCCACTCTCTCTCCCGTCTTTGGACTGCCATGCAGGACAAGACGCGGTGGAAGAAGATTGTCAAGGCGCACACGCCCGACCCTGTGGGCAAGCCACCTCCCCCCAAGCGGAGGAGGCGTTTTGATGAGTAGTGCAGTTAGGATTTTCTAGATAGAGTTAGGATAGTTCGATCACGCGGCTTCCTCCACCCCATCCATCATGAAATATGTGCTACATGACCTCCCCACGGAGGCATGTTATAATTTAATTTAATTTAATTTTAATACGTCGTCAAGCCGTGCATATATCGTGAGGATTGGATGTTGATGGTTTATACTGCGTTGATTGTGCAAGAAGATCAGCTGGGTGCCCATAATTAATTAATTATCAACATCACTCCGTTGGGAGTAGATGTAGCACATAGCCCTGAGAAGGGGCATATGGCTTTTAATACATTCTAGGCTACTTCATGCAAGGGTGGGAATGTAAGCTACCCCTGCTCTAGGTGCATGCACCAGGGCACCCGCACCCTCATATGGTCTATCACGCTATGCCCGGGTAAGGGGGGAGCATGCCTGTGAGGGGGAAGATCATCATGGCTATACAAAAACTAGAGCGTGGCATCTCAGCAGAGAGAAGCTCTCTGCATGGGCACAGCATTACTAAATAAAACTAGGCATCGTCTGGAGTGTGGCTCATCATAGGCACACATGTACATGATTAAGTAAAGCGCGTGGCTTAGCTGGAATAGGGCCTCTAGGAGGCGTACATGTACATGGCCACGGTCTATCTATTCTACATGCTACTACTGCTGTATTCCCCTAAGCTGGGGCGTCTGGAGTCGCTGGGGCCGCGGGGGTCGCCTGCCAGGGCTTGTGGCCGACGTAGATCTATGGCCGCCCCCTTCCAGTACACCGGCCGGCTGCCCCGCCTTGGTCTGCCGGAGCTGGAGGTAGGTCGGCCATAGCTCCCGTCGCCGTTGTTGCTGCGCCAGGGTCATTTCGTCATCAAGGGTGAAGAGAGTCTTCTCGAGCCGCTTGCGGCGTCTGAGAAAAGAAATTTTGTCCGCCGGGGTCTTTAAGGTGAGAAGGAGCGGGGGCGGCCCTGCCTTACCCCGCGCGCGGGGAAGGCGGTGGGCGGCCAGCTCGATCTCACCAGTAAGGCCCATGCGATCAAGGATTTCTCTCTCAAAAGCACGCGCAAGCTTTTCGGAATTCTCACCTTCCTCCATCTTGAGATTCTTGACAATGACGTTGAGGCTGCGCTTGGCGAGCTCGGCCTCCTCGCGGAGGTCAAGCGTCTGCCGTTGAAGCTGGGCTGCGACGGCGGAGGTGGTGGAGGTGGTGTGTTGCTTAAGCATGTCCGCCCAGGTGGTGATGGGAGGAGCATCGCCGGCCAGGCCAGCCGCCCGGGCTGGCTTGGCGGCAATGTCCTTCACCGCCTGGGCGGTGAGGCCTGCGGTGTTCTGCAGAACCTCGATAGCTATGGCGTTGTCCTTAAGACGCTGGTCGATGTCGCGGAGCTGGGCGGTGATGGAGTCGATCGGTGGAGGCGGAGGGAGGGGGGGGGGTGGAGGCGAGGAGGGCGGCGGTGGCGGTGGGGATGGTGGGGAGCTCAGCAGCCAGCGTGCCGCCAAGTGCCGCCACATCTGCAGCAATGGGCGTCACGTGCTGTGAGAGGGCGGCGTGGAGGTGGTGGACGAAGGTTGATTCGGTAATGGGGGCGGGGTGCAGAAGGTCCTCGGCCGAGCGCTTAGTGAGGGTAAAGAGAGCTGCGAGCTGAAGGCGGGGGCGAGACCAGCCGGCCAGGTTGGTGTCGACGCGGTCTGAGACGCAGTGGGAAAACCGGCCGCGTCAACTCCGTTGCGAAAAAAGTGGGTGTTGGAATGGAGTTGCTGGCACAGGGCCAGCAGTGAGGCGTGTGACCCGTAAAACACGAGCTCCAGTATCTTGATGGGTGGCATGTCGAAAAAGGCAGGCCTGTTGACGTCGAAGGTGGCAAAGAGCCTGTCGACGTCAAAATCACGCTCAGACCAGCCAGGTTCGCCTGGGCGACTGCGCTTTGGGTCAGGCGATGCAGAGGGCGAGGAGAGCCCGGGAGGGTTCTGGGCGACCACCAGTGCACGACTATAGTGTCACCACCGCCTTCCGGCCCTGCTGGCGAAGCTGCAGCCGTAGCTGCAGACGTATTTTCAGTGCCGAGCGCAGCCGTCAGGCTGCGTTGCGTCGATGGGCGTTTGCTCATCGTATATTGCGTAATAGCGTCGGAAAATTATATCAGCATGTGCGTCTTAGAAAGACGAAGCGATTGTGATATTCACGACTAAATTCGGTGCTCAAACGTGAAAGTTATGAGCGCCGCCGTCAGCCATGGCTACCTCGTGGCTCGTGGCTGACTTACTTACTTGGGGGTGGCATGCATGCCTATGCGCATGACACGCAAGTACTTACTTGCAAAATTAGCCATGCTGCTTTCAAACACACCAAAGAGACATCGACTTCACACGTACGACCGTGCAAATGCAAATAATATACATTCTGATTTGGCACGCCGCAAATAATATATATAGCTCTCTCTAGATGAAAAACCATAACACGTGCTCGCGCCTCCATATGAAGATGGCCAGTGTTGTAATTTTGAAGATATGTCTAAGCCCAAGCCTGGCTGTGCAAGCCTAGCTGTGCAAGCCTGGCTGTGCAAGCCTGGCTGTGCAAGCCTGGCTGTGCAAGCCTGGCTGCGCATGTATGCAATGAAGTAGACAAGTCGATAAAAGCGTTGGCTGGAACAAAATGTCGATCATTCACATCCAGCAAGATCATGCTGCCCTTGCATGATAGACATTGCATGTGGACCTTGCATGATAGACATGTTTACACTAAATAGAAAGGCAGTGGCACAAGCTCATAACAGCCAGTAGTGCAGCGCAATTTTACCGGCACAGTAGCTGATGAGCTATGGTCACTACCAGCACTGTTTAAAAGCTAGCTACTAGCTTTCTAAAATCCTTGACGCTAACTACTAGCTTTCTAAAATCCTTGACGGCTTATGACATACGGGCCGGAGTGCAGCTCATCAAAGAAGTACGCCAAACACTTGCACGCATCTGCGACGCTGTTCGGGGTGAACAGATGGCCACTATATACAGGGGCCGCCAGGGACGGTGGCTGGTGACGCGTTGCAGAACTGGGCTCGCTCCAGCTCTGCGACTGTAGCATCTGCAACTTGAACACCGCGTTGTCCTTTGACACCGCGATGACCAGCAGCGGCCCTGAGACAAGGCCTGCCGTTGACATGGGCGGGGTGCTACGGGCTGAGCTCGCGTTGGCACTGCTGCCTTCTCCCAAGGACGCGCTGCCTAACGAGGTGGTGTTGCCTGGCGTCTTTGTGGCATTGTTGTTTCCCTTGCTGCCACCACTGGTGGTGATGCCAGCACCCACCAAGCGCAGGAAGTCTTTCGCCTGCACATGCATCCATGGTGGCAGTCAGATTGATGGGAGGGACAGCCTGGGTCATCACGCTTGGGGTGACCTGTAACGCGTTGAGACCGCTGCATATGCTGGCAGCTCAGCCAGGCGCGAGCAGGCAAATGAGCTTGGCATTGAGGACCTTTCAAAAATACCTCATTGATGTCAAGACGTGCACAGTTGATACATGGACAGACAAGAATCTCAATCAGTGCGCGGATATGGGTGGCAGTCCGAGGGGCCGGTGCGACCATCGTCCATCCCTCCCTCTAACGTGGGGCTGCTACCGCAAGGCATCGCATGCCCAAGCTTTCCACAGCGCATGGATACTGCTCGAAAAAGTTGTTTGCTCATGAAAACGGTTCGAGTAATCTGATCTTTCATCTGTACTCCTTTCACCTTTCATCTGTACTCAACATATCACACAACATATCACACAACATACCCGGTGGAAAGCGACCAGTCCCCGCCAGGCCCACCGGCTCTCCGGACTATCTAGTGTTATTGTAACCAGCCATCGCTATCCTAGTAAACCATTATTCTGGCAAGCATCTTCTCTTCATCCCCGTCTACTGTTATAAACCATGATCCCTGCGAGCATCTTCTGTCATCCCCCATGGGATCTGATCTACTAGCACCCAGCTAACTGCTCCGCCAACTTGACCCCGCATCCTGCTCCCCTGCAAGGACGCCCCTGGTATCAGTCAGACAGCCTGGTACATTGAGGTTGCCGCCTGCTATTAGAGCAGATGCTTATGCTTCGTGACATCAAGCGCGTAGCCATTGAGAAAGAGAATTCCCCCCCTCCCCCCCCTGGAAGTCACCATGATCCAACAGCCAAGCCAGCAGCTACAGCCTCCCCACCACGTCCTTCGATCCAGTATTAGGTCCAACAAGGGCAAGTGCTAGAAAGTGCTAGAAAGTGCTAGAAAGTGCTAGAAAGTGCTAGAAAGTGCTAGAAAGTGCTAGAAAGTGCTAGAAAGTGCTAGAAAGTGCTAGAAAGTGCTAGAAAGTGCTAGAAATGGCTAGAAATGGCTAGAAATGGCTAGAAAGGGCTAGCAAGGGGTAGCAAGGGGTAGAAATGCCTGGAAATGGCTAGAAATGGCTAGAAATGGCTAGAAATGGCTAGAAATGGCTAGAAATGGCTAGAAATGGCTAGCAAGGGGTAGAATTGCTAGCAATTGCTAGCAATTGCTAGCAATGGCTAGCAATGGCTAGCAATGGCTAGCAATGGCTAGCAATGGCTAGAAATGGCTAGAAATGGCTAGAAATGGCTAGAAGTGGCTAGAAGTGGGTAGAAGTGGCTCGATGGTAGTCAAACGCTTAAGGAGGGTGAAACGAGGTGACCCCCCAAGGGTCCCTCAAAATGAAACCACCTGCCGCCACGCGCTCACCTGCTCTTCGGACAGCTGCAGCAGCCGCATGGCCGCCAGCTGGAACCCCCCGCAGCGCAGCACCTCGAGTGTGTCGGCCACGGTGGCTAATTCCAGCGACCGGGGGAAGCGCAACATCACCCATGACACCTGCAGCAGGCCGCCAGATGGCAACCGGGGGGGAGCCACCGCGTTGCCCGGCCTCATGCCGGTGCTGCCATCTGCCCCCTTGCCCTCCTGCTCCCTGGCGACACACATGCGCACCTGGCCCGGAAAACATGCAGCCGGTCCCCCTCCTGTGCTGCGACCACTGCCCGCCGTGCCCACGCCACCCGAAGAAGTCTTCCAACTCGCGACGATGGAGTCCCCTGGATAGACATTCCTTGTTGAACACGCTCCATGTGCAGTGAGAGGGATGGCGCTGGTCGCCGTGTCTAGCCCCGCAGTAGCCTCATTGTAGCCTGGTGCCCCCCCCTGATCCGCCAGCTCGGGGAACACGCGTTCCACCACGCTGCGTGCGGCAGCATAAGTGAGTGTGGCACGAATGCCGTCGCAGTCCATTCCCCCCCCCGCGTCGGGTCCTTCCCCCTTGAGCATATTGCGCAGCCGAAGGAGGCCTTGGCGCCGCCGCAGGCAGACAAAAATGAGCGGGGCGTTACTGTCCGCTGGCGATCGCGGCGGTGACGAGGCACCTCCCTCGAGAGTGTCTCGACCCGGATGGCCTGCCGAGGGCCCACCAAGGCCCAGCTGGCCTGTGGACGCATAACCAAAGGCAGGGGGCACCATCAGTGAAGGCAATGCGGAGGTCTCGGCGGACAATGGGACAAGAGCGCTAGTCATGAGGTCCTCTTGCTCACGCTCGTCATCTCCGCTACGCGAGTTCCCCATGCCGGCACTACCGATGCTCGTGCCACTCGCGTCCACCTGGCGTCGCCCCGTCGCCCGCCCCATCGTCATGCCCGCCAGCGCGAACCCCGCGTGATCTGACAGCCGTAACAACTGCTCCAGCCGGCCACGCGCCGCGGACGCCAGAGTCAGCGACACCACGGCGTGCTGCGGTGCGTGGCTGCGGGGGAGGTGGGTCAGCAGGGGCGCGCCAGCTGGCAGCGGCGGGTAGTAGGCCGCCAGCGCGCGGGTCCCTGGCTCTTCCATCAGGTCTTGCTCGGAGAACACGGCCGCCATCTGAGGAGTTGGGGAAGTTGGGGGTCGGGGGTCGCACGGATGCAACAAGTTTTCTCCTTCAACCGAACCGTGTAGGGCTCATAGTAGTATAGCCACAGCGGGGTTGGGGCCGGGGGTGAGGCTCGGGGTGGGCATAAGGCTAGCGGTGGGGTTGGCGTTGGGGGAAGGGGAAAGAGCAGTGTATACGGTTTCTCAAGGCAGCCCCTAGGAGAGGGCAGGTCACGGCCACACAAGGTCACCAGCAGAAACGTGACACAGAATACATGCCTCTATTACAGAGAAAGGTGGCCGATGGAGAACAGAAAGGAAGCTGAGGGATGGAGAGAAGGTAGGATGCCCGCTCCTTATGACTCTTCCAGTAGACTACATCGATTGAGACCAGCTATACTGTGGCACGCCAACGCCACGTGGTTGAAGGGCAGCTTGCAAGAGATGGCATAGCACCAGTGTAGCATCTCTACGCACGCGATGTGGGCAACATCAGGCACTGTGGCTGCCCGTGCGAGCGACGAGCAAGGGCAAAACCGCTTCCTGGCTGTTCACATCAGAGTAGAAACAGCCAACGACCAGCAAACAACACGCAGGATTGCTCCATCATGCCTGCCATGCATACGCCGGCGGCTCCATCATGCCTGCCATGCATACGCCGGCGGCTCCATCATGCCTGCCATGCATACGCCGGCGGCTCCATCATGCCTGCCATGCATACGCCGGAGGCTCCATCATGCCTCCCATGCATACGCCGGCGGCTCCATCATGCCTGCCATGCATACGCCGGCGGCTCCCACCCGTGCCCGTACGACACACCTGGCTTCCGCGGCTTATGCCACGAGACTTTGCAAGGGGGACCCTCTAATCACAACAGGCTGAATACGAAGCTAACCGTCCAATCTGCAGCTTGTGAGATGGACTAACTATGCTAACTA
Source organism: Mesostigma viride (assembly GCA_009746045.1). Classification (NCBI taxonomy): domain Eukaryota; kingdom Viridiplantae; phylum Streptophyta; class Mesostigmatophyceae; order Mesostigmatales; family Mesostigmataceae; genus Mesostigma; species Mesostigma viride. The sequence continues at coordinate 2,742,020 of RPFO01000082.1, read as the reverse complement.
CCAATCCTAACTACATATCTTAACCATCCATATAGTAGTTCCCAACTATGTATATGGCCTACGGTTGGATGTCACTGATCCAGGGATCCCTACCCACCTGCTTCAGCGCCGCCGCTCCACTGGCCGCTGCCACCATGGCCACCCGCTCGTTTGCGGTGCCCGATGACAGAATCAGCGAGGCGGCGCACACGCGTGGAAACTCCCGTGCCACCGCCCGGCACAGCCGCACGACATCCCTCCCCCGCAGCGCCAGCAGCGCCACCGGGCACGAGCGCAGCACCGGTGCTGCATCCGAGGCCCCACTTCTACCTTGGCCCGGCATGTCGCTGCCCCCCTCGTGATCCCCCTTGTCCCCATGGGCGTGCTGATGCTGGCCCACGCCCCGATCTCTAGCTGCGCCGCCCTGCTGGTGCCGAGACGCGCCACCGGGGCCGCCCGCACCAGCATTATCACTGCCTCGTCTCCGGCCACTCAACGGGCTCACAGGGGACAAGGGGCTGGGACCCTCATAGCGACCCTTGTGGTCGTAGTGATGCGATGAATCCTGCCCGTCCCTCGCCCGCATGCCCCCCCGCCCCCCCCACGGGAATCCCCCAAGCCCGCCACCCGCACGGTCGGCCCCACGCGCCACCCACGCCGGCGGGGGGACCCTGGGGGCGTCCCTGCGGGGGACGACCCCCCCTTCCCTTGCCCTGATGCGAACAGGGGCACGAGCGCGTGGGGTAGTCGGTGGAGCAGCCGGAAGCCAAGGCATTCCAACGCCAGTGCGCGCGTCCCGTTGATGGGATGGGCGGACCACACACTGTTTGCGCTGTTGCGGGGAGTATCCCAAGAAGGGGGCGCCCCCGATGGGCTCCGCCGCTCATCCCATCCGCCCCGAGGCTCCTGCCCCCAGGGCCCCCTGGTGTCTACCGGGCCAGGCGCGTGCGCGTCTTCTTGCGATGGCGTGGGTGGTTGTCCCAGGAGCATCCGCAGGCCGTGCGCGATGGCCGCGGTGGATGTGCTGGCGATGGCCACACACGTGACCTGCACGCGATGATAAAGGATGGCGCAGCAGCAACAATGAAACAATAGAAAACAACAGGAAGCCGCACCAGCCAAGTGAACCAGCCATACAGGACACACACCAACAAATGAGACATGCACCGCGGGAACAAGCAGCAGGAGGGCCGCGCAGGAGCAGGACCAGTGACAGGCGGCAATGGGAAGGAGCACGTGTTCGTTTTCAGATGCCTTCACATGTGCTTGTTGTCACATGCTTTCACAATCCAGCCGTCGGTCAGCAACAACTCCCCCCCCCCCCCGCCCCCCCCCCCCGCGATACGCGACAGAATTTGAGGCGGCTTCTTGACACGGTACATCCACCTTCCACCCACCCACCCACCCATCATGCTGCCACTCCCACGCACGGGCCGCCCCTTCATCCCTCCGTACAAAACTCCTTTGAGGTTTAAGATTCTCAGGTTTAAGATCCTGAGACCCTGGATTTTGGAATTTCTGTTTTATTGCAGGGCTGGTTTTGGCAAAAAGATCTTACAGCAGGCACCAAAGGCTGGTAAGTAGCGGTCAGTGGTACGCGAGGAGTGGGTTTGTGCTGACCTCATGTTTAACATTGTCAAACCTGGATTCGATTTCAGATTTAAGATCGCAGACCTGGGTCGGTCGGACCCCATTCAAAAACCTGAAAGGGGGGGTGTACTCAACCAGAAACAGTTTTCCCTCATGCATCTGCCCATCAGACAGGCTATATGTTGACCCAGGCTGGCCTCTGACATCACAATCGTGTTCACAAATCATGCCTCTCCGCTCCACCACAACCCATGCCATCCACAACATGAGAACGCAGCAGGCCCCACTCCCCTGCTGTAACCCTCCCTGCCACCTCGCCATCCAAGGAGGCACGAGGGCGGGTCACGTTACCTGCTCCGCGCCCTCCTCGTCCACCATAACGCCGTCGCCGTCACCGTCTCCCTCCCAGCCATCGTTCCCCACGCGCCCTCCGTGCGGAGCAGACGCACCAACAGGAGTGTATACTGGCAGCCGGAACAACGATGCCGCGCACGCCTGCCACGCGGCCGCACACGCCTGTGTCGGGGCCACCCAGGCCACCACCCTGGGGCTTGCCGCATCCCTCGCGCCCACGCCTGCCATGCCCGTTGTGCCAGTTGCAAGCGCGCGGCTTTTGTTAGCGTCCGGACCGAGAGTGTCCAGTTGGACATCGTCCAAATCCAGTGGATCATTCGCCGTTCTCTCCGTGACGCCGACAGCTGGCGGTGGCTCGACGGGGGACTCGCCTGCTTGGCGAGTATGGACATTGGCGTCGGCATCGACAGTGGCATGCTTTCCCACAGCGGTACTGCTCGCACTGGCACGGACTACATTCGTAGAGGCGCTTGCATGGATCACGTCTGGCAGCAGCCAGCACAGCCGCTCCACCAGCGCCACCGCGTGAGCCACCGCTTCTTCCTTCTCCAAACGCAGCAAGAGGGGCCGCGGCGCCAACCGTGGTAATACCGGCGCGCCGCCACCAATACGGTCCCCACCGCCACCATTCCCCGCAAGGCCTCCCTGACAGCGCCCGGGCGGAACCCACTCGCTGCCCTCGCTAGGAACTGCTGTGTTTTTCGGCATCCCTGCATCCCCGCATCCCCCTGGCATCCTCCCATCCTCCCCATGTGTGCCGGCTCTGCCCTCCGGCGCCTCCGCCCCCCCTTCCCCTTGCTGGAAGGAGGGAAAAAAAGCTTCCGCATCCCCGTCCCCTCCCTCGCGACGGAGCCGCAGCACAGCGGCCCCAAGCTGCTGCCACTGCTCTGCTGGCACGCGCGCGGCCCCCGTTACGCTGTACCCCATCGCGTCGCACGCGGCCGCCACCTGCCCCAGGAGGGGCGAGGGCACCCCAGGGACCAGCGCCAGAAACGTGGTCTCCCACATGGCGCAGTGCAGCAACCGCAGGGGGGCGCCCAGGGAGGCTGGTGCGCTCTGCTTCCCCTGGGATGCGTCGTGCGCGCCGCCCGAGGGGTTCCCCTTTCCTTGCTGAGTTGTCGTAGAACGGGATGTGCTGCCATCCGTCACCTCCCCCTCGTCCCATCCCGGCCCAGGACTTTCTCCCCGGCTTGTGGGTGAACATGCTTCCTGCCGGCCAGAGGAAGCTTGCCCGGGGCCACCCCCATCGGCATGCTCGGCGGGGCGGGCCAGGAGGGTGTCTGGGTCCCACCCAGGGGGCAGCTGCATGGGAAGGTTCTCCCCCCTGGGCACCGCCTGCGACGACGAGGGTGTGTCGCCCACATCTGCATCATCGGCAACCACATCACTCTCTTCGTCATCACCATCGACAACGACACGCCCTTCCCCGCCGTGGCCTGAAGATCCGCCGCCGCGCGCATAACCAGCAGCAGTGCTTGCGTTGCTGGGTGGTGTTGTCCACGTGCTGGCGCCCGCATGACTGTCCAGCCGACCCCCGAACCAGAAGGCCACCTCGCGGGACGCCCGTTCCGGCAGCCTCGTGCAGCTCAACAGGCATTTGTCGCGGGAGGTCCCGAAGATAGCTCGCAAAGAGGCTGGGTCCGTCACGCGGGCCAACTGGGGGTCACTCGGCCCCACCGCCGCCAGCCATGCCTGGACGGCCGCACGCCCGCGCAAAGCCATCGCCAGCAAGGGGGCGAGCGGCGCCGCCGCGTCATGGGGGGAGGACGCGGCGACGTCGGCCGCTTGCGCGTGCGACAGGTAGACAATGCGGGCACCCTCCAGGGTGAGCCCCTCGGCATCGACGCGTCGGAGGATGGCGCGGAGGGCATTCCCGTTGGAGGTGGCGTCGGGGCCCAGCACACACACGGTCCTCTGGAGGGAAAGGGCGGTGGATGGGGCGATGGCGGATGTGGTGGTGGCCGTTGCCATGGCGGAGGATGTGGTGGTGGTCGTGGAGGCAGAGGGAAGGCCCTGGGTGGAAGATACGACCCCCGCCCCTGCACCGGTGTGCGAGGGGTCGGTCGTGTGCTCGTGGCCATGGCCAGGCTTGCCCTTACTGGCAGTGGAGCGCGCCCCAGATGTGGGGGAGAGGGGAGGCGCCTTGAGCGACAACGGCCGGCGGAAAATGCTCGCTAGCTGGTGATCCTGTGATAGCACCTGAATGCAATCACACGGTTGGGGTCTTGCCCCTTTGGATGAAGACGATGCGGCGAGCTCTGCTGGCCCCTTGTTGATGATGTCACCAAACGGGTCACACACCCCGGATGACAGCAGCGACACTGTGGCGTCCCTCACAGCCGCACGCAGCTCCGCCACGAGGTGGCTGCTGTCCTTGCGGTCGCAGTCCCTGGGTTCACCCTGCAGGCTCGAGCGATCACGAGCATTCTGAGCATCGCGGCCAGAAAACAACTCCCCCTCCTCGGTGGGTTGAACAGTGCTAGTGCTATCCGCCTCGACCATGACTACTAACGCACGCACCCATCGCCCATCCTCCTGCCCTGATGGACCCGCGCCAATGACCGCGGCCCTGCATGGGAGCTTCTCCGCTACCCCAGGGACTGCGCTGGTTGCTGACGACGTGGCGATGGTGTCGATTACGTCTTCCAGGGACGCCAGCAATAAGGAGACGATCTTCAGGGCGGGCAGCACCCCTCCACCCGCCACCTGTCCCTTGTCATGTTCAGCAGGGTGGCAGGGAGCAGTGGCAGCCTTAGCTGTAGACAGTGACGACGACACAGCGCTACTTCGCGATCCCACCCTCGAGTCCACCAACCAGCCCAGGACCTCACCCACCGCGGTGGCAGAGGTAACTCCGGCGACCAGCACTGCCCGCGCGGGGTTCCCCCATTTCCTCGCCCCTGTTGGCGATACCCTGCCACCTGGCGCGCCCTCGCGTGAAACCACGGTGGCAGTGGGCGTGACAGGGAACGGCATCATGCGCAGTGGCGGCTGGAAGGACGCTGCTGGGTGGAACAGACAGGAGTAGTCAAAGGGACCGTGATGGGAATGAGGGTCACTCCGCTTGCCCCCATGGCCCGCTTGACCCCCCCCTTGGCTACTGGCAGCCGCCCCATGAACACCCATCCGGGAGCCACTACCACCAGGGTGCTGCAGCTGCTGGCTGTGGCCCTCGGCCCAGCGCGTCACCCGTTGCTGGAAGAGCAGCTGCTGGCGCGCACGGGCAGCCTCCAACCCCTGTGTGACACTTGTCATCGACACGTATGACGACGACATCGCCATCGCTGACGCTGGGGTTTGTGCGGAGGGTGGCACCGGTGGGGTTTGTGCGGAGGGTGGCACCGGCGGACCATCCGGTGTATCCATGGCACTGCCGGTGGATGGATGCGCTGGTTGTGAGGGAGACGATGCCTTGGCGAGGGGGGAGGGTTGTAAGGATGGACTGGGAGAGGCCGTGGCATCGGCCGGTTGCTGAACGGAGGCACAGGTATCCGTCACAGGGCGCAAACGTGGACCAGGCTTGTCCCCTGACTTGCCGCCGCCGACCGCCACCGGCCATTCACGGTCATCATCGGCCTCTGGGATCACAGGTATCGGCGCCAGCGTCACGGGCAGAGCCGCCGCCTCATCCTCCCCTTCCTCGCCAACGTCCCCTGCCGCTGGCCCTTCATGGCCCCCAGGGGCAGCCCCAGAGCCCCTTGACGAGCTGTCGTTGCCGCGGTCACCCTGCCGGATCCCTCCCTGCGATTCAACATCCCTCCCTCCCCCCTGAGATAGGTCTGTCGCCTCGCCTCCACTGTCACAGGAACGCGGTCTGGCCCCGGGGCTCCAGCCTTGAGAAGCATCGGGGGACGCTGCGACCGCGCCGTCAAGGGCAGGGGGAGCAGGGATACCTGCACCTGCAGGTGGGCTAGCGGGGGCGGCTGTGCTACCTGTGGTGCCAGCAGCAGCGTTTGTAGCATTATTAGCCGCTGCCGTGCCTGCAGCATAAGCGGCATCGGTGGGCAGCGTCCCCCGCCCCCCATCGCCCGCCCGGCGCTGCTTGAACGCCTCCCACTCAGCCCTCTGCTCCGCGATCAGCGCCGCCGTGCGCTCCCGCGCCACCAAACGTGCCTCCTCTTCTGCTGCCAGCCGCGCCTCCTCAGAGCGCGCCGCCTGCACCCTTCGGCGCTCCGCCTCGGCGCCCGCCTCGGCCTGCCTCTGTTCCACGCGCTGCCGCCATGCCGCCATCTGCTCGTCCAGCGCGCTCTCTTGTTCGTGGTGGTGGTCGTGTGAGGGCTCGACTTGCGGGTCATGGGAGGTTGTGGGCTCATCTTGCGTGAGGTGGGGCGGGCGGCGGGGCGGAGAAGACGAGGGCCCGGTCGCCATCACAGCCGGTGGGCCAGAAGCCATCCGTTTGGTGCCACTTGCGGCCGCAGTTGGACCACCCGTGTTAGTAGCAGGCACGGTGGTGCCACCTGCTGCCCCACCACACGTTGCGTCGTGCAGCACATTGGTTGCAAAGTCTCCCTGGGAGGTGTCGGCATCCTGCGTGCGGGGCTGGGCAGCCTCTCGGGAACGGCCAGCTGGACCCTCATCCATGCTGCCCCCGCGTCCATGACTGCTCGCCGCCGATGTGTCTCTCGAGACAGCATCCGACGATTTGTCGAGTGCCGCTACCAGCGTCTCCCTGCCAGCCACCGACGGGCCATCCCACTTGGCCGGACCCTGGGCCTGGGATTTGGCCGCCTGGCTCTCTCGGCTAGCTGTGCCTGTGGTTGTTTCTGTGGCATTCCTGCTGGTGCCACTGCCCCCAATTCCCCCCCTGCGGCCGCCACCCCCTCGCTTAAGGTTGTCGCGCTGCGAGCGCCACGTGGCCATCTCGGCCGCCATGCTGTCCTCGTCGCTGCTGTCGCTGTCGGCTATGCGGATGCCCTTGGAGAGCATGCCCAGGGGGACGGCACGGGGAGCCGGCGCTCGCGATGGTTGGTCGTGAGAGGGCGGCGCCGCGGATGCCTGCCCCGTGTGTGCGCGGGAGGAGCGAACACAGGGGGGTTGGGAGAAGAAGTAGCACGTGAGCTACGCATGTGTGTGGCAAACGTGACAGAGTCAAGCACCGCACGTGAATAGGAGCATGCCTTCAGATTGAGGGCAGCTAACGGTATACTAGTATCCACTATGGACGGATACGAGCACCAAGTTACTAGCCATCTGCACAACCCCTACTTTCATGTCACATGCGCCATACCGAATGAAAATTAAACTTTTTTGTGTCATGCCAAGACCACACCGTCCACAAGCCCCATCCCCTCCTCCCAGGTGGAAGAGCGTCCGATACCAGGGTGCACCATGGAAACCTCAAGAGGTTCGCCAGAACGTCCACTAAGGGCAGCCTGCCAGGCAACCACATTTTGTGGTCTAAGAACGTTCAAGGCATCGCATCCTCGCCCAACCCCCCTGGGGGCATCCTGGCCCCTAAGTAGGCCAGAAAGTTCCCCACCGCGGGGATAGCCGATCGAGCCGATGGTGGGGGCACGATTGCGTACCCGCTCGCTAGACAGGCGGTGCGAGCTCACGTGGCATGTGGCAAGTGCCATCCCCCGCGATGGCTAGCGACGGGTATGGCTGGCGTCCCCACCCCACTAAACTCATATGGCAACCAACCGCACCCCAGTGTGCTCCATGGAGTTGAGCACGATGCAATGCAGTCTGCTGCGATTCAGCATGCTGCCACTGCCACGGTGTGCTGCCTCGAATGACATGCCCGAGCCTCGCGCACATTCCAAACGAGGATCAGTCTTCCCCCTTGCCGAATACAAAAGCAGCCTGGAAGCAGCTTGCTGTTTTAGTTTCGCTGGGCAGCCAGCGTCAATTCACTTCCGATATTATTACAGGCGGTGTGTGTGTATCACAGCAGGCGGGGTGTGCTGGCGGCCTCCTGTGACCGTGGTCGCACGACCGTGTACGCTAATGTAGCTATGCGGCTGCCACCGTGACTTGCATGGCAGGATGATTTGCGCATCAAGCAGTGTGTGGTGGGAGGGTGAGGGTGGGGAAAGGGGTGGGGCAAGAACCAAAGGGACAAGAACTCACCGCCCCGTCAACCTGCTGCCGGAGGTCCAAGATGACAGGCCCTCCGGCGGATGCGGCGGCTGGGTATCCGTCGCCACTGTCATGGGGAGGTGGGGGCACGCCCGGTCTGCCCATGGAGTGACGGGCATCCACCGTACCGTCCAACGTTTTACATGGCTCATGTTAGCGACAAAGGGTGGCACGAGCTGAGACTTGTGAGGCTTGAAGACGTGAAGAAATGGCGTGGAGTGACAGAAAAGAAAAATTATGTGAAATGGATCGGGATCAGCGCGTTGCAGCGGAGAGATGTTGGATTGGAAATATTTACAAAACTTTGCAAGGAATAGATGTCAGTCACATTTATACCATTGAGAGAAGAAAACTACTCAAACCTTGTTATTTTCTTAAACCTTGTTATTTGATGCCACATGGCTGATGGCAGATTATTTCTATCCGCTGCATATCCGCATATTGAGTTATTGACCCGCTGGGGACCTAGCATTAAAAGAAGCATTACTGTAATCTAGTAGTATTTATGTTTTAACATCCTTAATATTATATACTAGCATATTCATTGGTTATTACTATTATATACTAGCATATTCTTTCCCAGATTCGCTGCACGCACCTCCCAGGAGCTCGAGCCGTGACTGGCCCCTGCTGTGCTGGTATCCCCGCGACCGCCGGGTGCCCCTTTGCGGCCTCTGCCGGCGACGCGGAAGCTGAAGCAGGTGCCGACGCGCCGCCGCCTTCATCCCTGCCCTTGCCCCTCCCCCGCTGTGCTGCATCCGCAACAGCCGAGGGAACGACTCCTGTTGTAGCCATGCTACTGCCCCCGCCGTCACACGGATCGGATGACTCCACGTCCGACGATCCCGCGTCCGATTCGTCGCTGACATCGCTGGCGTCCGCAGCCTGCCGGCGCGGCCCCCACAGCAGGTGCACCTGCTGATGCACAGTCGCGGCCGATGGGACTCCAGGCCCCAGGGAGCGAAGGAACGCACTGGTGGAGATGGGGGCGGTGCCGCCGCCGCTGGCAGACGGCACTCCTCCCCGCGGAGCCGCCCCCCGTTGCTGGGGATGCCTGTCCTCTTCGTCACTGGATGGCTCGCTGGTCGATGGGTGCTGCGCGGATTGCCGGGGGCTGGGTGAGGTGTTGGGGGGGATGAGGCATGGAAATAGATGGTGGCATTCATTGGGAGGTTTATCCAGTGGGCCAAGCAGCATTGGTTGGCATTAGTATAATTAGAATACTCCAGTAGTGCCGAATCCAGCAGGGATGACAGTACTGGTAGTAGCATGGACACTTGGCAGGGTGGGTCTGTTCACTGCCCGTCAAGGTATCCCTGGAGCATGTATGGGCCGCCAGGGCTGGTACATGAGGGAAAACTGGCAGGCACTAGGACGTGCATGGAAAAAGAGCTGCACTACGTCACCTGCAATGCATTGCGCCGATGGGGGTGCAGGTGGCAAAAAGCAGAAGGGCCTGCGTGGCATGGGGGGTGTGCGTCACATGGCCGAATTCGCGCGCACACTTTTACGACTCTCGTGCCTGGTGGACAGTGTTTCAATGCCTTTCCACACTGGGGCAACACAAGGGACCGTTGGCTGCCGAGCAGACCCTTTCCTGGCACTTTGCATGACAAGGCGGTCTGTCACTGGGGCTGGTAAAGTTAACACAAACAGGCCAACATTAGTGCCCATGACCATGTCGGGCTGGAGCCCACCACTGTCTCCAAGCGAATATCTCGAAGAAAGCCCATGGCCGCGGGCTTATGGGAACGGGATCCCCCGGATCCCCCGAGCACCGTCCCCACCGAGGGCGCAGCGAGGCCAGCGTGTACAAACGGGTACACGAGTTGGGGTGTGTGCGCCTGGGTGGTGCGAGGCGAAGATAAATTGTGACTAATGCCAATAACCAGTGGTGACTCCTAATGCCAGGTAAGAGCTATCAGCGGGCTCTGAAAGGAAATGAAAGGTAGGGAAGCCGACAATAAGATCCCATCGCATTCGCACGAGCTTCCAAGGGCTACATCGGTGTGCAGACACTGCCGGGTCAAATGTACCTATGCTACCGCCGGTTGTGATGGCTGGAGCGAGGGGTAAGGGCCCAACGCACTGGTCACGGCCACATAGGCCAGGCCATGAGAGGGCATGGGCCACGCACCTCCTCTGGAGAGACCCTGCGGTGATGCGCGCAATCAGCCCGTCCAGGTCCATGTCTGACCCGCGCCCACGCGTCCAGGTGTCCCGGTGTCGCCATGTATCGAGGTGCCCATGTACGCAGGTGTCCCGGTGATGGTGGTGTTGGTGGGATACCAGGCACCCAGCAGCAGGCCGGACAGGGTGACAGGGCATGGGTCCAAAGGGAATCAGGAAACCAACCAACCAACCAACCAACCAACCAACCAACCAACCAACCAACCAACCAACCAACCAACCAACCAACCAACCAACCAACCAACCAACCAACCAACCAACCAACCAACCAACCAACCAACCAACCAACCAACCAACCAACCAACCAACCAACCAACCAACCAACCAACCAACCAACCAACCAACCAACCAACCAACCAACCAACCAACCAACCAACCAACCAACCAACCAACCAACCAACCAACCAACCAACCAACCAACCAACCAACCAACCAACCAACCAACCAACCAACCAACCAACCAACCAACCAACCAACCAACCAACCAACCAACCAACCAACCAACCAACCAACCAACCAACCAACCAACCAACCAACCAACCAACCAACCAACCAACCAACCAACCAACCAACCAACCAACCAACCAACCAACCAACCAACCAACCAACCAACCAACCAACCAACCAACCAACCAACCAACCAACCAACCAACCAACCAACCAACCAACCAACCAACCAACCAACCAACCAACCAACCAACCAACCAACCAACCAACCAACCAACCAACCAACCAACCAACCAACCAACCAACCAACCAACCAACCAACCAACCAACCAACCAACCAACCAACCAACCAACCAACCAACCAACCAACCAACCAACCAACCAACCAACCAACCAACCAACCAACCAACCAACCAACCAACCAACCAACCAACCAACCAACCAACCAACCAACCAACCAACCAACCAACCAACCAACCAACCAACCAACCAACCAACCAACCAACCAACCAACCAACCAACCAACCAACCAACCAACCAACCAACCAACCAACCAACCAACCAACCAACCAACCAACCAACCAACCAACCAACCAACCAACCAACCAACCAACCAACCAACCAACCAACCAACCAACCAACCAACCAACCAACCAACCAACCAACCAACCAACCAACCAACCAACCAACCAACCAACCAACCAACCAACCAACCAACCAACCAACCAACCAACCAACCAACCAACCAACCAACCAACCAACCAACCAACCAACCAACCAACCAACCAACCAACCAACCAACCAGCCCACCGACCGACCGACCGACCGACCGACCGACCGACCGACCGACCGACCGACCGACCGACCGACCGACCGACCGACCGACCGACCGACCGACCGACCGACCGACCGACCGACCGACCGACGACCGACCGACCGACCGACCGACCGACCGACCGACCGACCGACCGACCGACCGACCGACCGACCGACCGACCGACCGACCGACCGACCGACCGACCGACCGACCGACCGACCGACCGAACGAACAAACAGACAAAAAGACAAACAAAAAAACGAACCAACAAAAAGCATGGGAATACGAATCACACGAACGAGCGATCGGCAGTTTCTTCACACAAGACTGAGATCATAACTGCCAGGCAAACGGCCTTGTCCGCAAAAGATTGCCCTCCACCCGCTTGCTGACCGTTGGATTGCCGCTCCCATTGACCAATGATCGGCGTCAGGGGTCAGCGCACAGATGTGTGCAACGTAAGCGTGATAGCATAGGGCAGACCATTCCACTTCCACCTTGATGTGTGTGCCCTCCAACGAATCCACCGTTACGGATGCAAGAGTTTCGAGGGGCGCGGATGTGCATCCGCTGTATTTTGTGCGCCCGAGGGTTTGCGTGGGGTGGCTTGCGTTGGGCTTATGCCTTGGCGGCTCTGCCATCCCGCCAAATGGATACAGTATCACACATGCATTCCTATCAAGTGGGCGTAGGGATCAAAGAGGCTTAGCAACACATGGCCAAGCCGGTGCAGAATGTCAAATAGGCTTCACAACACATGCCAAACCCGTGCAGAGTGTCGACTATGCTAAACAACACACATTATGCATGTGCAGATGGTTGCGTTGACATAGACGTGGTACCAACCAATCAAACAAGAGTATTGCTGCTGGCGTACCTCCCAGCATTTGGTCCACGCGCAGGGACATGGACGGGTCGCTGGTGGGTCGCACCTGCCAGGGACAAGAGGGTAGTGGCCGGAACAGGGTGGTGGCGGGTGGTGGCGGGTGGTGGGCGTGGGTGCCGGAGAGTCAGTCCTTTGCTCTGGTTGATGGGTGTGACTGGTACAAACATGCTGTTCGTGCCGGGAAGGCTTGCAGTGTATAAGGCTGTACAAGCCGCTAGCTGATACTTTTTATGCGACAATGCCTTGCGCAAGGATGTGCGCCGATAAGCGATTAGCGCATAAAAATTATAAGCTAGCGGCTTGTGTAACTTATGTGCTGGAGATCATTAGACAAAGAGGGCGTCTGGTTCTACTACCACGCGTGCAAGGAGGGTGTCAGTCATAAAAAGTGAGACTCTGAATGGTGGGTGCTGAAAACCAGTAGATAGTTTATTTTTAGTTACTGCATAGATCTACGTAAGCTGCCGCAGGATCACGCCCGTCATCGCAAGCAGAAGACCCTCGCCCAAAACCAAAGCCTAGGTGGTGAGGGGCCAGATGCATCCCAGACGCCCTACCTTTTTTTCATTGAGGATGCCTGTTAAGATTCCTGTTCCCATGCCAAAAGAAGCACCGCAACATAACGACAAAGAATGTTGCCATCATTCTACTGCACGCTCGGTATTTATACTAGTAGTAAAACAAAGATGCTTCTGTCATATGATGGACTATTTATACTAGTAGTAAAACAAAGATGCTTCTGTCATATGATGGACGGCGACAGCCACCCCGACAGCACTCCATCCAGCCACCCCTGCCTACCTCCTCTGCCCCGCGTATCGTCTCATGGAATGACGCCTCCACCGAGTCCAGGTCCGTCAGCTCGGCGTCCCACGCCGTGGTTGACCCCCCCTGCCCCGCACCAGTGGCTGCACCGGTGGCGGCATCTTCCCATCTGCTGCCAGCACTGGCGCCGTAGTCCCGTACACCCCCCCTGCCGGAATTTACCACCCCTTCCTGCGCATGGCCATTGGCCCTGGATGCGGGCGTCGCCTCACCAATCCCAGGAGAACCGTTGGGCCCCCTTGGAGGCCGACGACCTGCTTGATCGGTTGTAGGCCGACTGGCTGTGTCATCTGCTGGGGGGCGACTGGCTCCATCGCTGGGCCACTCCACAGGAGCGTCCCTCACGGCCCCTTCCCCCACGACTCCTCTTACTGCTGGCGCCGCCACGTGCCTTGTGGCGGCATCCCCCGACGCTGCCCCCTGGCCCGACAGGATGTGGCCAATCATCGCGCTCATGCTCCCAGCCGCCGTCACCCTTGTTCCCGTGAGCCATGCTTGGCGCGCCGCCACGAGTTGCGGGTCTCCGCCTGAGGTGCCAGTCCACAGCCACGAGGACGAGGACGATGCAGCGCTCAGGAGCGCCTCGGCCCCTTCTTCTTCAGCAGCAGCAGCAGCAGCAGCAGCAGCAGCAGCAGCAGCAGCAGCAGCAGCAGCAGCGGTAGCAGCGGTAGCAGCGGTAGCAGCGGTAGCAGCAGCAGCAGCCTCTCGACGAGCACCAGCAGACGCCGCCATGCTCCCCCGCTGGCCCACACCCTGGGTGCCACCTGGTATGCCCCCCATTGACGCAGGACCCGCGCCCATGCTCAGGCTTGGCCGAGGCAGCCCCCCACTCCAGGGTATCTCTACGGGCCCTGGACCTCCATCGACACAGGGAGTCTCCAGGGACGCGGGGCCCGAGTCCCCGCTGAGAAGTCCTACGGGCGCTGGCGCACTGTCGGGGTCGGTGGACGCGCCCGATGCTGGGCTAGAGCACGAGGAGGAGCTGTCTTCTGGCAACGTCATCGCGTCACGGGCGTGACTGCTGCGAGAAGCGCCTAGCCAGGCCGGGGCCCCGTTGGCCATCCCCATCCCATGCTGGTAGGAACCGTTTCCCTGGAGGCTGCCATGAGTGCCGTTGGAATGTGCGGCGGCATTTGAGCGGACTGTCGATGGAGGTTGGGGGGCAGAAGGAGGGGTGGTGGCGGTAGAGGTGGCAGGGTGGCGGTCGCTAGCATCCACTGATACACCGCGGGCTGCCAACAAAGCCCCCTCACTGTGCAACAGCCGAGTGGCTTGGACGGCGGGAGTTGAAGTGGCGGCGACTTGAGAGGAGATGGCCCATGCTGTCCTGGTGTGCGTGTACAGGGTCCCAGCGCTGCCACCGCTGGTACTGCTGCCGGCGGCACCCAATGGCAGGCGTGCTTGTCGGTTACCGGTGGCTTCCCTCCGTAATGCTGGCGTCCCCCGCTCTGGGGACGGGGGTCCTCCAGGGTGGCGAGCGGCCGTATGGGGGGGTGGGGATGCCGGTGCCGCTTGCTGCGGGCGCACGCAACCAACAGCAGAAAAATCTAACCCATGAAACAAATCCATAAGCGAGATTACAGAAGTGATCAACGTTGTATCATAACATACATGACAGATTAATTACTTGATTAGCACGTAGACTGCGTCACGTGGGTAACCAATAAAGGGACCTTCAACCCCTATACACAATGAGAAGGTGGGAGGGCGCCCTAGCCTCTCTCACTGCCACAAGTGGGCAGGCCACAGAGCGCTCTCTCCGCATCATGGCGCGGGCGCAACTGCGGATGCAAAACAACCATGAGGCTGACACAAAGCCGATGCTATAAAGGCGAGGTGCAGTTAGGATGTAGGCTGAGGCGCAAGCAAACGGCCACAATAAGCCATGGTGGATCTAATTTGCATGATAGCCATGGCTGAATAGATCACAACTCGTGACAAAAAACGGAGCTCAAACAAAAAACTTATGGGCTCCGCCGTCTGGCGAGCCATAAGTCAACGGCATATTTTCACATGACTTGTGTACTATACATCATTGTTGATAGCCGCACATGAGAGCCATGAGTAGGGGCCCTAGGCACGGCATCAAACAGTCATCATAGTGGAAAACACGTTCCCATACCGCATCACGCCATGGGCTCTGGCGAGTCATTTTCCTTGAACAAACAACTCTGTTGCATTGGGCGCCGAAAAGCAAATCTCCGCCGGAAACATCCACATTCTACCACAGCGGGAAATAACCGTGGCACACGTACACCCGCAGAGGCACCGTGCAACCCCAACTGGCATGGCCACCATGTTTTCCGCACATCCAAAAATGACACAGATGGCATATTATTGCTGGTGCGACACCAGGACACCATGCCAGGGAGTTTCTGAACGAGCACAGTTCATTGAAAGAGCCATTTTAGTAACCCAATGCGCGGTTGCATGCGTGCTAAACAACTCAACGGGGGCTCCATTGCTGCCATTCATCGATTTGGTGGGTATTGTGGAGACGTTGGGTGGCATGGAGCTTGGTACAACGGTGGGAGGACAAAGTCAAGGCCGCTAATGGCCACTTTAGTTTAAATACAACTGCTACATTCACGTGCAGACACGTCATGAGGTGGACTTGTCGCTTACAGGTCACACTTGAATTGAGGTATTCCAATTCGTAACAAGAAGTGAAATGCATATACACTGGTGAATAAAACAGGCATGCTGACAGACCGAGCGCGACAGCGAGGCGTCATTGAGCGCGGCCAGCTCTTCCATGGATGGCAGCGGGGGGTTGTTGCTGAAAACGATCTCGATCTCGCCATCATCGCTGTCGTCGCTGCTCCCGGTGGAGTCCGGAACGGTAGGAAGTCTCTGAAACCGGTACAACGTCCATGCCAGCGCGGCGAAAACTTTCGTTTGGCATCCGTCAGGCAACGCATGGCCCAGGGCCTAGGGCAAACTAAACAGGCAGCAAGGCTGATCATGCAGAAGCGAACACACAATGCCGACAGACCAACTGGGAAGATTACTCCTTGCAGTCGTGATTAAACAATTCCAGAATACCTTCGTCGACGTAATCACGGGGGGTCATGTGCAGCGTAGCATTGTTAGCTACTATCCAACAAATAATTCAGCCAATGTAATTGCACCAAACATACCCCTCTGACGTCGTCGTGCAAACTGCGAATAACGTCTCTCAGCGAGTGCGTTAAGATCGTGAACGGTTGCGTGTTCTCCTGGGGTCTCGTCATGGTTTCGGTCCCAACTCCCAGCTGCTGGAGGGTGGTAACACGCCTTAAAAGTATTAAAATCTGCCTCTACCACGTACGTTCGGTTGCTGGGGGAATTGGCTCGTATAGGTCAGTTGACAAGAGGTGTCATGAAAGGGAAATTATTTCAGAGCGATTTCCTGCTCGGTCATTCCTGCGTCATTTCGCAACTGGCGTCAAGACTGGAGTTTATAATACTCATTTTCAAAACATCGCACCTCGTCAGCGACTTATTGGTGTTAAATGGCAATCCTCATAGCAATTGCCAGGAAATTCGGCCATTTATATCTTGTGCTCACCCCGCTGGCACAGCACAGTGCAAGTTGATTGTGAAATTGCAAGTGCTTCAGCAGTTGTATAAGAAACAAAATTAAAAATTACGAGGTGCAGCATTCAGCAGTCAGCATTCTGCAGCAAGTAGAGCTTTCCTCACTGCGGATCGAAACAATCCAAGGTGCTTGACGCAAAACAAAAGTGTCACTTAATATTCAATGTAGATTTATGAAGATACTCGTAGTACGCAAATATCTACGTAGCAGACAGCGAGTCAGCGACAGTCGGAAATGAACTGAGCCTGATACCGTAGGGTGGCTGACAGACCTGTTGTCTGACAAGTGACTGCCTGACTAGTGCCATTTGCGATGAACGTCGAACGGCGCGCGGGAGGAATTTGGTTTTGGCATTACGATTTCGCATGGCGTAAGTTGGAAATTGCCGGCCTATCCAATTGCAAACCAAGACTCAGGTCTACAACATTTCTGGCACATAGGTAAACGGCTAGAATAAATCAAGTCGACGGCCCTCCGGTTTTTCTCCTGTCTTCCTGTCTGTTGAGTGTTGGAGGGCTCGCCGTGGATGCGTTGTCTTAGGCGATGGACGAGAGGCGCCAAACTTCGAGGTCAACCAAGGAGCAAAAGTAAATGCATTCCCATAACCACCAAATACCCATCAATTTCCGTCCTACGTGCTTTTGTCTTTCCCCGTATTGGTGTTGCTTTCATACGTTCTTCCTTCCTCAGCCGTTTCCTCACTATGCTACATATGTGCAAATTTACGATGAAAACTGCCGCACCGCCTGTGCAGTGATCCGGCCGTCGACTCGGTAGAGGTGGCAGAATCCTTGGTGAGAGAATTCCTGGCAAAGAACGGATACCAGAAGGCGTTCGAGGCGTTCGAGAAAGAAAGGGTGAGCACCTGTCCTTCACTGCTTCAGTCGATGTCGATTTTATTGCTCGTGCACGTCGTCTGCATGCAATCATTCATCTCACATGACTTTCGTGTTTTTCCCCGTATTGGTTGCAGCCGAGAGGACCCAATGCGATTGGGAGCCGCACAGTATTGGCCAAGGTCCTTGGGGTTGAGAAATTAGCGAAACGCAACAAGGCTCGAGGTATGAACCACGGCGTTTGAAATGCTTTGCGACTGGCATGGCAAAATGTGGACATGGGACATCAAGCAGGAACAGTCATGGGCTTGGGTGGAGGAGCCTACTTATCCAGAAATAATGGAGACCAACTGTAACAACAGAAACATTTGAATAGGGTCCCTTGTCATAAAATACACCAGTTTTCTATTGGGGGCATTTCTATTGGAGCCTGCTCATCGTGCCTGAATACTACAACCATCGCCTTTTTGTTCTTCCAGGAACCTTACTGACGAGACGAGACACTTCCCTTTCCGGTGCGAGGATAGGAACAGAAAATGCGGCTTACCATATTGGATTTTAGCCTGCACATTAGCCATGAGGATTTGTATGCTGATTTACCATATGCTTCCCATATTAGTAGGCACAGGCGCCTGGGCCTCGCCGGGCACCTCGCACGCACAGATCAGGTAGACACGATGGATATCTCAGCAGGCACCAAGCCCGCCCAACCTGGGCGTTTTGTTCTCCCATGGCATGCCCCGGGCCGAGCGCGGCCGGGGCGCCACCCGTGGACCGTGCAGGATAGTCTAGGCATGGATATGTGGTACCCACGCCGCAATGGGCTCACGCCAGGGCAGCCCGCTGGCATGTCTGTAATATGGAGGCAGATGGTGCGCAAGGATAGATGGCAAGTAGTGATGAAGGAGACCACCCCCAAGTCTGTGGGGGCTCCGCGTGTGACCGCGCATGGCATTCACGGTGATTCGGGCCGCGGTGCCCACACCCCCGTAACTAGGTCTTAGATAGCTAGCTCCATCCATCCCATCCCATCCCATCCCATCCCATCCCATCCCATCCCATCCCATCCCATCCCATCCCATCCCATCCCATCCCATCCCATCCCATCCCATCCCATCCCATCCCATCCCATCCCATCCCATCCCATCCCATCCCATCCCATCCCATCCCATCCCATCCCATCCCATCCCATCCCATCCCATCCCATCCCATCCCATCCCATCCCATCCCATCCCATCCCATCCCATCCCATCCCATCCCACTCGACTGTACTGAGGACTTCTGCTCACGTAACGCTGTTACGTGTTAATCAATTCATTAATCATATTGGATGGTCTTTTTCAGAATAAATGTAGAATGAGGACGCTGGCTTCCTATATGGAAGGGAAATGTATTCTGGTTCTGTAGGCAGCATACCTTAACTCATGCCCAGCACATTGGCAAAATGAGAAGGGAAAGTCGTGTAGATGCTGTTCCTGTCTCTCCGATGCATCTGCCTTGCAAGGACAGTGCCCACGTCTCTTTGTTACTCGGCACGCAGGTTAGTCAGTACTTGGTGCTTCTCCATGCCGTCCAGTGCCATAGTCCAGTGCCTGTATCATGTATGGTGTCTGTAACATCAGCAGTGCAGCACAGCGACCCAACTTTGCCGGCACGGCCGCATGGCATGGGCTATTATTGCAGGATGCTTTCGCGCAGAATATCTTCATGCAGGATGCATTCACGTAGGATAGCTTCACTTAGGATATCTGGTGCTTTGTGGCAAACCAAGGCCGGATCCCAGGCACCCCTTGTCCAGAGTCTGGAATTATCATGGGTGTCGAGTAGTTTGCGGGTGGTACCAACTTAAAGTTCGCCGGTTCCTGGCTTGCAGCCAGCAGCGATGACCGTACCCGTGAGCTTGGTGAAAACAGGAATACAATGACTCTGTGCAGTGCACGGGCCAGACTCGCACTCGTGTACGTGCGTGTGTGCTTGTGTGCACACGTGTGTGTGTTTATCTAACAGCTGATTACTCACTTCATAAATTGGACCGCCCACCACTTCCCCACGTCTTCTTTTGCTGCCCAATGCTCCATGTTCTTCTCCATGACCGAATGTGTGGTTGTCTCCTTGTGTGTGTGCGCGTCTGTAATCTGTGTTCGTGTGTGTGTCTGTTATTCTTCCGCAGAGCACCCCCTGTGCTCCCTGCTGGAGATTATTGTGGACCACCTGGCCGTGCAAGCAGCCGCGCACGCCGACGCAGCCGACGCACCAGGTACTTGTGGCACACCAGAATAAGGTTGGGCACGGGCCCCTCCTTTGTTTGACCTACTCTTTGCCTATCTGCCGGTCATGCCACAGATCTACCATGCCTTTAAGTTGCCCTTTGTGTGATTGGATTATATATGGGTGCTAGTATTTTTATAAAAATTTTATTCACACTTCTGCGCCGTGCCACTCCTAACAAGAAGCTATATGTGCCCATGTGCGCAACCTGAAGCTCCACTCAATCCCGCACACATCCCGCCCCACACCTCGCCGCAGAAGCGTGCTCCCCATCAAAAGGCCACCGTCCCTTCCACCCGCACATTACGGTAGTGGGGCTTTCGGGGCTTTCGGGGCTTTCGGGGCTTTCGGGGCTTTCGGGGCTTTCGGGGCTTTCGGGGCTTTCGGGGCTTTCGGGCAGCGTGTTCGTGGCTGCTCCACTTGACATCTCCCTGTGCTTTTGATGTATGCTCACGGCCATTCGTTCATAAGAACCCCACGTTGCGCTGGCAGCCTCCCCCCATCCCACCCCTCAAGCCACCCACACAACCGCACACAAACACTCACTCACACACACACACATACACACACACATACACGCACACATACACACATACACGCGCAAACACACAGCCGCTTCCACCAAGGGGGCGCCGTCCAGCAAGGCCTCGGATGATCGAGAGCCGCGGCGCAGCGCGACCACTGTTCCCACCACCAAGATCAGCAGCAGCAGCAGCAGCAGCATCGGCGGCGGCGGCGGCCTGAAACCAGTGTCGGCCAGCGCGGAGCGAAGCAGGGACATGGACAGGGACCGCGATGCCCCCAGCAAGGCCAAGCCAGGGCGCCCGATCAGCAGCTCGTGGGGCCTATCGGACAACGCCAGTGCCACCGATGGGAGCCGGGAGCCCGCGGGGCGCGCAGGAAGTGCCCGCCCGGGCGGGCGTGGCCCTGTGCCGAGTCGCCAGGAACCAGAGGACTTGGAATTCGACGATGAGGCGGATGAGGAGGACAGCCGGGGGGGAAGCAGGGGGAAGCCCGCGGTGCCCTCGAGAGGGGGTGCTGGTTCGCAGACGAATGGTGGTGACGGAGACAGCAGCGGCGACGAGAGGGGCGGGGGCGCATGGGGCAACTCTCGTGGTGGCAGCGGTGGTCTAAGTCGTCCCATGAACCGGCTCGCTGTGGAGGATGACGATGATGCCAACCGTGTCCCCATGAAGAAGGCGATGGGGTTCATGTCACCGGCAAGAGACCTCAAAGTGCCAGTCGGGCGGCCGGTGGCTGCGGCCAGTGACTTGCAGGTGTGTGCCTTGTGTGTGCGTGTTTGTGTTCGTGTGTGTGTAATGTGTATGAGTGGGTGTGCGTTGTGTGCGCGTGTTTCTTTGTGCGGTTGTGGGCGCGTGCGCGTGCATGCATTGTGGAATGCAGGTGCGGAGCCTGGCTAGTCCGCGTACGGAATGCTCAGGCAGGAACCCAGGCTCACAACGACGAAGAACTAGAGTTTTCCGAAAAGGCGTGCTGGATTCCATGGTGACAGGCTGTACGCACCCTTGCTTCAGTCTATCAAGGTCACCACGAGCAGCGGCAAAGCTGGCTGCCTGGAAGGAGGGCGCGCACGGTCCTGGGCTATCCCTGCACGGCATATGGCTGCAATGACGCATGGTAGCAAAGCACCTGTGTGGCTTGAGAAGTATGTAAGGCGGGCTCTTTGCCGTCCTCCCCTGCTTGCACTGCTGTGGTGTGGCTGAATTTCTCTCTGAGGTATCAAAGGATGGCTATCAAAGGAGCCATTAAAAGAGCTATCAAAGCAGCTATTAAAGGAGCTATCAAAGCAGCTATCAAAGGAGCAATCAAAGGAGCTATCAAAGCAGCTATCAAAGGAGCTATCAAAGCAGCTATCAAAGGAGCTATCGAAGCAGCTATCAAAGGAGCTATGAAAGGAGCTATCAAAGCAGCTATCAAAGGAGCTATCAAAGGAGTGCAGGCGAATGGATCCAACGGAGCCGGAACAGTCGGTGGCTGAATGCCTCCACGAGTTCTACGGCCAGCTTGTGCGGCGCTTTTTCCCTGTGGACCAGATTGTCACTTTGCACCAACTGGGGGGCAGTTCGTTGGGGGGCCTTGTGAGTTTTTTTTTGGAAACGGCAATGGTGTTAATTCCTTCCTTGTGCCTCCTCCCCCGCACCCCTGCGCACTCTGCACGGATATACACCTGGCGCCAGATGGAGGACGTGGGGGACGAGGACCTCGGAGCGGAGGAGTTTGACGCGGCGCCCAACCGCAAGAGTAGCAAGGGACCTGGTGCGTGCGGCGCTGGTTTCATTTCCAGTATCATTCCAGTTCCATGGCCAGGGTGACGTGAGGGGCAGGTGACAGTGGGTAGGCGCGACAAGTGGATTCGTGCGACCGTGGATGAATGCAGCATGCCAATGTCAGCGCTCCGGCCTTCGTTCCGGCCTCGTTTGTTTCCGGGTAGATCACCCGGTGGCCAGCCATGCACTCCTTAACTTGCAGAACAAGCGGTGCGTTTGGGACACGGAAGCGATGATGAGGCGTTCAACCTCTGATGGCATGTAACCTGCTGTTGGAGGTCAGGTCTGGGCCAAGCAAATCCGCACCATTTCGTATCCAGCGTGCTCGCCCACCTGCCCGCCCGCCCATGCACCTGCCCGCCCGCCCGCGCCCGGCGCGCCCACCGATGCCATCCACTGTATCTTTTGATATCTCGTGATTGATAGCCTTGCCAGCCTCATCCCTTGGACGCATCCAGCATCACTGCCCAGACACGTCGCTCCCACTTCCATGCGCATCTTACGAAAACGTTTTTTTTTTTTTTTTTAACGCCCCCGCGTGCTCTCATCCGCTGGCATTGTCGGGTCTGCCACGCCCACCTGTCGCGCAGGCAACTCGCTCTACTCGCAAAGCCCGGGTGAAACGGTCACGGGGGAAGCGGCGCGCAAGATGAAGGCGCTGCTGTTCGGCAACCACGGGATGCCAGGGTCATGGCGGCAGGGGTTCTTCTTCTCGGACGTGCTGTCGCTGCCGTACGGCCTTGTGCAGCTCAAGGTGCGTGCGTGGATGGTCTAAATGTATCTTTAAACTCAATGTGGTACTAAGGCCATCAGTGCTGGTTGGCCTACTGATGTGATACATGGTGGGGCATCCATAGGGAGGGATGTCAAGCCTGCGCTGGCTGCCTCGTGGATGTGGTTCGGTATCCTATGGGTGCGATTGTTTATCCTGGCTGCCTCGTGGATGTGGTCCGGTATCCTATGGGTGCGATTGTTTATCCTGGCTGCCTCGTGGATGTGGTCCGGTATCCTATGGGTGCGATTGTTTATCCTGGCTGCCTCGTGGATGTGGTCCGGTATCCTATGGGTGCGATTGTTTATCCTGGCTGCCTCGTGGATGTGGTCCGGTATCCTATGGGTGCGATTGTTTATCCTGGCTGCCTCGTGGATGTGGTCCGGTATCCTATGGGTGCGATTGTTTATCCTGGCTGTCTCGTGGATGTGGTCCGGTATCCTATGGGTGCGATTGTTTATCCTGGCTGCCTCGTGGATGTGGTCCGGTATCCTATGGGTGCGATTGTTTATCCTGGCTGTCTCGTGGATGTGGTTCGGTATCCTATGGGTGTGATTGTTTATCCTATGGTTAAAGGTTGGCTTGCGAAGCTATGGGTCCCTCCCAGGACAGCCTCTGGGTTCACGGGTGGCAGTAGAGGTATGGCAGGGTAGTGGTGGTGGAAGTGTTGTAACGGAAGAATGTCGCATGGGTGGCATGGTTGTGGTGGTTAACAGGTTTAGGGCAGGTGCGCTGATGTGGCGCATGCGTATGGCAGAGTCTACTCTTTTGTATAAGTTGGGGAATAGGTGCCCGGTACCTATAGCAGCAGTTGTCAGGTACCTAGAGCAGTAACTGCACATTGCATGGTATCCCTTTTGAGCAAGGTATCACCGCTGCCGGATTGCTTGGATGGGTGTTGCCCGACGTGTGTCTTTCTTTCTTCTTTTTTTCCATAGTGGGCCTTCAGATTGCATTCGCATCAGGTGCCTGCCAGACTCTCGCCTGGTTCATGCCATCAATCACATGGGTGCGTGTGGCTACATGGAATGACATGACAACGAGCATGGCGAACCTGTTGCCTGCACCTGATGCAGCCCAGTGCTCGATCATTCTTCCTTTGCTCTGCGTTTTGGCGTGGCTTGCCCAGGGTGGCCCCTGTGGCGTGCTGGCGTCCGTCCAGGCCCATATCCTGCGGCACATCTACAAGGATATCAACTTCAAGAAGCCCGTGTATGTTTTGAACTTAGCCCGTACATATACTTACTACTAGTAGTATACATTATCTATTAGTATATACATTATTTATTAGTATACTACTATATATTATTAGTATACTCTGTAGTTGATGGTTCGACTGCTGCTGTGTTTGTGTTTACCTTGTCTTTGGGCATGGGGACACGTTGGTGGGAGTGCAGTGTGCTAGGGTGGGCTGAAGAAATGGGGCGGATGGCAGTGCCAGCGTCTCATGTGATTGCTAACCGCCTGCATCCGGCACGTGTGCATACCAGAGTCACGCCTCAAGATCATCCCCCAAATCTGTGTGTCCTACCCAACCAGTTGACTAACTAAATCCCTTCCCCGTAACCGTAAAACGTACGCATCGATGGGACTGGGTGGACAGCTTTCACTTGCCGCAGGAGGTATAGCTCCTATCTTGTCCAACCCTCTACGCCAGGAAGGAAAAAGGGTGACTTTTGGCTCATCTGGCCCTGTACTCCCCTTCACGGGTGTGCTTTTCTCTTCCTCTCCCGTGCTACCCACTTTCATCCGGCCCCTGCTAGCTTCCCGGAGGCTGCGCGGCAAAAGGCGCTCACGGTGGCGCTCGCGCGCTGCATCTGGCGTTGCGGCGACCAGAACGTGGCCCGCCTCGTGCTGTGAGTTTCCCTCCGCGCTGCTCTACCTTTGTTAGGGTGTTGCTGTGGCGTCTTGGAGCATGTGGTAGCACATTCCATGCATATACACCCTTGTCGCCCATAGAACCCGGCGCCGTGTGTCACGCCGCCTGCATGCCCCTTGCAACATTCCCGAGTAGCGTGAGGGCGATGATCACGTGGGTGAGCTCTAAGGACAAGGGCTTTGGGAAGGTTGCTAGGCAGCGTTGCGGGGTCGGCCAATGCTCTGCCACATAATGGTCGCATGGGCGTAGCGGATTGTGCCCCAGTGCACACAGGTAAGGTTATGGGGCTACAGCTATTTGCACGGAAAACTGAACTCATTCCCATGGCTTCTTCAACTACATCCGAATGTCCCCGGCGATTCCGCCAAATGACTGGTCCCATGCACGCCTTTATTGGGTACTGCCCTCAAGGATCCTTACCGAGGGTGCATGCAACGCGGGCTTGAGGCGGCCCCTTCATTCCTTGGTTTGCAGCTGCCCTTCTAATCCTTCCACCTGCTCCCTGATCAGCCCATCCACCGACCGCCGTCAGGTCGACATCTTGCCTCAACACCTGGCGCACCCCAACTTGTTGTGCTCCCACCCCACCCATTCACACACACCCTTCCCCGGTGGGTTGCCATCATCCTGCTTCCCCATCCTTCCCGCACGCACACACCCGCGTCCCGTCCCTCCCTCGCCTGCCCCTCCCTCATTGTGACCCCCTCGCCTGTCGTTCATTCTCTGCCCCTCTCTCTGTTGCCGCCCCCCTTCCTCGGCCTTGCCCCCCTTTTGCTGCCAGCGTCTCGGACAAGCTGGAGGACAAGAACGTGAGCTATGACCACCTGATGCGCATCGTCAAGGTGTTCCCCTGCACCTCACGCGTCGCGTTGGAGGCACTCATCGCGGCACACGTCCACCAGGTGTGCGACAAGTGTACGACGAGTGTGGTGGTGGTGGGTAGGGGTTGGTGTTCGGCGTTCGGCGTTCGGCGTTCCGGGGGGGGGGGGGGGGGGGGGGGGGGGGGGGAGTTAGGGGTGAGACGACTTTAGGGGAAGAGAAGGAAAACACCTTCGCCATGCATTCAAAGTTGGAGGCATCCTCGTGCACTTCTGGTCCCCGCAGCCAAGCGATGCCCGACCAAGTGGAGGTAAATAGATAATTATCTTCCCAAGGCACTACCGCGTGTGTAGTATGCATCGCAGAGGGTCCCCAAATCAGTTGCAGACGGTAAAAGCACGCAATCATATCTCCGGTGTACCCAACAGCAGTAGGACGTACATGGTTTCCAAGAATGCCTTCTGGCAAACCATGCCCGCCCCTGCACGCTGTTCCCTTCCACGGGATAAATATTTTCTTTTTTTCGTATCTCCAGTGAAATTTCAACCTCTACAATCTCTGCCGTGGTTGGAACGTCCCTTGCGTGCCTCTTGATATATCGTCTGCTCGTGCCTTGCCTGGCTTATGCATGTCCTGACGTGCGCATGTCACGCGCCCCCACACCACCTGTCACCAGTTCATGGACCCGCAGGGGCACGGCATCCTCCTGCTGCTCACGTCCCTCATCCTCACGCGTGGCATCAGCACGGTGGTAGAGGACATGGATGACCCCAACAACGCGCTCATGGGCGCTCACGGATACTGCACGCAGGTAGGGCGGTAGCACACCGGCACGTGGGTGTGCATGGCTACTGCAAACAGGTATGATGATAGCACGCAGGCACGTGGTTGTGCATGGCTGTTGGACACAGGTACGGCGTCGTCGTTTAGGCACAGCTTTGGCACTCATTGGTTGCCAGCCCGTATCATCCTTCCCCATCCTGCAGGTCTGAGGGCCCTTGTCAGTTGGTATAGTCAGTTCAAGGAACGCCCCTTAAGGTGAGGGTATGGTGCCAGCCCCCCTGAAACCATACCATGGAATAACATGTACTGTTGACCTGGGGGGGACCCAAGAGATGATTTTGGCATGTAAATAGGATGTCTGGGGGTCCGTCCCACCACTTGTTGAGGGTGGTATGCACAGTTACACGCTCGTATTGTGCTAAAAATAGCAAAAGACGCTATTTATAGCACATTCTGCCTAGGACAATGGGGGTATCTTTTTGCATGTTTCAATATATTCCCATTTAGTTGCCCCAGTTTGCAAATTTTCCACCTAATTGGCACCCCAAAATGGTGAGTATTTCATCAGTTATTAATTTTCCCCCAAAAGAGGTACTTTTGGGGGCTGAAAAAAATAAAACAAATCATAGACACACAATTTGACCCTGGGGAGATATACACAAATACTAGACATGGGCATACACAATCCCACAAAGTTTGAGCTTATTCTGACTACAAACGTGGAAGTTATAGCGTTTGGCAGTTGGCCACCTGTGCAGCCGCTAAGGAAGGCAATAGTGAGTATTAAGGCACACTAACACTTTCTATGCCATCCAAATGGCCCCAGACCATGCCCAATTCGAGCACAACGTACAAGGAGGTGGCTGGGCACCTCATGTGCCCTTGCCTTACCTTGGCACGGGCAACCTCATGGGTGTGTGCACAGCAACAAGGCAGGTAGCTCTACATGTCTAGCCAGCACTTCTGAAGCAAATTCTAGGCGTATGCTGTGATCATCATACCAAAACCAAGGTGTCCAATGCAAATAGACCCTAGAAAGCCATATCCACTGATTGCCCAACCAAGGGGAACAACAGACAGTCCACAGAGAAAGCATACTAATCATAAATGCTGCGTGCCAGGGCTTCTTACCATGGTTACTTTGCCTTGCTAGCATATGACAGGGCTGTCTCATAATTCAGTGGGAGAGAGGCCAAGAAAACAACGGTATCCCCTACCTACATGCAGTTCCACCCATGCAATATGCCCCTCAGAACGCCCACTATAGCTTTTCTTTTCAGCGCGATTGTTTGCTAAGAAACAACCTCAACCTTGTGAGCCTCTAAGCACACTGAAACCACTGCTAAGAAAGGCTGCGTCAATATTCATACAAAACTGAGTGTTTTTACCAAACTCCTTCCAGGAAACCACTCGACAAATCCCTTACAACTTGCCAACATGCCACGGCTCATGATTTGACACGTCCCAGCGATGCAACCTAGATAAAATCACTGAAAGCTGCCAGGAATCTGGCGATGCGCATCACGGAATGGCATGCTACCTGGCGCTAACTGCGCGGATAGAAGGCGAAAACTTGCGTTGACAACCATTTAAAGAAGCGAAACATTCATAGGGGGACGCTAAGCACGGGATCGTACCATTACCGGCAGTGTCATATGCCCAGTGGCGCAAGAAAGACCAACCTTCCATGGAAGGATGAGACGCGCATCCGGCGAGCCTGGACAGTGTCTTACCGAAAATGACGGAAATCTTGCAAAACCCCGGCGAATTTCTTTAGGATTCTCTATTGACAATGCAAACGCATCCTTGACGCTAAGTAACGCCCATAAAACCTGACAATCACCGCCGCCAGCGTGCATTCTAATTTATTCCTCTCGACGAAAACATCAGATTGGACCCCCGTGGCGATGGTCATCAATAAAACTATCGACATTGCAAAGCGCACAAACTTAGCGATGAAGTAACATCATAAACTCATCGCCTTCAAGATTCTCGCAATTTCTCTGCATTCCGCTTTTTATATTTGTCTAGTTTTGCCTGAAAGCCGTCGCCATGGCCAGCTCCGCTAGGGGTGCGCGCACCGTGCACCACTTTTTCACGGTACGGACGGGTACCGCGAATTTTTTCGGCGCCAAAAAATTCGCGCCCGGACCCTCACCTTAAGAGGTTGCTCTATGCTCACCCAACAGGACGTCTTCATCAATCACATCTGACATCGCACAAAGCGTTGCGTTGCGTCTCTCTCCTGAGGGGCTGTTTACCACCCCAGCCTGACCACCAGTGACCTCTCCTGACCCATATCGACCCATCCTGACTCATCCTGACCCATCCTGACCCATCCTGACTCATCCTGACTCATCCTGACCCATCCTGACCCATCCCGACCCATCTTGACCCATCTTGACCCATGTTGATCCATCCTGACCCATCCCGACCCTCTTGACCCATCTTGACCCATCCTGACCCATCCCGACCCATCTTGACCCATCTTGACCCACCTTGACCCATCCTGACCCATCCTGACCCACCTTGACCCATCCTGACCCATCCTGACCCATCTTGACCCATCCTGACCCATCTTGACCCATCCTGACCCATCCCAACCCACCCTGACACCAACGAGCCAAACGCCTATACCCATGCTGGTGCCGTGCGCGCAGGATCTGGTGAACTTGGTGAACCTGGGCCATGCGCACAGCAACGTGTTTGACCGCGAGCTCAAGGTGGACGACCTGGTCATGCGCGGCGTGTACGAGCGTGCCGAGGTGGGGCTGCTGACCCTCTTCGAGCACTTCAAGTACGTCGAGGTACGTAATGGCCATTGATGTATTTCTTGTGCGTGCAGGGAAACGACACTTCAAGTATGTTGAGGCACATTGATGGCCAGGGAGCTTTATTGTCTACGTAGCGGGAAAAAAATTATGTGGGGCAAAGTTACTTTGAGTACGTTGAGGGCAAAGTTGCTTGGAGTATGTTTAGGGTTAAGTTACTTCATACTTGAATCTTAATCGCTGAGAGGTCCATACGTGCGTCCAAGGTTGGCGTTGAGTCTTGGAAACATGTGTGCCTTACGCCCCCATCTTGTCCTATTTGTTCATGCGGCGCATGCCCTGTCCTGAATGGACAACCCGCTCCCCTTCTCACCTTTGCTCTCCTGGCACCGCGCGCCCGCAGGTGGGCCACTACCTCAAGGAGCCGATGCACCCGATCTGGGTGGTGTGCTCCGAGAGCCACTTCAGCGTGCTCTTCACCACCGATGCCAACGCTATCAAGGGGAGGTGCCCCTTTGACCTGTTCTACTATGACGGTCTGTCGAGGCAGGAGGACTTGATCCGGCTCACCATCGGTACGCATGCTGTTACGCATGCGGTGTGGACCATGCAGGATTACCATAAAGAGTCGCGGATGGGCAAGCCTACATAGCTGATGGTGCTAAGAGTCCAATGGTCCCCTAGCTAGAAGCCCACTGGTCCTCTCAGGGCTCAGGTGCCATGGCAGAACTGCGACAGGGGGGTCCCAGCGGGCGCTCGTTCTTGTCGCGGCAATGGTTGTCATTTTGCCATGGAGCAACAGTGTTGTATGGACAGGCACCTGCCGTATCACAAGCGAGGTGGCTATTCACTCAGCGGTCACCTACAACGGTCACAATCGCACTGCGTGAGCATCTGGGATTTACTGAGCCCATGCACTGGCGCTGCAGCACGACAGTCCACCCCCCGTGGCAAGGAATATGGTTCCTGCCCCCTGCTGCTTCAATTTCCCCTTCCCCTGGGTATGAAACGCTAGAAGGCTTCCTTGCCTGTAGTAATCACGAAATGGACATCCTTCGCACTAGCAGATCACATGCAACGGTGCTCACGTATGTGAAGCGACCAGCTTTCGCCAATGGATGTTGGGGTGCATGGACCAGGGCGAGGAGATCATATCGTGCTTGCATTCCTTGCTGACGCCCATTCCCATGCGCTGCTTATTTCGTTGGAACAGATAAGGGCGACGTCACGGGGGATTCCGACATGACGCCACCGTTGGAGAATGTGATCCGCACCAAGTGGCCTCAGGTCACCATCGACTGGAACGGCACCGACCCGATCTTGTGATCGGCAAGGCGTCAAAAGTGTCGCCCGTTAGGGTTTCAAGTGTTGGCTGCACTGTGCAGGCAATGCCACAGGGTTGAGTGTGTCGTTGAGCTCCGACTGTGCAGAGCCGCAGACCACGCCACCTGCTTATTACCTTCTAAGTGGCCGGAAGCATGGCGGATCATGTGTGATGCGCTGAGTGCAGAGCCATGATAGGTTGCATTATGTTGCATTGCCAAAAAGTCAGAGTGATAAGGAGCTCCCGCCCGCATGCATTTGAAGAGGAAACACCCTCAATGGAAACCGCACTGTAAGCTTATCGATCCATTATGTGTAATTTTAATAACTAAATCATGTATAGGTCTTTTCTTTACGGTCCTTCCTCTTTGACATGGGCGCAGTTTCCTTTTGTCGCATGCCGGTCTAGCATTTCGGGATATTATTAATATCATTATCATTAGTAAATTCATGAATTAGAAACATAACTCCGTTTTCCGCGGACCGGCACTGAACGCAAATGGTTTTCACCTTTGCGGCGTGCCAAATCAGAATATACGCTTGGCTGATCTCGATAGTACCGGCTACGCCCCCTTCTAATAAAGAAGGTTCCAGCCGTGTTCAGCCCGTCTCACGTTGCGAGACTGTTCAAACAAGTCTCGCGTGCAGACACGTGTGTAGTACTCCTACACACACAGATCTCGAATGATTTATCTAGTACCAGATCCGAAAGGCTTGCATCACTCCCCGGAAAGGAGAACTTTAATTTGCGGATGACTGTAGTTGTAAGTTGGCGATGCCCTAGGATCCGGATCGAGACGTCCGTCCTATAGTCAGCGAAAGTTGGTGCGAGAGGTCCCCAGTTCGATTCCGGTCGGATTCGTTTGCAGATCGCGTTTTCCGCATTTTCCGCGGACCGGCACTGAACGCAAATGGTTTTCACCTTTGCGGCGTGCCAAATCAGAATATACGCTTGGCTGATCTCGATTAATTAATTAAACTCGTGCTCCCGTTGGGGAGTCTCGGAGCACCGAAGTGCTTTTAATCCCTGTGTGTGCACAACAGGAGAACGGGCAGAGACCCCCAGTCTCCTTCATGCCAAAGGCATGCCACAGCTGCATTCGGGCGCGCTAGCTAAAAAAGACATGCTACCGATCCGGCAAACGTACTGTGGGTGCAATAAGACCCATGTGAGCACATCATAGCAAGGAGCGTGGGCAAGTAGTAATCTGATCGAAGCCATGACGTAGCATGGCTGTACAAAGACTAAGCTAATTAAGGCTATGGCTGGTTGTGTACCGTGCGTGAGCGGTGCACGTGACTAGGTATGGTGGCACAGCTAGGCATGCAAACATTCTAAGCATGGCTGCCATGGCAACAGTGACTACCAATGAAGTCAAGCTAGGGCTATTCTAGTCTAGCCCGCTGGGGGCGTCCACATCTTGTGAGTTGATCATCAGGTCCCCGCCCCTCCAGTACGTACACCTTGGGCTGCTGGGGGTCCTGCTTGTGGCGGAGGTATTCAGGCCACAGGTCACCGTCGTCGCTGTTGCTGCTGAGCGGGGGTCAGGTCGTCGTCCAGCGTCCAGTTGAGGTCGTGCAACCGCTTGCGACGAGAGAGGAACCGCTGCTTGTACGTCCTCACGGGAGGGGAAGGTGAGAAGGACTTGTGGGGGAGCCGCCTTGTTCCGTGAGTGGGGAAGGCGGTGGCACCCACGCAGTTCTACCTCACCTACCAGGCCCATGAGGGTAAGGAGCTGGTCCTTAAGCTCGATAGTACTGGCTGATCTCGATAGTACCGGCTACGCCCCCTTCTAATAAAGAAGGTTCCAGCCGTGTTCAGCCCGTCTCACGTTGCGAGACTGAACAAGTCTCGCGTGCAGACACGTGTGTAGTACTCCTACACACAGATCTCGAATGATTTATCTAGTACCAAATCCGAAAGGCTTGCATCACTCCCCGGAAAGGAGAACTGTAGGTGCGGATGACTGTAGGTGTAAGTTGGCGATGCCCTAGGATCCAGAGACGTCCGTCCTATAGT
Organism: Mesostigma viride; assembly: GCA_009746045.1. Classification (NCBI taxonomy): domain Eukaryota; kingdom Viridiplantae; phylum Streptophyta; class Mesostigmatophyceae; order Mesostigmatales; family Mesostigmataceae; genus Mesostigma; species Mesostigma viride. Next base: position 2,709,512 of record RPFO01000082.1, on the reverse strand, counting down.
CAGCAAAAGTTGGTGAGAGAGGTCCCCAGTTCGACTACAGTCTGGTCGGATTCATTTGCAGATCGCGTTTTCCGCGTTTTCCGCGGACCGGCACTGTACGCAAATGGTTTTCACCTTTGCGGCGTGCCAAATCAGAATAACTCCGTTGGGAGTATATTATATGTAGCACATATATTTTAAAAATATAATTACTTACAGCAGAGTGAAATCACTCAAACCAAAGCAAACGCCCAGCTATAAACCTATATACAGAGCCATGTCAAAGCTCTATACTACGATAAGACCAATGGAAACGCCTAACGGGAGGAACCTGAATAGCCCTGCTGCACCGCAAAATCAGCCCGCGTACGGCGGAGCATGATGTCAGCCATGGCCCGAGTCAGCGCCACCGACAAGCGCTGACGCCAATATGACGTCCAGGTCCGCGCCGACCATGGGGCCCGCTGGCCCTCCAGGTCCAGCCGGTCCTCCCGGAGCCGGCAACACTCCTTGAAGAAGGCGGAGGTCAGGGGCCCCATGGCCCCAAACTCCTCCAGGACAAAGGGCACCACACGATGGTGCCCGACGTCGCCGTAGGCCAGGAGCTTGGCCCGCTCCGCCCGGTCCGCCGTGTAACCTGCCGTGAGGGAGGCCCCAGCCACGTGGCTAAGAGCCAAGGGCCGCGCCACCGAAACGTCAATAAGCAGATGCCGGCCACCCCCCTCAAAGTCCAGCACCACGATGTCAGGCCGGTGGTTGGGGGAATAGAAGGCAGCGCCATCCGCATCCTCGGACCGGATGTTCGCGTGGGGGAAAACCGACCGAATCATGGCGAGCACCACCGTCAGGAGGACAGTGTGCAAATACAAATACCAATTCTGATTCTGTTGGCCCCCCATGCAGGCAAGGTAGTGAGTCCCCGTGGGATCCAGCGGCTGCCCACAGCTACCACAAGGCCGCCCGGCCGGAACAAGAGGCTGCGGGGCAAATAGCTGGTGCCGGAGCGCCACCGAGTAGTGGCTGGGAGCCAAGGCGAATGGGGGGGCCATGGGAAGAGCACGAAGGTACGCCGAGCCCACACTCCGCAAGGAAAGCGAGAACAGCCACGCACGTCCCTGGGCGTTGAGGTCCGCGAAAAGAGCAATCCAATCAGCCGTGTGCAGAATACCCGCGTAGGTTTTCTGGTGTTTATCGATGACGCGAGCAGGGAATGCGGCGGGAGATTGAACGGAGGCGACCGAGGGAGTGCCGCGAGGGAGGTGGCGCTGTACCGCCTGAGCGGCACGGACGGGAGAACAGGCCTGCTGGATCTCAGCATAGGCCTCCTGGATGGCGGTGACGAAGGGCAAAGGGCTGCTGGGGTCCAGGAGGTCAGGCGCTGCCGTTGCCAAAAGGGGCAGGAGCCGGCAGCTTTCCGCCCACGACTGAGCGACGGAGCCCAAAAATGCTGCTGGGGCCAGCCGGGCGGCACGAGTCAGACCGCAGCCACCCATCCGTGCAGGCAGGGAGGCAATGCGAATAGCATGTGGCGGGAGGTCGGGGCCCGGGACCAGCTGCGCCAAGGCCGACTGGATGCGTTCGTCGTGGCCCTCGGCGGCCAGCCGGACCTGAGCCGGAAGAGCGCCCCGGAGCCAGTGAACGACGCGAGGGTGAGCGCAAAACCACAGAAGCAGACCCTTGGTCTGCGAATCATGAAGGCGCGCAATCAAGGGCAGTACCTCAGTGCGTGCCTCGAGGGCGGCCCGCAGAGCATCGATGACAAACGCGGGGTCGCCAACCGGAACGCCGAGGACATCCAACCCATGGAGGCGCTCGTCCCGGCCCAAGAGCTGGGGCGGAAAGCCGGAGCAATCACCTTGGGGCGAGTACACCGCGCACTTGGCCAGGGTCAACTGGAGGTTGATGTCGGCCACCGCGGTCTGCAGTGCCAGCAGAGCCGCGGTGGTGTCCGGCACAGGGCCCAGAAGGTAGATATCATCCAAGTAGGCCTGAATAGCGACCGCCGGGTGGGCAGCATGGACCGCTTGGAGGCAACCCTGGAGGGGGGCGGCAAAGTACAGGGGTCCCAGGGGGTCCCCTTGCTGGGTGCCCGACCGCGACAGCAGGCCGCCGCGAGTGCCGTCCTCCATGATGTGAACCAGTTGGCCGGGCTGGCCGTAGCACACGGCTGTCCAAGCGTACAAGTCCTCGAAGGACTCCATGACGGCCGCAAACATGCTGGCGCGGGACAGACTGTTGAACGCGTTGTGGCAGTCGACCTTGACGACAGCGTGGGTGGGGTGGGCCTCGAGGTAGGCCTGCACCGAATGGATGAGGATATCCGCCCCGCCTGGAGTCGTCACCCCCAGCTGGGCCGCCACCGAGGTCTCACCCGCTGCGAGGGGCGGGCAGAAAAAGGCACGGAGCTCGGGCGCCTTTTGGCGGCAGATCACTTTGCCCACGAGCTTGCGGAGCACCTCACCGCAGGCGATCGGGCGCACCTTGCCCTCGGGGGGGGCAAGACACCCTTGAGCAGAGCGAGGAGGCGAGCGCCCGCTAACCACTCGCGCGCAGCGGGAGGAACGCGACCAGCCGCCAGGTCAATGAGGGTGTCAAAGAGAATGTCCTCGCCCCCATGCCCCACCAGGACCTCCAAGTGCTCGTAGCGCCAGCCCGACGGCCCGGTAGAGGAAGCCCGCGGGACCGCACGCATCACCTCCAGGAAGCAGTCGCGGTCCAGCCGGAGGGGGGCCGGCAGGGGGTCCGGCACGGGCAGCTGGAATCCGGGCTCCGCAGGGTGAAGAGCCTCCAAGGCCGCCAGGGTAGCCGCATTGGCGGGGGCCAGCTTGGCCATTTCCAAGCGGGTCATGGCCCGGCTGAGCTGCCCCTCGCGGACGAGGCGGATGACGTCGGCGGCCACCCGCTCGAAGTTGACCTCCCCCGACAGCCGGGCCGTGCGCGGGGGCGGCACGCCAAACAGCCCCTCCCAGTCCCCCTGCAGAAAGCGTCGGCAACGGGCAATAACCGCACCCTGGAGGCCGCGCACACCACGCCCGAGAGGGGTGAGGAGCAGGCGGGGGGTCACCATGTGCAGTTTAAAGCCCAGCGGGTCGTCCGGAGCGGCGTGCATGCGCCGGAGAGAAACGATTGCACATTGCGCGAAAAGGCTACGCGCGCGGTGGGGGAGGTCGGTCAGGGTAGACGTCGGGTAATTGATGGCGCATGCATCCCAGGGAACCGTGTCAAGCCAACGCCAACTGGCCGAGTAGTCGGGCGGCGGGGGCTGGGAGCCGGTGGGAGCCGAGGCGGGAGGGGGGGAGGGGGCCGGGACTGCTGGCCGGTTGAGGGGCCGTTGAGCAACACAGGCGCGCGCGTCAGCTGAGCGCGCCCGTGAATGGAGTACACCCGCTGGCAGTGAGCTTCCGGGCACCGAGCACATATATACTGCCACGAGGTAGCCATGCATGGCTGACGGCGGCGCTCATGACTTTCACGTTTGAGCACCGAATTTAGTCGTGAATATCACAATCGCTTCGTCTTTCTAAGACGCGCATGCTGATATAATTTTCCGACGCTATTACGCAATATACGATGAGCAAACGCCCATCGACGCAACGCAGCCTGACGGCTGCGCTCGGCACTGAAAATACGTCTGCAGCTACGGCTGCAGCTTCGCCATCAGGGCCGGAAGGCGGTGGTGACACTAGTCGCGCACTGACCCACCAGTGGTCGCCCAGAACCCTCCCGGGCTCTCCTCGCCCTCTGCATCGCCTGACCCAAAGCGCAGTCGCCCAGGCGAACCTGGCTGGTCTGAGCGTGATTTTGACGTCGACAGGCTCTTTACCACCAGCTTTGACGTCAACAGGCCTGCCTTTTTCGACATGCCACCCATCAAGATATTGGAGCTCGTGTTTTACGGGTCACACGCCTCACTGCTGGCCCTGTGCCAGCAACTCACTTTCCACACCCATTTTTTCCGCAACGGAGTTGACGGCCGGCATTCCCACCGCGTCTCAGACTCGTCGACCAACCTGGCCGGCTGGTCTCGCCCCCGCCTTCAGCTCGCAGCTCTCTTTACCCTCACTAAGCGCTCGGCCGAGGACCTTCTGCACCCCGCCCCCATTACCGAATCCACCTTCGTCCACCACCTCCACGCCGCCCTCTCACAGCACGTGACGCCCATTGCTGCAGATGTGGCGGCAATTGGCGGCACGCTGGCTGCTGAGCTCCCCACCATCCCCACCGCCACCGCCGCCCTCCTCGCCTCCACCCCCCCCCCCCGGCCTCCGCCTCCACCGACTCCATCACCGCCCAGCTCCGCGACATCGACCAGCGACAACGCCATTGCTATCGAGGTTCTGCAGAACACCGCAGGCCTCACCGCCCAGGCGGTGAAGGACATTGCCGCCAAGCCAGCCCCGGCTGGCCTGGCCGGCGATGCTCCTCCCATCACCACCTGGGCTGACATGCTTAAGCAACACACCACCTCCACCACCTCCGCCGTCGCTGCCAGCCCAGCTTCAACGGCAGACGCTTGGAGGCCTCCACCACCTCCGCGAGGAGGCCGAGCTCGCCAAGCGCAGCCTCAACGTCATTGTCAAGAATCTCAAGATGGAGGAAGGTGAGAATTCCGAGAAGCTTGCGCGTGCTAGTGAGAGAGAAATCCTTGATCGCATGGGCCTTACTGGTGAGATCAAGCTGGTCGCCCACCGCCTTCCCCGCGCGCGGGGTAAGGCAGGGCCGCCCCCGCTCCTTCTCACCTTTAAGACCCCGGCGGACAAGATTTCTTTTCTCAGACGCCGCAAGCGGCTCGAGAAGACTCTCTTCACCCTTGATGACGAATTGACCCTGGCGCAGCAACAACGGCGACGGGAGCTATGGCCGACCTACCTCCAGCTCCGGCAGACCAAGGCGGGGCAGCCGGTGTACTGGAAGGGGGCGGCCATCTACGTCGGCCACAAGCCCTGGCAGGCGACCCCCGCGGCCCCAGCGACTCCAGACGCCCCAGCTTAGGGGAATACAGCAGTAGTTAAGTGTAGAATAGATAGACCGTGGCCATGTACATGTACGCCCCCTAGAGCTCTCTAGGCCCTATCCCAGCTAAGCCACGCGCTTAATTTCATCATGTACAATGATGTGTGCCTATGATGAGCCACCCTCCAGATGATGCCTGGCTTTATTTAATTATGCAGTGCCCATGCAGGGAGTAACTCTCTGCTGAGACGCCATGCCATAGCTCTTGTATAGCCTAGCTGGCCTAGGCGCTGGTTGTCTCCTTGATGATGATCTTCCCCCACATGCCACGCTCCCCCTGGGCATAGCGCGATACATCATCAGGGTGCAGGTGCCTTGGTGCACCTAGAGCAAGTGTTGTTTACATCCCCACCCTTGCAGGAAGTAGCTTAGGATGTATGATAGGCCATATGCCCCCTCTCAAGGGCTATGTGCTACATATACTCCCAACGGAGTTATGTTACAATTCAATTCAATTCAATTCATATATACTGATTTCACTCTGCTGTATTAAAGTAATTATATTTTTATAATATATGTAGCACATGGCCCTGAGAAGGGGCATATGGCTTTTACTACACTCTTAGCCACTTCCTGCAGGTGGGGGAATGTAAACTGCCACCTACTCTGGGTGCACTAAGTACATGCACCTGCCCACATCTGTGTTCAGGCACCTAGCCTAGTAGGGGCACCGACATCTGGAGGGGGGAAGATCAGCATGGCTATATACAGAAGCTAGGGCAAGGCGCCTCTCAGCAGAGAGTAGCTCTCTGCGTGGGCACAGTGCTCATAACAAAATAAATAAAGCTATAGGCATCATCTGGTCACCCTTGTCAATGCCTTCTCCCAGAGGCGCTATTTCGACAAGGCCGTCCTCAACGCCCGCCGCCCCCACCTTCAGCAATTCGCCCTCTTTTCCCTCCTTGGACGCTCCATCGAGGAGCTTTGGCCCCCAAAGCCCCTCACCACCACCTTAACCGAATCCTCCATCCGCTCACTCCTCAAGGAGGCCCTCGAGCAGCACGTGGCCCCCATCGCTGCAGATGTGGCGGCCATGGGCAGCACGTTGGCTGCCGAGCTCCCCCTCCTCTCCACCATTTCCACCGCCACCTCCACCCTCCTCGCCTCCTCCACCGCCGCCATCCCCTCCTCTGACTCCATCACCGCCCAGCCGCTCCGCGACATCGACCAGCGCCTCAAGGATAATGCAATCGCTATCGAGGTCTTGCAGAACACAGCAGGCCTCACCGCCCAGGCAGTGAAGGACATTGCCGCCAAGCCAGCCTCGGCTGGCCTGGCCGGCGATGCTCCTCCCATCACGACCTGGGCGGACATGCTTAAGCAGCACACCACCTCCACCACCTCCGCCGTCGCAGCACAGCTCCAGCGGCAGACGCTTGACCTCCGCGAGGAGGCCGAGCTCGCCAAGCGCAGCCTTAACGTCATTGTCAAGAATCTCAAGATGGAGGAAGGTGAGAATTCCGAGAAGCTTGCGCGTGCTTTTGAGAGAGAAATCCTTGATCGCATGGGCCTTACTGGTGAGATCGAGCTGGCCGCCCACCGCCTTCCCCGCGCGCGGGGTAAGGCAGGGCCGCCCCCGCTCCTTCTCACCTTTCCCGGCGGACAAGATTTCTTTTCTCAGACGCCGCAAGCGGCTCGAGAAGACTCTCTTCACCCTTGATGACGACCTGACCCTGGCGCAGCAACAACGGCGACGGGAGCTATGGCCGACCTACCTCCAGCTCCGGCAGACCAAGGCGGGGCAGCCGGTGTACCGTGGAAGGGGGCGGCCATCTACGTCGGCCACAAGCCCTGGCAGGCGACCCCTGCGGCCCCAGCGACTCCAGGCGCCCCAGCTTAGGGGAATACAGCAGTAGTAGTGTAGAATAGATAGACCGTGGCCATGTACATGTACGCCTCCTAGAGGCCCTATCCCAGCTAAGCCACGCGCTTAATTTCATCATGTACATGTGTGCCTATGATGCATGAGCCACACTCCAGACGATGCCTAGCCTTATTTAGTAATATTGTGCCCATGCAGGGAGTCACTCCCTGCTGAGAAGCCATGCCATAGCTCTTGTATAGCCATGATGATCTTCCCCCTCACAGGCATGCTCCCCCCTTACCCGGGCATAGCGTGATAGACCATGAGGGTGCGGGTGCCCTGGTGCACCTAGAGCAAGTGTTGTTTACATTCCCACCCTTGCAGGAAGTAGCTTAGAATGTATTGTAGGCTCATATGCCCCTTCTCAGGGCTATGTGCTACATATACTCCCAACGGAGTTATGTTCCTAATTAATTAATTAATTAATTAATCATCTGGTGTGTGGCGCATCATGGGCACACATGGGCATCATTCTCATGCAATGAACATATAGGTGTTGCAGCTGAATGACTGGCCAGCCATAGCATGGAAGGCTACATGCACATGCATTTCCACATCCTTTCATTTCCATGCATGATATATCATGTAATTGAGCGGATGGTTAATTGCCTCCTTGATACGTATCCAGGTGTTGAATTACGACTCAACAATTATAATCATGTTGATTCGAGTCAGCGCAGCTAGACATCGATCGATCATGCATGACAGGCTCCCCTTAGCTGGGTGTTGCTTGAGACTCTAGAGCTCTGGGGGGTGCAGGTGCCCTCGGGGCACCTAGAGCAAGTGTTGTTTACATTCCCACCCTTGCAGGAAGTAGCTTAGAATGCCATATGCCCTTTAATTCTCTGGGATATGTGCTACATACACTCCCAACGGAGTTATCAAGGTAGCTCGAGCCTGCCGTTATCTTGTCCGCGTGTTCGAGTCGTTCAGGATGATGAAGATAAATGGTGATGGAAATGTGCAGCCTTGTGCATTGAAATTAGCAACTGAGGAGACAACCAGCGCAGGCCAGAAATCGGGAGAATTAATCCGGACCATGGTAGCTCGAGCCTGCCGTTATATCTTGTCCGCGTGTTCGAGTCGTTCAGGATGATGAAGATGAATGGTGATGGAAATGTGTACGATCCTTGTGCATTGAAATTATGGCTGGCTTACATGTAGAGCGACTAGATGAACCTAGACGGTGGGGCCGGATCGAAACAGCATGCTTGATCAAGGCGTGTGTTTCGAGCCTAACTGGCCCCAGGAGTGTCTAGTGGTGAGTGACCATTGCTGCGATCGCTCTCCCACCATATGTTCCTAATGAAAGAAGACATCGATCGAGCTACTGATATGGTCCGTTCGTGAACGACTCATCAACGGGAGCACGATATTCGTGAGTAGGATGTTTTTGTAGATAGAGTAAGACCAGTATAGGATTGAGTGTACCATATGCACCCATCCATCCATCCATTCATCCATCCATCCATCCATCCATCCATCCATCCATCCATCCATCCAATCCATCCATCCATCCATCCATCCATCCATCCATCCATCCATCCATCCATCCATCCATCCATCCATCCATCCATCCATCCATCCATCCATCCATCCATCCATCCATCCATCCATCCATCCATCCATCCATCCATCCATCCATCCATCCATCCATCCATCCATCCATCCATCCATCCATCCATCCATCCATCCATCCATCCATCCATCCATCCATCCATCCATCCATCCATCCATCCATCCATCCATCCATCCATCCATCCATCCATCCATCCATCCATCCATCCATCCATCCATCCATCCATCCATCCATCCATCCATCCATCCATCCATCCATCCATCCATCCATCCATCCATCCATCCATCCATCCATCCATCCATCCATCCATCCATCCATCCATCCATCCATCCATCCATCCATCCATCCATCCATCCATCCATCCATCCATCCATCCATCCATCCATCCATCCATCCATCCATCCATCCATCCATCCATCCATCCATCCATCCATCCATCCATCCATCCATCCATCCATCCATCCATCCATCCATCCATCCATCCATCCATCCATCCATCCATCCATCCATCCATCCATCCATCCATCCATCCATCCATCCATCCATCCATCCATCCATCCATCCATCCATCCATCCATCCATCCATCCATCCATCCATCCATCCATCCATCCATCCATCCATCCATCCATCCATCCATCCATCCATCCATCCATCCATCCATCCATCCATCCATCCATCCATCCATCCATCCATCCATCCATCCATCCATCCATCCATCCATCCATCCATCCATCCATCCATCCATCCATCCATCCATCCATCCATCCATCCATCCATCCATCCATCCATCCATCCATCCATCCATCCATCCATCCATCCATCCATCCATCCATCCATCCATCCATCCATCCATCCATCCATCCATCCATCCATCCATCCATCCATCCATCCATCCATCCATCCATCCATCCATCCATCCATCCATCCATCCATCCATCCATCCATCCATCCATCCATCCATCCATCCATCCATCCATCCATCCATCCATCCATCCATCCATCCATCCATCCATCCATCCATCCATCCATCCATCCATCCATCCATCCATCCATCCATCCATCCATCCATCCATCCATCCATCCATCCATCCATCCATCCATCCATCCATCCATCCATCCATCCATCCATCCATCCATCCATCCATCCATCCATCCATCCATCCATCCATCCATCCATCCATCCATCCATCCATCCATCCATCCATCCATCCATCCATCCATCCATCCATCCATCCATCCATCCATCCATCCATCCATCCATCCATCCATCCATCCATCCATCCATCGGGGTTAATGCTCCGTGGCTTCCCAACGGCCCCCCCCCCCCGGGGGGATTCCCAACTTTCGCTGACTGTAGGACGGACGTAGACCTCCGGATCCTAGGGCATCGCCAACTTACACCTACAGTCATCCGCAACTGAAGTTCTCCTTTCCGGGGAGTGATGCAAGCCTTTCGGATTTGGTACTAGATAAATCATGAGTTATGTTTCAATCATGGAGTTATGTTTCTAATTAATTAATAAAGTAAGTAAGTACATGGGGGGCCTATAAGGCCTCTCCGTGATTCGGAAGAAGATGATGGACAAGGCCAAGTGGGCCCAGGTCGTAGAGGACGAGCCCCCCCCTGTGGGGAAGCGCCCGCGTGTGCAAGCCCGTGGGAGGCACGCCAGTGCTGTATAGATAGATGTTGTACTTAGTAATGCTGTTAGATAGATGTAGGTAGCTGATGTAGATAGCTTAGACCGGTAGGACTGTTTGCACCCACCCATCCATCCATCGGGGTTAATGCTCCGTGACTCCCCAACGGGAGCACGCGTCTAATTAATTAATTACTTAATTAAGTACTTGTGTGTCATGTGCAAAGGCATGCCACGGAGTACTATGCGGCTAATCTCATTAGAAAAATAATTACACAAAAGTTGAAACAAATATCGTCTGCATCATCCCCCAACCGTTAAGCACTAGATGGGGATGTAATCCTCATTCGAGCTGTCCTCTACTGTAATGGCAGACGAGGCGGTAGTGTAGCGGCTATCCTCAGGACCAATAACCTCGACCTGCGGACTTCTACGGTCCTGGCTAGCAACGGGCCGCGGGGCCCGTGGGGAGGAATTAAATAATGGAGTGTCTGGATTCTCCAGATTTCTGGGCGGCCTGCGCTGACCATTTTTCTCGATCGATCGTCATTGACATGCATGGAGCGACCTAGGGTAGAGTTGATGTTGGTAGCTTGAGATCGATGTGGTTGGTAGCTGTTGTAGATAAATTAGACAGGTTTAGGACTGCTTGCCCCCATCCATCCATCCATCGGGGTTAATGCTCCGTGACTCCCCACCGGGAGCATGCACGAGTCTAATTAACACGAGCGACAATTTTTGTCCAAGGAGACTGATTTCTTATTTTAAATAAATTGGGCTTTCAATGGTCAACGGCCATTTTCCCACTTACAGTCCGCTGGGATGCTACACTACCTAGGAGATAACTAAGTTTGTTCGCCATAAAGAATGTTGTATATCTAAGGTGCATGTACAAATGCCTAAAAGGGCAGTGTCTACCATTAATCAGGCAATCAAAGAGATAGCCGGTAAGGCTGCCGGCCTGACTCGCTTTGAACAGCTCTGACAGCTGGCCACGCGGCGCCCACAATCAGTTCGAGGATTCCTCCCATGTATATCTTATTATTGGTTCGAGCTACAACATGGGCAACCTGGAAGACGCCTGCTTGATCCGCTCAGTTATGCCTTGATGACCTTAAGCGCCTCCTCAATGTGCTTCTCAGGCTGCATGTTAGCGCACAAATCATGGAAAAACATTCCACATCATCAATGAGAAAGCACAATACAGCATCCAGACACTACCAGCACAGGCTTGAGATTCCAAGGACCCGTACTGAAAGTATCACGTCCAGCTAACATGCCTGTGTTTTCCACATGTGCTGCTGCCATGCAAGCCCTGTGCTGGAGGGCAAGGTATTGAGAAAAAATTGATAAGGAGGTCACAGCCTATTCAGCGAGTGTCCCAATGGGTAGCTATCAAGGAGACAACAAGGAGCTATGTTCTCCTTTGTCAAGGATTAGGAAATGTGGATGCAGAAAATCACGTCAAAATTGGAAAACTATGAAAAGGTTACTCAATGGGCATGCACTCCGAAATGATCCTTTCTGCCAGGAAGTTAGGGAGCAAATGCAGGCATGCTGAACTTCACTTGGTAATTTGATACACCCCGAGGCCAGGACCTGACGAATCTAGTTCGTCTCCAGCGCATGTTGGGCAACATGAACCGAAGGGTACGTTTCCACATAGCAGCATAGGAGATACCACCAAGATGCGTCCCAACATAGCTAGCCGACTGCACATGTTGCCACCCTGACTCCTACATAAGAAAACACATCATTCCAGCTAAGCAAGCAGCACAGCTGTCCATGCCATCGTAGCAGGCAGGTTACGCTGCCACCCTTGAGTTATTCGCACTAGACACACGAGCACGTGGGCATTTTCACCCTCGGCAAGCAAAACAGTACCCACCCATGCTCTTTATCCGTTTTGCAAGAAATAGACCAATCACCCCCCTCGCATACCTGGAACTGGTTGTTGAAGACCAGCTTGACAACGCCCTTGTCCACCACGTACGTCTGGCGTCCCTGTAGGGCGCCGAACAGGTCCGCAGGGATGCCCCACGCCTGGCGCGTCTTGTTGCCCTCGTCGCACAGCAGCGTGTACGGCAGGTTGTACTTGGCCTTGAACGCCTGCCCGTGGGATAGCGCCACGTGGCGGTGCCACGACAAAGATATGCAAAAGAAGGCAGGTGTGCACAACCGTTCGGGTTGCATGCTAACATTATCTTCGCGAGGGCAGGGCGATGGGTGGTTTAAGCTGCCGTTGTGAAATGGTTCACCAGGTTCCAGCTCAAGACAAGGCAGGTGGACAGAAGCTGTAGCACGCTCGTGATCTCTGGCACACGCATGTCATCCCCAGATGTCTTCCTATGCAGCAATGCCAACGCGTGTACAAACCCATCGCGCAAGGTTAATGGCCATCGTACACAAATGAAAGCACCCTGTTCAACTTTCCCCAGGCCTACCTGCTACACGCATGTACTCGCAGCCATTGGGGAATGGACCTTTTGAGCCCCACCGGCCATTACCCCTTTCCTTATAATTGCCTGCGTGTGCGCTTATAATGGCCGATCAAACACGGCCTGTTGACATCATTCAGACAAGCTTTAGTGTGCTCACCGTTTCCCCCATTCCTGGCAGGAACACAACAACACGCACACAGTGTTTGTTCTACAAGCTTCCCAACAGGCCTGACACTAGACCCAGCCGCCCGGCCCACCCACCTTCTGCTTGGAGGGCGAGTCCCCGCTGACGCCAAACACAGCGGCGCCGGCGGAGGTGAACGCAGCGTACTGGTCACGGAATGAGCACGCCTGCGGGAGGGGAAGTGGGAGGAGATGAGAAGGAAAAGGGACGAGAGAGGAGGGAAAGGATGCGATGACGACGGGCAGACAAGAAAAGGAGGCAAGACGAGGAGGCAGTGAGACCCTGGGCATATAACGGCCACTGTGGGGCAGGCTGTGGGACTAGCAACAACTGCACAGTGGCTGTGGGCAGGTGGGGCTCATCAGAGACCATGTTCACACTCGCAGGTAGCCCTTCAATACCAGCATGACGACAAGCCGAGTTGCACGTTGTGTTTCGACAAGTCAAGGGCCGTCGCTGATGAAGGCAACCCCTGCTCCCGCCGGACTCTGCTTTACTAGTGAAAGTGCAAGGACGGCCGCCAAGTGCAGCCGCCGCGCAGCCACCCGCCTCCTGGGTGCCCTCACTACAGCGGCCACACGGCAGCGCCATGTCCTTTGCCCTTTAGATTGCTCATGCTCCTTCTAGTGGACCATCGCGCGGGCACCCAGTGCACCCACCTCCTTGGTGCAGCCCTGAGAGTAGGCGGGGCCGGGTCGTTGCCGACAAGGAGTGAATAGTGACGTCGTCGTGCACAGCATGTGAGGAGAATCCACCCAGGGAAGAGCAAGTATGGCAGGGTGTTGCCAGCCCACAAGCCCCCCGATGACCACACGAGGAGGGAAGGAGGCAGAAGAAAGGCAACCGAAGAAACGCAACAGAAAAACCACAGGGGCACACATCAGCACTGGCAGGGAAGCATGAGTGGGCATGAGCGCTTGCCTAGTGCCTAGCTGGGCAGAGGGCTAGGGTGTTAGAACAAGGCACATGGACTCAGAACCAAGCATTGGAGCCATGCAAGGGGTGGACCTCACAGAGCAGAGTCAAGTTCTAGATCAGAGACATGCCGCATGTGACATCTCTATATGCATGCAAGGGGGAAATGCCTGTCAACAGGCCTGCCAAGGCCCCCCACCCCCTTCTTCCTTCCTCGCCCCCTTACCCTTACCCGCCCCCCCCCCCACATGTAAACACACAAACACACACACCACACACACATGCATACACACCACACACAGCAATACTCACACACAGAAAATCACACACACACACACATACACACATACACACATACACACATACACACATACACACATACACACATACACACATACACACATACACACATACACACATACACACATACACACATACACACATACACACATACACACATACACACATACACACACCATGCCGCCCACCACCGCCGCCTGCACACCTGCAGGGGACCACGCGGGCATGGGTGCACTACCGTCTCTCCCAGGGGGAGGAGGGCGTGCCATCGCATGAAGATGGCCTCAACCGCTACAGTCGTCACTGCCAGCAACTAGCAGGCACGAGGGTGCCGGGCCCGCATTAATTAGGGGCCAGCTGCAACAGGGGACACGAGGGCACATTCAGCCAACTCGCGGACAATCCTATGCTCACATAGAATAATAATATCTCACATAGAATGTTCTTTTCAAGATTTGGCCGCAAGAACTGAACATCTTCCATGCATGTTTGATTCTGCATTTTTTTAATGTCGTCCTCTGGCAGGCCACACCGCGTAGTGGGCAAATGCAACACAATGATGGCCATTCAATGGATGGATTGACCTGCGCGGAATGCATGCAAGGCTTACCGGAGTGTCGGCTGTGCCGCCATGAATTAGTTGCGGTAGCATCGATTGGAGGTAGGTGGCAGATGATAGCACGTCATGACAGGTGGCACGCAGGGACAAATGTTAGACCTTTCACGGAAGGCAACCAGTGAACTAGGTAGAAAATTGGAAGCAGGCAGCACTTGTGTCAAGCAAGTAGGCCTCAGAAGGCCCACGAGGGCGCAGCAAGCGACGTACAAGGTGCCTCTCCCTGTGATGCCCTTGCGGCTCCTTCATATTAAACTAGATCCGGGGCCACATGAGCAACATGGCTAGGGCGCAGCACCCATACGAGGAAGGGAAGTTAGCCACCGGCAGGCCTTTCATGGGCGTCATCTGAGCTATTTGCTGGATGACCCAGTTGGCTGGCAGGCTTACCGGCAGGGTAAAAGAATAGGACGACCTTCTTGTTGGTTGGCACTGTCACGCTCTTGCCATTCTCGTCAGGCAGGGTGAGGGCAGGCATCTTGTCGCCGACGTCGACCTGCGATGCGCGTCGGAATGGGACAAGAGCCAACTGGCATCACTCCCCCTCCTGATAACCTTGGCATGATGCCAAGATGCCCGATCCATAGCATTGAAGAATCCAAGATGTATGAACCTGCTGAAAGAATCGAGCAGCATGATTAAACCCGCAAGTGCAGGGATGGGGAAAAGCCGGCGGAGGCCGGCGTACTGTCAAGAGCAACCTTGATTACCTTGCACTCCGTGGTCTTCTTGGCAAAAGACAGGAAGGAGCGGCCGCTGCTGGCGGTCAGCTTCGCCGGAGCAATGGTCTGCCCGAAGATCGAGGAGCGTCCCAGCGAGGCGGACGCCTTCTGCACAGTCCGGGCAGGCGTGGCAGACGTCGAACGCATGGCCGGAGCCACGGCGGCAGACCCCGCGCGAA
Organism: Mesostigma viride; assembly: GCA_009746045.1. Lineage (NCBI taxonomy): Eukaryota > Viridiplantae > Streptophyta > Mesostigmatophyceae > Mesostigmatales > Mesostigmataceae > Mesostigma > Mesostigma viride. The sequence goes on along the minus strand of RPFO01000082.1, from coordinate 2,694,082 downwards.
CGGGCGCAATAGCAGCGAAGGCAGACATAGCGGCAGCCATGTTTTGAGTTAAGATTGGGAACTAGGGCGAGGAAACGGTGATGGCGAATACCAACGATGTGCACACTTTGCCAGCGTCAACTGGGAAATTTGTGCAACGGGGCGACCAATATCCATAAAAGACCAAGGCAACGTGGACCAAGGGAAAGCGGACACCTGGTTCCCCATTTATCGGTTATGTGCCCCTGGGATGCATGCGTGACCGCGAAGATCTCCGATACTAACAATTCCGCCCTAACTTACAGCCTGGACATTATTTATAACAGCTATCTAGTTCTCGATTACTCATCGCCATGGCTGGAAGGGTGCTCGCCAATTTTGCGTGTTTTGGTGGGTGATGCGTTCATGGGTTCTCTGACCCGTTGATACTGGTAGACGTTGAGCCTGTCCACCCCGTGCTCGGATCCCGTGCTTGAGTCTTTGAAGGCGGAAACCCGCTTCGGACGGCTAAAGTCTCGACATGGCTTCCCTGTTGGCAGGGGCCTACGTCCCGAACGGGTTGTTTATCGAGCGGGGTTTGGGCAAGGCAGGCAATCATGGGCTCGCCACGAGACTAGCTTCCATCGCTATCAAAACTCGCCATGTTCGGAAGATTGTAGCAAATTCATCAGACGACGGCGAATCAGGTAGGCACGCAAAGGGCGATGACAGAATCATACGGAGATATCTTCTTCCTACAGACAAGCCTCGCTTGGCTTCGCCGGCGATTATGATGATGCCTCGCCGTTTGTCACTTACGTGGTGATCATCTTGTATGATTACTTGGCCGTGAATTTTATCACGGCCATATTGCCTGCCACTGCCACAGAAAATTCCGGGTCGGAAGGGAAGCAGCCATCCACGGATTGGGATACAGCCTGGTCTAAGTTTAAGGTGAGACTGAATCATGCTGCAGGATTCCGGTACTAGGCGATGTCGTGGTGGTTAGTCAGTATGGCCGTTCTATGATAGGGTATGTCCTGAGAACGTTGAAATGTAACCCACAAACCGGGGTGGTGATTTGCGACGGATATTTAGGCAGTAGGTATTTCCTCTGTGTGGCTGGGGTGGTGGTGATGTGTTTGGGGAGGTGGCGTATGCAACTTTCGACAGGAAGGCTTCAGGCATAAGCACAAGGGCTCCGGTGACTAAAGAAATGGGCAAATAACTTTTTTGTTCATGCCCATGCGCTCTAAGAAGTTTGCACAGTAGATGTCGGATTTTCTGCATGACCGCACACTGTGGTGGGTCTTCACCTCCCTGCACTATCTCTACTGGCAATACGTGACAAGTCAGCAGTTTGTGGGTGGCTCACAGGTGCTTGCAGTTGTTGGGTTGGGCTGGATGCATTGTTACCCTCTTGCAACGGAAAAGAACGTTACCGCGGGTAGAGGTGGCAAGTGACAGCAACCTGGATGGTTCCCATGGTTGTGGCAGGGAGGACCCTGGTTGCCATATGTATCCTGTGAAAGGCACAACGAGAACTAGTTGGCTTCATTGGTGATGTCTGGGGTCTGCAAACTGTCTGGAAAAACAACCGCCACCTGCCGGTTGAATTCGTATTTGCTTGTGTTTAGCATGCGTTGACATGACATGGGAATGCGTGGCCATGGGGAGGGAACTGCATATTGAGAATGTCAGCACTTGAATAATTGACACATGGTAGCTGGGCATGTGATTGTTGTTCCTAATGGCCTGCAGAACACTGTAGAAGAGAACAAGGGAGCCTCCCAACCCAAGACTGGCCCACGCGCGTCTGGCTCCGGAAGCTACAACCCGCCACAGTTCCAATCTCAGCGCTCCATGAACAAAAAGAAGGATGATATCCGAGACATTGAAGGCCGTGCCCTGGACGTGTGGACGGACCCAAAGTTCCCCCTGATTGGGGGTGCTGTCATTTTTGCCATTCTTATTTATGCCTTAGTCATCGTGGGCCCCCCTCCAAGTCGGTAGTGAGGAATGCCGTCAAGGTGCTGACCAGGCCAGTGCATTGCTCCCTGAAACAAGGGCTGCATGAATGACACACAGGCCCGCGCGTGATCATATATATTATGCATTCGATTTCAATCAAATCGTAATTAATAGTACAAATACAAATACTAGTATTCAAACATACAGTCAAATGTCTCATTGATATCAACTGAGACAACGATATAGAATAGTTGTCTCACTTAATATGGTTGTCTCGTTTATATTTAATTGTCCGATCGACTACAATATTGTGTCCATATGCCTGGCCGGCATGCATATATGAACAAGGCTACACAATATTTCCATCTCCATTCATATTCCTTGATCCTGAACGACTTGAAAAACGTAGATAAGATAACGGCAGGTTTGAGGTACCATGGCCAGCCGGCCGCGGTCCAAATTAGAACTCAATATTTCTCGGGCCTGCACTGGTACGTTGTCTCACTTCGGACGCGTTGTCTTATCAAGGAGACAACCAGCGCAGGCCAGAGATCGGGAGATCTAATGCGGACCATGGTAGCTCAAGCCTGCCGTTATCTTGTCCGCGTGTTCGAGTCGTTCAGGATGATGTGAATATGAATTGTTGTGTGATGAGTTGTCTTACTGATGTATTTTGGTAAGGGAGACAATATATATATCGCCGTCAAGACCGCCTCGACCTCGAGGGTCAGACTGCCCCGTGGCCGTCTGCCCACAAGTGGTCCCGTATTGGCGGCAGCGCGCCTGTCACTCGCCCTCACTCGCACCGTGGCTGATGTGGTATTCCGCCGCACCCGGGCCGACTTTGTCGTGACCCATGCGGTCTAGATCCCTTCCAGGCCTGCATGGTGGGCCGGCAGCGCTGTTGCTGCGTGTTGTTTTGTGATGTATAGTTAGTTGTACCTTGTGCAGCTGGCGTGATCCTTGGATGTCCGTGTCAGATTACTATTAATTTCTTCAGGCTTATTCTCCCAGTTATCGGGTTTTTCCTTATGTTGCATGCATGCCCATCTCACCTCCGTAATCTATCATTCTCAATGAATATATAAATTCATTCAGGGGAAGACGATTGTCCAGGCTCACATGCACGCCAGCCCCGGCTGTGGGCAAGTTCCCCGGCCCCCCCCAGAGGAAGGGGCGCTTTGCTGCATGAGTAAAGTAGTACGTTAGTGTTTTCTAGATTAAAGATTAGCTTATAGAGTTAGACTAGTTCGATCGGTTTCGGCGGCTTCGCCCACCTCCATCCATCCACTGAGCAAGGGAATATGTGCTACATGCTCTCCCAACGGAGTCATCATGTTATTATAATTTCATTAATTCATTTCATTTCATTTCATTTCATTTCATTTCATTTCATTTCATTTCATTTCATTTCATTTCATTTCATTTCATTTCATTTCATTTCATTTCATTTCATTTCATTTCATTTCATTTCATTTCATTTCATTTCATTTCATTTCATTTCATTTCATTTCATTTCATTTCATTTCATTTCATTTCATTTCATTTCATTTCATTTCATTTCATTTCATTTCATTTCATTTCATTTCATTTCATTTCATTTCATTTCATTTCATTTCATTTCATTTCATTTCATTTCATTTCATTTCATTTCATTTCATTTCATTTCATTTCATTTCATTTCATTTCATTTCATTTCATTTCATTTCATTTCATTTCATTTCATTTCATTTCATTTCATTTCATTTCATTTCATTTCATTTCATTTCATTTCATTTCATTTCATTTCATTTCATTTCATTTCATTTCATTTCATTTCATTTCATTTCATTTCATTTCATTTCATTTCATTTCATTTCATTTCATTTCATTTCATTTCATTTCATTTCATTTCAATTGCATGACCGCGCCGTCCTGACCTATTTTTCGAGGTCGACTGTGAATCTGTGATCAAGGGTCCACGTCTCGGCGCCATACCTGAGAACAGCTAGCCCGAGGACTGCAGGACCATTTGAAGAGACCTGTCCTGAGCTCGATCTCGAGCTTGATCGATTGCCAGCTAGCCGGGCCCAGGGGCTTGCGCCACTGCAGAGCTTTATATTGGCGGAGTGCGTGCCAGGCGAGCTATAGGGAGATACGACCGGTGGTTGAAATACATGCATCATGCAGCTGGCAGCCTCGATCACAGCTGCATGGGGCCGAGTACCGGCTAGCCGAACGCGCACCTGCGCCCAGCAGCCGAACGCGGGGCCAGCCAGTAGGGGACGTACACGAGAGCCATCAAGCTAGGAGGGCTGAGAGGTCGGGTCATCCAGCCCGACCGATCCGGCCAGCCAGGGCCTCTCTCTATCTTCTTGCTGACCTCGAGCCGGCGGCCCACCATGCAGCTCGCGGGCCTCGATTGATTGCCAGGCGCAATCATTATCCTAGCCATGTCTGCACGTGCTCAGTGTCCTCAAAGCCAATTGAGGGTGTTGTTGTCGGCATCATCAGTCTATAGTGGGTAATTTCTGCTGAAGCCTAATCTATATCTCCGACGGTGTCGATCTGCGCCCACGCCGTGCCATCTGCATGGAACTTGTTGGCGACCTTCACCCCGGGCCGGTATACGAGATCCCCTATACCCACAATTAACATTTGCGAGCAAAACCGGCTTGTTGCGCGCCTGAATCATTACGTATATTCAACCACAAGGCACCGGCTCGAGCTACCACATGTGGTCCGGGTTCTCCCGATTTCTGGTCTGCGCTGGCTGTCTCCTTAATTGACAATACTGGTACACTGAGGTATGGCGAGAGCACACAGCGGGCTCAGTGTCGCACATCCTTTTGAAGAGGGCATGCACACATATGGTGGCATGGACCCCGCGTAGGAAGTGCGCACCGATCGGGTGGTGGACACGTCTTTCATACGTACAGACAGGTTGCGAATATGACAGCTTCATAAGCCCTGAGTGGGGGGGGGGATCCGGAACAAAGAGAGGATGTCCTAGCTGGCATGCAGCGCAGGCCGCCATGGAAAACTGAGTCGAAAGCTTCATTTGATATGAGTTCCATGCACCAGTGCTCACGATGTGCATGCAGGGGGGACTCATGCACCAGGTTAAAGACGGTGCTCACTTTCAAGACTCCATTCATGCATGCACAAGGTGGCGAGTAGCAAATAGCGCCTGTACACTGTATTGTCGTCAGAAAGCAACAAACGTGAAAACGCTAGCTGCCCAAATCTGAGATTCCGCGGAACACAGAAAGTAAGAAATTTTCTTACTTTCTAGCTTAGCCTACAGCTACCATCAAGGTCGAATCGAACATAGGACCTTTGGCATCATGATTTCGCGGCTGTGTGAGTCTCCTGATCCGAAGGCATCTCACTTAATAACGTTTCGAAACAGCCCAACTGCGAAAAACCTCTTTACCGGAGAGGGGTGCCAATATGTCCGATATTGCTCAATCTATAGATCGAAGATAACTCGATCACCACGTACTATAGACATATGTATAATCCCCACTGTACAATAATTGCAGCGCCGCAGTCCGAGCCGAGTTGAGTCTCGCTGAGATGGCCGTCCAAGGCGGTTCCCAGGTGGTTTATGATGAGCCCATCAGGACTTCAGGAGCTAATTTCAAGAGAGGTGCGCTCTGAATGCATACTCCCCTGTATAGTTGCCGGGGTCGGCTGGCGACCCTTTGTGTTTTGTACAGCATGTCGTGCGGAAACTGTGGTGCCAGCTGGCCTAGGCGGCTGGGGGCGGCGGTTGCGACGACAGCATCTGGATTAAGACCGGTTGCAGATGCATGTCCGGTCCCGGAAGAGCAGCATGACCCCAGTGTCCTCTAACTTGGCGGCGAGTTTCGCGACCGTCCGCGGCCGGTCCAATCTCGTCGGGCGAGCCTGTGGCTGCGTCGTAGCGCAGGCCGCCTGCGGCAGCCGGCCGGCCGCCTCTGTGACGTACATCTCAGTGGGAGGTGAAAGGATCGAGGCATGTTGGACGGCTCGGCTAGCGGGCCGGTCAGCGGCCCCGGCGGGACCGGCTAGCTTAGTCTGCGCGGCGCGGCCCGCGCGGACACGAGCGGAGCCGAGGGCTCCGGCGGCCGGGCCGCCGGCCGCCGGCCAAGGCGGCCTGGTGGGCGGCGGCTGCACGGGTAGCAAGTTGGGGCGGCGCATATGTAGCCGTCCTCAGGACGTCTGCAGTGGCCGCGCAGCCCAGGTGCGGACCGAGCCGCAAATTGGCCGGCGCCCCCGGTACGTTATGCATGGCAGTGGGGTCAGCTGAGGTCGTCCGGATCAGGCCTGAGCCGCTTGTAGTACTGGTCAGTCTACCAGAACTATGCAGGCACCACGCAGCAAAACACGATTTGGATTTAAGGAGCTTTCCGGCTCCCAGCCGGCTGGGCAACCCACTCGCCATTGTTCTCGCCAAGCCGTCTAGTGGATTGCCCGCAAACCCATCGCCAAGCGCCTCCCCCGAGCCCAAGAAACCCGGCTGCCACAAACACAAATGGCGAGTTTACCTACCGGGCTAGGAACACTTTCCTTTCACCAAATGGCAGGAACTGACCACGTGGACGACTGTGCCGAGATAGTCCAGTTCTTAGCACAGGAACGCAAGCTCCTTGGGCCCGTTGGGCCCATCCCCGCCGAAAACCTGGTGGGGTTCCTCGCCGGCCCGGCCAGTCATGTGCACACAGCCATCGCCTCGCTATCATGTGCAGCTTCTTCCAGCTAAAGTTCTGCCCCCGACATCGTCGCTAAGCTCCGCAACCCAGCCCGGCCTGCGCAGCCGGCAGCGGGCGGGCAGCCACATCGGCTTCCTCCCTCTGCAAGGATTACATCTGAGCAGTGCTGGAGGTGCACGTGACCTGGCCGCTGGCCGAAAAGATGACATTGATGACCACGCCCGGCGCGCAACACGGTGGAAGCCAAGGTCTCCGATTCGGAAACCCACAACTAGCTTCAACCTCAGCTCACGGCGCTGCAGACCGCGGCGCAGGCCTAGCTCAGATGCACATGCCGCCCTCCTCTCCCGCCTCAACCAGGTGGAGATATCGTCGATCCGGCCCCTCGCAACCGGCCACTAGCTGGCCAATTACTTGTGTGCGCCCCGCACCGACGCGGCACCGGACCTGTCCGGACTTATGTGACACAACTGCTTGCAGGATGCAGGGCTTGCTCAAGGTACTATCCTTACTCCGTGCCCTCATGATTGACAAGGAGAAATGGGTTGCCATCTGCGATACTGAGCATCTTCCTGAAGGGTATGATCCTGTTGTCTCCCCACGGGGCCCCCCGCGGCCCATGTCGCTAGCCAGGGTAGTTCTAAGCCGTCAGGTACTATGTCATTGCCCCTGAGGATAGCCGCTACACTAGCTACCGCCTCGTCTGCCATTACAGTAGCCTGACAGCTTAGTCGATGAGGATTATATCAAGGAGACAACCAGCGCAGGCCAGAAATCGGGAGAATCCGGACCATGGTATATCCCCATCAAGTACTATGTGGTTGGGGCATGATGCAGATGTACTAGTTGTCTGTTTGTTTAAACTTTTGTGTAATTACTTTTCTAGTGATCTCGATCAGCATAGTACTTGCGCGGCATACCTATAGACGACGACCTGACCCAGCAACAACGGCGACGCGAGCTATGGCCGACCTACCTCCAGCTCCGGCAAAGCGCTGGGGGGAAACCGGTATACTGCATGGCGGGGGGACGTCATTCACGTCGACCACAAGCCTTGGCAGGCACCCCCAGTTTAGGGAATATAGCAGTAGTGTAGATTAGTAAGGCTTAGCCTACCACGCGGCCCCAGCGCATGTGCGCCCATAATGGCCATGGATTCATGATGCATTTAAGATTTTAGCCACGCCTGCCTACAATGGGACCCCCATGGATGATGAATTAACTCAGCCCTGCCTATACAGAGAGTCACTCTGATGAGAGGCCATGCCCTAGCTCTTACAATATAGCCATGGTGATCTCCCCCCCATGACAGGCCCCCCTTAGCTGGATTGAGCTCTGAGACATCATGGTGGTGCAGGTGCCCTTGGGGCACCTAGAGCAAGTGTCGTTTACATTCCCACCCTTGCAGGAAGTAGCTTAGAATGTATCAAAAGCCATATGCCCCTTCACTGGGATATGTGCTACATATACTCCCAACGGAGTTATGTTCCTAATTAATACCTAAAAGATGCGCATGACGCACAAGTACTTGACATACTTGCTTACCGGACACGTGACACAATCACATGCTTATTAATCAATAACTACCGGCTGTGTGATGGAGCTCTTCAGTCAAGTTCTATAGTAAGGTTAGCATAATGTACTGCGTGACACATGCCCCCGCGCTTGACACGCAAGTACTTATTTACGTACGTACGTATGTACTTACCACAGAGTACTTATCCATGATATACAATAAAGTAGCTCATGCAATCCCTACACTACATCAAAACCAGGCATGCATGTGCCATCACCGGTGCCTAGTCGATCATCATTCCATGCACCCCCTGGCTCCCCTTCTTATGCCGCGGGCGGCTCTCGCTGTCCCCCCCCTTATGCTTCTTCCGCCGTCTCTTCTTCTTTCTTCGGTCGGGCGATGACGTGGCGATCGCCGGCCGCTGCATCCGCCGCTTCTTGCCGCCGTCCTTCACACCCCCCTCGCCCTCGCTCCAATCGTCCCTTGGCTCGTGCATGACCAAGTCCTTCATCCGCATACCCTCTGTATCCACGACTTCACTCACCTCCCCTGGCTGCCCGTCACCAGAGAGGTCATCATGGGTAGGTCGAGCGGTGGCTGGCTCAGGACTCGAGCTCCGGGATGACCCCCCTGCGCGCTCGCTGGTCTCCATCCGCCGGCCTGACGGCCTCAGCTCCAGCAACGGGGCCGGGTCTGAGGCGGTGTCCGAGCTCTGCAGCGGCTGCGGGGGGAGCACCAGGGCACGCCGGAGGACAGCTGGCGGCGCGGCACCTGGCTCCACCTGCATCGCTTCCTCGCCCTCCTTAGGCCAGCTGATGTACCATAGAGAGTCCACGCACACAGATAATGGGTGGGTGGGTGGGCAGGCGTGCGTGCGTGCGTGTGTGCGGGCGAGTGGGCGGGCGGGCGGCGGGCGGGCGGGCGGGCGGCGGGCGGGCGGGCGGGCGGCGGGCGGGCGGGCGGGCGGGCGGGCGGGCGGGCGGGCGGGCGGGCGGGCGGGCGGGCGGGCGGGCGGGCGGGCGGGCGGGCGGGCGGGCGGGCGGGCGGGTGGGCGGGCGGGCGGGCGGGCGGGCGGGCGGGCGGGCGGGCAGGCGGGCGGGCGGGCGGGCGGGCGGGTGGGTGATGTTAGAATGGAATGAACATACTATAGCCAAGGCATCGAGAACCCAAGGCAACAAGCAAGTAAAGCAACCCAACCCAATCATCAGCTGATGGCTGAGACGGGGGCTGAGAAAAGGAGGAGCATAAGTCAGGAAAAGACGATTCGATATCTCGGGTGGCACCAAGTTTTTGCGGTGGCTGATGCGGCATGGCCCCCTTGTGGGATTCTCTGCCAGGCTATGTTGGGCAACCCCAAGGACTTTAAGCCTTGATAATCCATTGATTAACCATCTCACCATCGCCACACATCCATACCATCATCGTAACATCTCCTTACGACCAAAACACATACGTCACGCGGGCAACACGTATCCAATCAACGTTCATTATACACCCCTGTCCTTATAGGCTCCTTTACCTGCCCGGAACTGCCATACTCTCCACCCCCTCCCCCTCCTCCGCCGCAGCTGTCTGTTCCTGCAGGCTGTGACTGCGCAGCACCGCGGGGTTGGCCGCGTGGCCTCCATGGGGGCGCCCCCCCCGACCCTCTGCTGATCCTTCGTTCTCATCATCCGCGTCCGCCCCAGGGTCGCACGACCGCGCGCGCGCGCTCCACTCCGCCCTGCGCGCGAGGCATGAGATGCGTGGTATGGTGTCATGGGGCGTGGTTTGGTGTGGTGTGGGTCCTCCGATGGCAACACTCAAGAAGTGCTGTGAAATTTTTTCTCTCAGTACTTGTTACCATTGCTAAATTCAGGAAAGAGGTAGTGAGGTGCCGTGGGACATTCATATTCATAGATGTAAAATCAACGCCACCCACAAAAGACCGCCATTTCAAGCAAAGAAAAGAAACTTGAAACACCACAACTTGCTGGCATCCCCTTGTGGCCATGGCAGCAACCACGGCGCTCCTGACATGAGGCGCTATGGTTAAGCGTTCCGTTCCGTCTAGGCTCACATTCTCCCCCATGCTCTACTCACGCGCTGTATGCTGTGCCCGTCAAGTGAGACAGCTATGCCTGGACGCATGGTCGTGTCGAGACTAGAGAGTCATCGTCTGAAAGGAAAGGCGGCAAGACCGCAAAACCGAAACAAGTACCTTCCGCGGTACCCCCGGTGATGCCGCCCCCCCCCGCCGCCCTTGGCGTCCAGCTCCAACCCCCACGGCTGCCGCTGCCTCCGGTGGCCGTGCCGCTCACCTGGGGGTCTCCCGGTGTCCATGCTCGAGTGGCCGCCCCTGCCATGCCCCCCCTCGTGCCGCCCCTCGCCCCCGCACGCTGCCATGCTGCCGCACACCCCTGTGTCCTGCATCCATGCGTCCCCACCCCCCGGGTAGCCTGCGTCCTGCCCGGCACGTCCCACGCCATCGCCACTGGCGCGGTTGCCAGCATCATCGCCGTTGCCATGACGATGGCTGTCATGCCAGCTGGCACAGCTAACTTTGTCAGCGTTATTAGTGTAGCTGGGGTTGATATGGTTGGTGTTGTGCGTGTTGTCGCGCTCGTGTTCCCGCGAATGGCGGTGGCGGTCACGGTCCCCATCGCGCTCCCTGCCCTTCTCCCTGTCCCTGTCCCTGTCCCTTACCCTGTCCCTGTCCCTGTCCCTGTCCCCGTCTCTGTCCCGATCCCTTTCCCGTTCCTTGTCCCTGTCCCTATCTCTGTCCCGGTCCCTGTCCCGGTCCCTGTCCCTGTCCCTGTCCCGGTCCCTGTCCCGGTCCCTGTCCCGGTCCCTGTCCCTGTCCTTGTCCCTATCCCGTTCCCTATCCCTGTCTCGGTCCCTATCCCGATTGCCATCATCTCGGGAAAACCGCAAGCCACGTGGCCGCTCATGGCCTCCCTCTTTGCCCCGGCGCGAATCTTCCCTTCGAGTCTCCCTCTCCGACGGCTCCCCGTCGGCGGAGATCGCCGCGTCCTCGGCCTGGCCCCGAGACCGTTGCTCCTCGAGTGCCTGCTCACGAGCCAACTCCACTCGCCGCCTCTCCCACATCTCATTTTCCTCCGCGACCCGGTTGGCTGAGCGTGATAAAAATAGCGTGGACATGCGCAAATGGAAAATATATCCGTCAGTCGTTTGCTGATAAGAAATAAAAATTTTAAAATAGTGACTTCGTCGGTGTCAAATGCATGCAGCAGATACGCACATCGCTCTACGCCTCGAAGCGTGTTCTGTATGAATCTTTCATTCGGGGTTGCATGGCGGCGTGATCTTCTCTCCAGATATTCACGAATGCCCAGTGCTTCGATCATGTTTTTTGGCCGGGAGGGTTCGGCCAATCGAAGCCTCGAGAGACGGATTTGAGTCTCTGGCTCCATAGGTTTCCACGTTCTAATAAATCATGCAACGTCGGGTGGCGAGCCCCCAGTCACCCGCTGACAACTTGGACATGGTCTGGTTGCCATGCGCCGGATGGATGTACAGTGGTCGACATGCACTCGACCTGAACCCGGCCAGAAAGAGCCGAGCTTATAATATGATTAATATTATCATATGAAAAGACAGGGATTACATTTGTAAAAAAAGTCTGCATTAGACGTGGGAAACCTGTATCTAGCTCACCGCTGATTAATCTATTGCTGCATTCCCAATTTCCAGGGCCATGCTTGAAACGTGGAATGTTGATCAGGCGGAGCCAATTTTCGGAAGAACCGTCAGGTTCGCCAGAATTGGCGAAGCTTATAAGGCCGTACACGTGAGAAAACATAGGAATAGGGGATGAAAATCCGTCAATCCATCCATACATACATCCATCCATACATACATCCACCGAATTTGTCCCGAATTTGCAAGCATAAGGGTGAGGTTCTTCCGAAAATTGGCTCCGCCGTAGAGTTTCAACGGGCAAGTTGCAAACACGCACGTTACTTGATAGCGTGGAATTCACTTAGGTTTTTATCACTGCGCGAGATGACGAAGGATGCGTAGTCAGCAGAGGTCAGCAGGCATTTTGCAAAGTTAGCTTCTGGCAGCTGCAAAATCAGAATGGCACATTGGCACGTAGGAATGTAGGAATGCCGGCATCAGGGTTGTTACCTGACCTGACACTCCCAAGTCCCAATCTCCCAATCCCCCCGTTACAGTACAGTTGTTGTTGTTCACAGTACAGTACAGTACTGTATAGCTTCCGAAAGGCCGTAATTTGTAGGTACCAGGCTCCCCCGGGGCTCCCAACTCCGAAGCCGTTACTGTAGGCTGCGGGCTTGCCGCCCGTTTGATCCAGTTCTGGTCAGTGGTCACCCGCCAGAACTTGCGGCGTGCATGAAACGTGCCTGTACCTACTGGCTACTTTAATATAACATGCATATTCCGCGAAGTGTAGCTACAGCCACTAGCCAACAATGGCCAAAGAACCCCGGCCATTTGTGAGCTGATATCTTGCTGTGAAGCACTCTGCAGGCGTGGAGACAAGGCTGGGATGCAATTAAATGACGGCGAAGTAATATGGCGTTTGATTATCTCATTACCGGGCTGCTGGTATTCCGAATTATACAACACGTCAGGGGTGAACAGCGAGCTTAATTTCAAATCTTAATTGCCAATGGGAGGCGCGCACACGTGTACGATTATCTCATGTCTACATGGTGAATTTTCCCATTAGCAACAGCTTTCATTGCGGGACGTTTGAAAGGATTACGAGCCACAAGCATTGATCATGGCAAGGCTTACGCTGGTTGATAGTATGATTATGACGGGGCTGAAAAGGCGTTCTGCCGCGTTGTCACCACTCCTAGGCGGCCATGGAAATCAGTTGTCGTGCCCACGTGTACGAAGCATGACAAAGCCTCGGCACGTGGGGAAAACAGCGTGTGACAGCAGGGTCGGCTTATTTCCATATACGAAGGATATTCCTTACAAGGATGCGATAACCAGCGTGTCCGAAGTGCAACGGTTACTTGCGCCCCTTATATCGCTCGTAAGTTCCCGTCGAGATTCGAAATATGAAATGTTTAACCGCATCCCGCGGAGCTCTCAACCTTGATGTTTCCCTAGGAATGCATGTACCCGAATTCTAGTCACTGCACCGCTTGCGATCGGCTTACGATGCAATGTGCTGGTAGTAACACCCACGGCTACGCAGCTATAAAGTTCATCATCCCAGCAATAGGATAAGCATGCGCCTTGTGTGTGCAAACCGTTGCCTCTCGCCTAAACCCCACCCCACCTCCTTTCCTCCTCGTCCCCTCATCCTGGCACACACACTGGCTTCCTATGCCCCCACTGGCCCTCACCCACTTCTGCCCCCCCCCCCCCAGGAGCGGCAGCAGCGGCTGCGTGACGTGGTACAGAACAGAACCTTCTCGCTGCTGCCTGTCGTCGAGGGCCTCACAGACATGGGCAACGTTTCTGCTGTCTGCCGCAGCGCCGAGGGTCTGGGGTACGGGGAGCTGCACATCGTGGCGCACAAGCACGGGTACAAGCACCAGTACAACGCCGCGCGCGTGAGCGTAGGTGAGCTCGTGGTCATGCGTGCGCCGCAGATGGCAGCATAAGTGTGCCTGTGTTGCAGATGGCGGCATGATTGTCCCTGCGTGCAGGTGGCAGCGTTGAGTATGCATGCGTGCGGGTAGCAGCATTGAGTGTCGTTGCTTAGATGATGCTTAGACCATGTGGCTGTTACGCTTGGGCGCACAGTCTTGTGCCAGCTGTCCCGGTCTGGCCCAGCAAAGATGATTTTTTTGTACCACAGGGCTCTTGCGGATGACCGGGCGAGCTGGTTTCTCAATTCCCTTTTCTTTGCCTCCCCCTTTTCTTCGCCTCCTCCTTTCAACTGCATGCTTAGCTTTGATTCTGCGTGCCGCCTTGCGCCCAAGCCCCTGAGCGGTGTGGCCAGGGAGTCACACTGTCTGTCCATCATAGTTTTATTGCATATCCTTGCTCTTGCGGTCGCCAGGGTCACTCAGGATCAAAGGTGTCGTCCATAACCAGCCAAGCATTTGAACCAGCCCCTTTGCTGCCGGCTCCCCCAAACCTCCTTATTTGGCGCATGCCTGCTGTCAGCCTCCCTCATCACATACGGACGAGCGCGTCCGCGACACCTGGCATGCAGCACCAGCACCGACGAGGGCTGGGAGAACCCGCATACTGGCCCTTGGTCTCTGCTCGGCCATCCCTCAGTTGAACGCTCCCTTCTTCATGTGGTCTCTGCTCGGCCATCCCTCAGTTGAACGCTCCCTTCTTCATGTGGTCTCTGCTCGGCCATCCCTCAGTTGTACGCTCCCTTTTTCATGCTGCCGTCCCTTTCTTCTTTTGCTAACTTTCGCAGGAGCCGTTGCCCGCATCCCCTCATGCCAGCCTCCCTCCTTCCCTTCCCCTAACTAGAGGCTAGAGCTACCCCTGCGTCTATCCCTACCCCCTTGCTGGCATTCGCCCCCCCATGCCCTCTTGCCTGTTGCCTTCTTACCCCTTGCCCGCTTACCCCATACCCTCTTGCCGCTTGCCTTCTTTCCTCTTGCCCTCTTTCCCCTTGCCCTCTTACCCCTTGCCCTTCTGCCCTTTTGCCCTTTGGCCCTTTCGCCCTTTCGCCCTTTCGCCCTTTCGCCCTTTCGCCCTTTCGCCCTTTCGCCCTTTTGCCCTTTCGCCCTTTCGCCCTTTCGCCCTTTCGCCCTTTCGCCCTTTCGCCCTTTCGCCCTTTCGCCCTTTCGCCCTTTCGCCCTTTCGCCCTTTCGCCCTTTCGCCCTTTCGCCCTTTCGCCCTTTCGCCCTTTCGCCCTTTCGCCCTTTCGCCCTTTCGCCCTTTCGCCCTTTCGCCCTTTCGCCCTTTCGCCCTTTCGCCCTTTCGCCCTTTCGCCCTTTCGCCCTTTCGCCCTTTCGCCCTTTCGCCCTTTCGCCCTTTCGCCCTTTCGCCCTTTCGCCCTTTCGCCCTTTCGCCCTTTCGCCCTTTCGCCCTTTTGACCTTTTGACCTTTTGACCTTTTGACCTTTTGACCTTTTGACCTTTTGACCTTTTGACCTTTTGACCTTTTGACCTTTTGACCTTTTGACCTTTTGACCTTTTGACCTTTTGACCCATGACCCATGACCCATGACCCATGACCCATGACCCATGACCCATGACCCATGACCCATGACCCACGACCCATGACCCATGACCCATGACCCATGACCCATGACCCATGACCCATGACCCATGACCCATGACCCATGACCCATGACCCATGACCCATGACCCATGACCCATGACCCATGACCCATGACCCATGACCCATGACCCATGACCCATGCCCCATGCCCATTGACTCACGCCCCTTGCCCCCTGGCCCTCTTACCCCTTGCCCTCTTGGCCTCCAGGCTCCGAGCGCTGGCTGCGGCTGACCGAGTGGCGGCACACGTCCGACTGCCTGTCATCGCTCAAGGAGCGGGGGTACCGCGTGGCTGTCACGCACCTGGAGGCCGCCACGCCCATCGGCGAGATTGACTGGACGGTTCCGACAGCGATCGTGTTCGGCAACGGTGGGTGTGCTGCTATACTTGCTCGGCAGCGGTGGGTGTGCTGCTATACTTGCTCGGCAACGGTGGGTGTGCTGCTATACTTGCTCGGCAACGGTGGGTGTGCTGCTACACTTGCTCGGCAACGGTGGGTGTGCTGCTACACTTGCTCGGCAACGGTGGGTGTGCTGCTATACTTGCTCGGCAACGGTGGGTGTGCTGCTACACTTGCTCGGCAACGGTGGGTGTGCTGCTACACTTGCTCGGCAACGGTGGGTGTGCTGCTACACTTGCTCGGCAACGGTGGGTGTGCTGCTATACTTGCTCGGCAGCGTTGGGTGTGCTGCTATACTTGCTCGGCTATGGGTGGGAAGAGATCGGCATGACAACAGTGGGTGTGTCGTACTGTCCGGGAACAGTGGGTGTGCTGTAATGGATGATCAGAAGCGGTGGGTGCATTGTAGTGTTCGTCGACGGTGGGCAAAATGGTTGTTTGGCGGCGGTAGGTGCTCTATTTGTTCGGCAACGGTGGGCGTGCCTCTAGAGTTGAAATTATCGCATTACCAGGATTCGAGCGCGCAGAACTTCTGGCAGACTTTCCACGACTGCGCTTGGGTCTCCTGATCGGAAGACATCCGAAGCGACAGCCAACTGCGAAGAAGCTCTTTACCTGAAAGCAGTGCCAGTGCGTCTGGAACTCCCTATTTGGTGCCATCGGAACCTAACAAACTATCTTGCCTCCATGGAGGCGAATGTGAGAAGGTAATACTACCCACGTGGTCACTCACAGCCAAACCTGTGAAACGTGACTCCAGGCTGACCCACCGTGTATGTTGGCGGCAACGGTGGGTTTATACCGTTCTATTGATTCGGCAGCAGTGGGTGTGTTGTACTGTTCGGCCACGGCGGGGTTCTATTGTTTGCTATATTATTGCTCTATTCGTTTGGCAACATTTTGTGTGTGTGTGTGTGTGCCGTTGTTCGTCAACGGTAGGCAAATGGATCGTTTGGCAAATGGTCGGTGTGTTGTGTTGGCAGCGTTCGGTGCGTCGTTTGGAAATGTTGACTGTGTTGTATTGTTCGGCAGAAGGCAAGAGCTCGCTGGGGTGAGTAACGCAGGGCCAGCAGCAGGGTGCGACCGGAACCAATCAAGATGCTGCATGTAATGGGTACGCCCAGGGCGAGGCAGAGCCACAACGCGACCGCTGAGGTGCAGCACGCACGACTCTGTCGATCCTGAGGATAGGTCGGAGCGTTGGGCCATGCCACGCCAGAGTAATCCCAGAATCACCTTCCCATGCAGTCCACGGGAGCAGAGCTCACAAGAAGGGGCGTTCTGCCAGGCCGTCCCAGGGTCGCCGGTTGAGTGCGAGCAGGTTAATATCCTGGCAGCTCTCTACATGAAGGATAAGATACCCATCCGCTGATCAGGATGTCGATAGGAATCTCCCCTCTTTTTCGTTGTGCGAGAATTCAGTGAGATTCCCTTCTGGCATTTTGTTCCATGGACCGCGACGGCATCTTCCCTTGATTTTGTGGACCTGTAGCCAAGGAAAATATCCGCTCACACCCGATCTGCGAGCCTGGGATTGCCCTGGCCGCCCTTGTGGGTTCTGCCACTGTGGGCGATTGTTTATTAATTCAACAACAGAGGGCGATTGTTTATTAATTAATTAACAGTGGGCAATAGGGCAAGGGACTGGTGCGTGACATGGCTTGTCCCCATCATGCCATCCCCAACTGCCAAACATCTTCTACATGCGACCAGCCTGCCGACACTTGGCGCTCTGCGGTAGCAGTGTACTCTGCCTTCACCGACGTTCAAGAGTATCCCCATGATTACACCCATATAGTGTCCATGTGGTGTCCGTATAGTGCCCTTGGGATTACAACACCTGCATGTGCCTAAACCACGCATCCGTCACCCTCCATCGCCCTGGGGGAGCTCAACTCCCCTATCCACCTGCACCGAGAAGATGGTGGATACCACATGTGCTGGGCTAGTTGCCACACATGCCACGCTCACGCCTTGGTCACGTGACAGATGCTAGTGCCCATACATCGCCCGGCAATGCCAGTGCCACGATCCCGTCATGCCATCTATGCCATTTCACTCCACATGCAACTCTCTCTCTCTCTCTCTCTCTCTCTCTCTCTCTCTCTCTCTCTCTCTCTCTCTCTCTCTCTCTCTCTCTCTCTCTCTCTCTCTCTCTCTCTCTCACACACACACACACACACACACACATGTGCACGCCCACGCCACTACACGCTCATGCCTCGGCACTCCCCAACGCCACGCACCCACATGGACCATCAAATGCGTGCATGCATGCGAACATACCCCTCCCCCTCCCCCACCCCCCGCGCGCAGAGCGGCACGGCGTGAGCCAGGAGGCGCTGGCCCACGCGGACGTGCGCTGTGTGCTGCCGATGCAGGGGCTGGCCGAGAGCTTCAACATCTCGGTGGCCGCCGCGCTGGTGCTCTACCACGCGATGAGGGACCGCATCCTGCGGCAGGCGAGTGGTTGAGGGGGGGGGTTGATGATGGCTGGTGAGGGACCGGCTGCTGTGGCAGGGTAGGGGCGGGGGAAGGGGGATGGGGTGGGCATGTGTGTGGCAGCTGGGGGGCTGGCTGCTGCGGCAGGTGAGAGGGGGGGGGGGGAATGGCTGGTGGGGGGGGCGGGTGCTTCGGCAAGTGACCTGGGGGGGGGGGGGGGGGGCAGGTGCGGGAGGTGGCTCGGTGGCGGTTAGGGTGGAACAGGTAAGCTGGTCCTTTGTGGTTGGCGGAAAGGCGAGGCCACGGAGGAAATTGGAGGGGGGGAAGGCCGTTCTGCATTATTCTCTATCCACTTGCCATTATTCACGTGCGTCTTTCGTGCCTCTTCTGCGATGTCGTCTCGCTGGCATGGTCGCTGGCTGAGTAGTCCCGCCAGCTGGCACACGGACGTGTCGTGCACGTGTATTCCTCTTGGCTGCGCATTGTTGTTCTGCTCACGGCTGTGATCGCAAGCTCTGGTGACTACTCACAAACTAAGGGCTTCCAGAGCAAGAGGCATGGCTGGGTTTGCTGCTATCATAATTCTGACAAGTAGAGGGATAGTAACGATGCGGCACTTCTGTTGCGCGATGGTCATGTGGGGGTCTAAGATACCTTGGGTGCCCTTGTTTTGTTTCGTTTTGTGAAGACATACATCTTATTTTGGTCTTGAACATGTGCTTCGCATTTTCAGGGCTACCACGGTGACCTGACGCCGGAGCAGCGCGACATCCTGCACGCGGTGTACCTGCTTCGGGAGAACGATCTGAACGAGGACATATTGCAGAGCCTGGTCGCGCGAGAGGGGCAGAAGGCGCAGGAGGCCGTGGCTGCCGCAGCAAAGGTTCCTGTGTAGACATGACAGCACACGATAGTAACGGGAATAAATATCGCTACTGCTGGTTGCGTCCTAATATAAAGTGCTCATCTGCTTTGCGTCAGCCTACCTGTTGTTGATGTATTGCACCCACAGTTGGGCTTGCATCATGTTGCAGAGAGAGTCCTCTGTGGCCTGCCACTTGTGGCAGCCTGTGAGAGAAGCTAGTGAAAGCTAGTCAAGGGCGCCCTCCCTCCTTGTTGTTTATAGGGGTCGAGCACTCTGTATTATTTTGCTCCGTGACTCCCCAACGGGAGCGCGTGTCTAATTATTATCACTTTTTCACGGTACGGAGGTACCGTCGGTACCGGCGCGAATATTTTTGGCGCGAGAATATTCTTCTATGTCCGGTCCCCATAATATGGGTCGAAGGTTCCTTTCAATTGGTACCCGCGTGACACAGACTGCGTTCGATCACGATTAATTTAATTAAAGTTAATCAAGCCTGCTATGTCTATTACTGTTTCACTCACTCCTGGCCAGCCGGGCGCGAACCTGCTCAAGATCGAACCAGGCAACCTCAACCTTTAAGTACATGGCGGACAAGCTGGCGTTCCTTAAATGCCGCAAGAAGCTCTCGGAGACTCGCTTCACGCTGGACGACGACTTGACCCTGGCCCAGCAACAGCGGCGACGCGAGCTATGGCCGACCTACCTTCAGCTCCGGCAGAGCGCAAGGGGGAAGCCGGTATACTGGAGGGGGGCGGTCATCCACGTTGACCACAAGCCCTGGCAGCCCCCTCCTGCCACCTCAGACTAGGAATATATATACCAGTAGTGTAGATTAGTAAGGCTTAGCCTAGCATGTGGCCCACGCGCATGTGCGCCCATAATGGCCCCCATGGATGATGCCTTCAACATTTAGCCATGCTTTGTCTATAATGGGACCCCCATGGATGTTGCATTAAGAATTTAGCCATGCTATGCCATGCAGAGAGATGCTCTCTGTCGAGCAGCCATGTCCTAGCTCTTGTATAGCCATGATGATCTTCCTCCCTCACAGGCATATATGCTCCCCCCTTACCCGGGCATAGCGTGATAGACCATGAGGGTGCAGGTGCCCTGGTGCCCCTAGAGCAGGGGTAGCTTACATTCCCACCCTTGCATGAAGTAGCCTAGAATGTATTAAAAGCCATATGCCCCTTCTCAGGGCTATGTGCTACATCTACTCCCAACGGAGTGATGTTGATAATTAATTAATTAATTAACCTCAACCGGCCAGCAACCGCCATTGCCAAGGTATAGGAGTTAGAACTTCATGTCCAAGGCAAGCGCCGCGAGCTAGCTAGGCCGCTGACCGCGTTGCCCGACGCTGCTGGCGGCCGGCCGGCCGGTCATCCTCAGGCGCTTCGACATGCAGCCATGGGAGGCCCCAGACTCTCTTCTATATTATAATTAATTAATTAATTAACTCGCGTTAGCACATTTATAACGCAATTTTTTGCGTTATAACACTTTATTTCAATTAAACACATCTAATGAAGCAAGCATGATATGGGCTATCTGAGGCCAGTTATGAATTCTCTGAGATGTATAAAAAAATGTAGTATATGGTCTTGGCATGTAATTCCCAGCCTGGCTATGTGAAATTCAAAGTTGAAGACACATGGGTCTCGTAAACTATGACCCCCTCACACTACAAGGGGCCGGTATGCCACATGGGTCAAGTATTGCAGGCACTGAATTTTTTGGAGTAAAAGCAATATATGTAGACCCTCGTGGCTGCATATGGGCTTGAAATAAGCAGCCCTCCTATTTTCCCCACACCCATGAAATTATAACACTATAACACTGGGTAGACAAGTGGGTGCACACAAAAGGCACCGTGGGCCCCTTGGGGGGCATAAACCCATGGAGATGCACAAACTAAGCCCAGATATGTCAAAATAAGACAGGGCAACCACCTGCAGCCAATAATACAAGCTGGCCACATGCCACGCTTAACGAGAAGAGCGGGCACTGCGGCCACCTTGTCCATGCACGTAGGTAACGTGGTACGGACACCCTACGCAAGGCATGCATTCTAGGAGGCAGCCACCAACAAACTAGTGGTGTTGAGCCTATTTCAGCCTGCCCTAGCAAGGATAAACTAGGCCTAAGCTGCTATAGCTTGCCAGGTGATGGCCAGCACACCTGGTGGCACATGCTGTCAATGGGAAGCTTTTACTCACCAGTTACGTGCTTGATGATGCCACAGAGACCAGCCAACTGCCTCACACTCATGCAATATGTGTATGGGAAATGTATAACAAACATATATGGAGGTATTCAAACCCATACAGCCTCTAAAACTTATCACCATCACCCTGTGGCAGGTCAACTGACTGAGGGAAGCATCTAAGAATGGTGTTTTAGAAAGGGGCCAGGCCAGGGTCAAGAAAGAGCATGAATAGTGCAAAAAGAATGTGCTACACAAGCTAGAACGTATATATAAATGTCAAACATCGATAGGAAAACGATGCTTAAGCTTTACCAGGCATGGATGGCGTTACCTTGGCCCAGCCGGTGGCCGCAAAATGGCGCATTTCGGCACACCAAAGCTGTGCAGCATGGTCGCTGGATTCGGCGATTTCTGGCCACCCTTGCACGTTTACGACTACTATGTATCATAAAAAGTAAAAAGAAACCGATATATCCTTTAAAATACGCCGGAAAGGTATTGCTGTCAGCGTTTCTATCGTCCGGCCTGATCGCAGTTTATTCCAGCAAGAACGCTGCCGACACCTATCAAATGGCCCATTTCTCACCCCAGTATGTTGCTGGGACGCTAACATGTCTTCCTATTAGGTTACGATCGCGTTTCCTGGGGTCAAACAGCTGCGCCATGTCGCTAGACTACAGCAGGACTGCAGTGGGTACGCGCGATTTCGTTCGGCCATCACCTTCGTCTTCCCTAAAAAGTCCTGATTTACAGCTGGCATTGCATGATGCCACGTGGCAACCGTTGGGTACTTGGGTACGGGGATTTTTTTATGAGATCCTAGGGTTATAAACTAAGCCTGACTGCAGTTGTTTGGCCTCTAAACTATTGGGAAATAGTTGTTTGAACTCCATGTTAACAACGCAATTTTTTGCGTTATAACCTCACAACGCAAAAAATTGCGTTATGTAATAACGCGAGTTAAAATCATAGCCGTGTGGAGCATATGTATAACGCATAGCCCTGAGAAAGGGGCATCTATGGGTTTGTAATACAATCAGGGCGACAACCTGAAGGTGTAGGATGTACAACTATCACCTGCTCTGGGTGCACAAGGTGCACCTGCACCGCCACGATGGTTCATGCCTCCTAAACAAGCACAAGCACACAGGGCGGCTTGAGGAGCTCTAGGGCCTAGAAGGCCTGCATGACATATGGCCGGGTGGAAGGTATGTGGCTAGGCTATAGCTGGTGTACACATGGCATCTCAGCAGAGAGTAACTCCCTGCATAGGCATAGCATGCATGGCTAAATTCTGGCTGCAACATCCATGGGAGGTCCCATTGTAGGCATGGCGTATCTAAATACTGAAGGCATCATCCATGGGGATCTTCTATATAGCGATGAGCTCCACTTACAGGGCCAGCTTTTGGCGTGCAAGGAACGTCGTACTGCGCAGGGCACCCACCGCGCCTGCCCCCCGATCACACCTGATAAGGCTGGCCCCTCAACAGTGCTCCTCACCTTCAGCAACATCACAGCCCGAGCCTGGTTCCCTTCTTGCCGCAAGGAGCTCCAGCGAGCTAGCTCCCCCTGGTTGCTTGACGACGACCGGCCTAAAACCGGCCCATGCAGCTAGCAGTGAGGCACCGCCGCCCTGCTATAGTGACCTGACTACGTCCGCCACAAGACCAGCCCCGAGAAGCCCTGCGCGTGTACCTAGGCGGGGTGAATTAGTTGACTACCGTGTTTCGATCGAATGTGTCATGGAGATCACCAGCACGTATAACTTATAGTATATGCACTAAGTTACAAGACAGCTCTGTAGTTAACACATGCCGATCCTGTCCCGACCGCGCGCTTTCCTAGAGGGTGATAGAAACGAAAGCGTCACCGGCTTCGGCATCTCAGAACCGGGATTTTAATACACCTTTTCTGGGGTCATGCAATGTCACACATGGCTAGGGCCAATGACATTATATAGCATCCACTGAGGATTATATCCCCCTCTAGTGACGTCATGGTTGGGGCATGATGCAGACGATATTTGTAACTTTCGTGTATAATTACTCTCTAATGAGATTAGCATATAGTACTCCGTGGCATGCCCATGCGTATGACACGCAAGTACTTACTTTTACTAAGTACTTTTAGCATCGATTGCTCCTGCTGGAATAGGTAGCACCCAGTAATGCCTGTCTACAAACATGGAAGCTAAGGAAACTACCGGCCTGGGCTGCCATGTACAAGCACGGGGTGGCAGGCAGCAGTGCCCTCATTGCCATGGTAGCTAGTGCTCAGACCAGACCCGAGTCGAGTAACTTTACAGGTCAAGCGGCCAGGAATTCCGCGCTTGAATCTCCGGCATGTGGCTCTTGTGTGCACAGGGCACATAGAGATTTGATGTACGTGGGGCACGTTTGAAAGCAGATAGATCTTACAAAAGGGTGTGGAGGAACGCCCAACATAGCCCCGTCCACACAACATGGCATCATTGATGCAAGCTGTGAACCCTGTTATCTGGTTGCAAGCGTGGCTGCTGCTGCGGAGCTGTCGCTTTCCGACCGGACCTGGCTGTACTTGGCAGCCAATGGCGGCGCGTTGATGGTGCGGCTCATAAACGACGTAAACGCGCCGTTGTTCTCCACCCCACTGGGAGAAAAAAGAAAACAAAACAAAGGCGGGAGATGCAGAGGGCACAGAAAAGCTATAAGTCTTCATTTGTAATGTGGCCAGGTTGTTGACCCTGTAAACTTAAATAAGTGTTTTCATTGAAATTTAAAAGAGTTAAAAAAAACCCCTTAACAATAATGTAAATACAACTCCCACCTACTTTGTAACACCAGCTAGCCTCCTCTTGCCAGTGTTTCCAGGAAGGGTTTTTGGCATGCGTCGGGCGTCTGATGCGCCGCCGTTGGCGGCGTGCCAGATTACAGATTGAGAAATCGGAGTTTGGACATCAACTAGATTATAAGTAAAGTATGGTACTGTTATTTAGGGTTTAGTTGAATGCGGCACGATGAAGTCCCTAGGTGGAGGCCTGGTGTGGTGCATGGAGGTCGATGCGGCAAACCAGTGGCCTAGTATCAAGGAGTCAAACCAGTGGCCTAGTATAGACACAGTGGGTGTCTGATGCGTGAGCACTTGGTGCGCATCAGACGTCGGATGCACGGGGGTACATTCCTGATGCGCCGGACACTGGTGCGTCGGACTCTGATACATGCGTCATGTTACTAGAAAGCAACTGCCTCTTGCATACTCGCACAAACCACTCTCCTGTATATGGCCCCTCCCATCTTATGGACCAGACACACGCACACATAGAAAACATCCACGCACATGCGGTCCCTCAAACACCCCGTACCTGACACTCATACCATTTGCTTACTTGCCGCCTACCTGATACACACAGCTAGTCACGCACACAAGGTGTCACTGCCCGACACGCACACAAGGTGCCCCTGCCCAACACGCACAAACCATCGGCAACTGCCCCCCCACCGGACGCGCATCCGAACTATTTCGTGTACTCGGCCCTGACTCGCGTGAGCTATGCGCTTACCCATGGCCCACCACCTGTCTCGTATGCACTACTCCATCGCCCCCCACCTGACTCGCGTGAGCGCGTCCACGGCGCGCAGTGCGGAACGGATCATGTCGTCGTTGCGGTCCACCTCCTGCTTGACCGCATCGTCCTTGGTCTTGGCCGTCACAGTCTTCTCCAGGGGGGGGACCAGGGCGTCCAGCACTGAGAAGCAGGGGGGGGGGGGGGGGGGGGGGGGGAATGAACGCACGTACGCGCACGAATGCCCATAGCATGGCGTTTCGTGTGGTGGAGCATGCCAGCTGAGAAAATCGATTCCAAGGACTATTGCGAAAAGCCGGGACTGTAGTTTAACAAGGAAACCATTGGCACGAGACCGTTGAAATCAATTGGCTAAAATCCACTTCCGAAGTTGCAGCATTGGCAATGGCCACTGGTACTAGGAACGGCGGTGGCAACACCGACAGATGGTAATGCAATGCAGTTAACGTGCCCTGCGCTGATGAACAACCAAATGATCAGATGAGCTGGGATAACCCCATGAGCTGGGATAACCCCCTGCTGATGGATGACCAAATGAGCGACAAGGCTGGAACAACTCTCGGTGGCCAAAGGGTGAGTACATGCCCATGTGGCGGCGGGTGCCCCCTCACCCGCGAGCACCGCAGGGCCGCACTTGGCTGCGAGGCGTGCCAGGATTAGGTGGCACGGCATCTTCACGTCGTAGTGGTCTGCATGTGGCCAGGGGGGTGGGGTGGGAATATCAGGGGAGAGGGGGGTTGGGGATGTGCCGCATGGGGGTGGGTGCAGGTGGGTGGCAACGGCATTCGGTTGGGCGCAGCACAGTGGTGGGTGGGCGCAAAATCGCCAGCAGAAAGGCAGGAATGTCAATGATGCCGCACGACAGACACGAGATGTAGTACGGCCGCTTGGACACGGGGTGGAGCAGCTGACCCCACATGAAACACCCACGCGCCCCCACGCGCCCCCACGCGCAAACACATAATGAGAGAGATGAATGAAGAAAAGACACAGAGAAGCGATGAACGAAGGACACGGGCAGAAGGAGAGGGACAAAGAGATGGGGGAACCGGACGGGATGATACACAGGCACGGGGGCGGGGATGCGCGCAGCATGCATGATACACAGGTATGGGATGACGGGCGAGGCACAAAGAGGTCGGCAATGTCACAGCAAGCTGCAAAGCTGGCGCCCAGCTAAGAGTTGATGGCATCAATTTACTCCTGGCAGGTGGCTAGGACTGGTAAGAAAGGCACACGGGGTGCTCAAGCATGCCTGCCAACAAGCTGCCCCCCCCCCCCCCCCCCCCCCCTCCCCCCTTCTCCTGGACGGAAGACTAATCAGAAAAATCTCTGAGACGAACCCCCAAGGGTGCAACCTCGCGTCCATGTGAGGTCACTTTAGCTGCCATTCAACAAGTCGTTACGCCTGGCTGCTTGTACGTTGGGAGCGCTGCATGCCCATCGGCTCCTGACAAGCCGAGGCACGGACAATCAACTTCCAGCATATTTTGGGTTAATGTATTTGAGTTCGTGGACGCCTCCGAGAACGGCGTGTGTGGGGGAGGGAATGGCTGTCATGAAAACGATTCAAAGGGAAATGACAGATGCTTGTCAATAAAAGGCACCGCTAGCCCCCCGTACACTGAGCCAACTCTGGAACCAAAATCAATGGCTCCTCTGAAAACACAATGTAATAATGGACTACATAAGGATCAACATCAATATAATGTAAATATAAACTACGTTAACTTGCACTAACGTGACTCTACACTCTGCAGATCCAGCGCGTTGCCCCCACCTGACAGCCCCGAGAGCAGGTGCGTCGTGAAGGGCCCCGGGTCCATGTAGTTAAACGCGTTGTCCAGCAGCGTGCCCATGCACTCAAAGGACACCTTGCGCAGCTCCAGCCCGTCGTCCACCGTGTGCTTGAAGGGGCCCAGGTCCACCGTCCGGATCAGGTCTTTCTGGTGGCCGGTGACGGGTGGCAGAGCGGGGGAATGATGCACAACAGCAGTCGATGAAATGACAAGGGAGAATCCGCAGATACCTGGGTCGCAAGGAGACACCTCCCATCCCCCAATCGATACATAAGCGGGTTGCCATTGAGAGGCCTCTTGCAGTTTTGAGGGTAGGAAGTATAAACGAATACTACTCCTACTCTATGGTGTGTGGTGTAGAGTGCCCAGCGCCCAGTGCCCAGTGCCCAGTGCCCAGTGCCCAGTGCCCAGTGCCCAGTGCCCAGTGCCCAGTGCCCAGTGCCCAGTGCCCAGTGCCCAGTGCCCAGTGCCCAGTGCCCAGTGCCCAGTGCCCAGTGCCCAGTGCCCAGTGCCCAGTGCCCAGTGCCCTCCTAACGTAACATACGCCAGCGGCACACCACGTCGTTGCTAGGCGCATCACACCTTCTCGTGTGCACGCACTACAATGCAAGTGCTCAGTGCTCGCTTGGATATCATCCGCACATGTGCATGGCACGCCGCACTCACGTTCACGAGCGTCTGTTGGTATAGCAGCGGCAGCAGCGTGGCCAGCTGCCGGTATAAGAGCGACGGCTCGTTGTGCGCAGCGCCGCTCAGCGTCTGGACGGCAGCCTTGCGCACGTGCTGGTGGTGTGGGGTGGTGGTGTCCAGGGGTTGGGAAGGATGGATCCAGTCGGCGTGGTGAGCATTTAAGGCAGTTGGTATGGGAAAGCCAGGCGCACGTGCTGGCGGAAGGGGGCATGTGTCTGGGGGGTGGCAGCAGAAGGGGGCAGGCACCAAAGGGGGGGGACCGGTTGATCACATTGGGTAGGATGACCGATTGATGAACTTGGCGTGCGGCAAGGGTCATGGGTGGTGGTTGGTGGTTGGTGGTTGGTGGTTGGTGGTTGGTGGTTGGTGGTTGGTGGTTGGTGGTTGGTGGTTGGTGGTTGGTGGTTGGTGGTTGGTGGTTGGTGGGTAATGGGCCATGGGTCATGCGTCATGGGTCATGGGGCAGACCCCAGGAATAATACATCCTATACACAGATTCAAGGCCGGTCAAGTTTGTGGTTTGCTTCAAAGTATAGAATTCCAAAATTATCATGATTTTAGTAGATGGTAACAATTTGTCAAAGGATGTCTACGGAGCATGCAACGTTATTTGCACGCCGGGGCGTGCAAGCACACGCACACAGATGCACCCAAGAGTTCGGACGAACAAGCACACTCGAGCACAGGCATACACAAATGAAAGTATGCACAAGAAAATGTGAGCCGAACATAAGGAAGCATCAGCCAAACATTTGAAAACATAATTGGAACATCGACAGGTTCCCAGAGACGCGCACACACGAGGCCTTACAGAATGAAGGAGAGAACCGCCACCGCGCCAAACCTATCCCGCCACATCCGGACAGCCCTCAACCCATCCTACCACAGTCCCTGCCCCCCCCCCCTGCCTCAAACTATCATGCCACGCCGCCTACCCAGAACTCCTGCCACCGCCCCTACCGCGACCAGCCCAACCAGCACCCAAACCCAACCTGACACAACACCCACCCTGTCCTCGTCGTTGATCAGCAGCAAGAAGTCCTCCAGGTACGGTGCCAGCTGCGCGTTGATGTCGCGCTGGCCCTCGAACAGCGTGTACTTGAGTGACATGACCACGGTCGCACGGGTGGCCGCGCTGGCGCCCGCGTCGCGCCGCTTGGCCTGCCGGTGTGTGGCAACGGGGTTTCTTGGGGGTTGTGAGTGTTTTGGGTGTGATCGGGTGTTTGGGGTGCCTTTGTGGATGTTTCGGATGGTTGGATTGTGTTTTGGGCGTGTTTGAGATGTAAAGATTTTTGGGGGGGTTAGGCGAGTTGAATGCGTGCAATGTGTTCGGGATGCTTCAGAGTGCATGGTTGCCCAGGCAGCTCCGCGTGTGTAGTGAATTTAAGGCGACGGAAGAGTGTAGAGCGTCTAAAGTAGAATGTCCATGAGAACTGGAACTGGGCAACGAGACGCCTGATTGCTGAACCACGTACATGCCACCTGGCGCGACGTGGTTACCCGCCATGGAGATAGGGGCAAAAGCAATAAGCGTAGAAAAAAGACTAATTCTTTCTTCTTTTCTTACTAAAAAAAGAAAGCTATAGATGCGATGAAGCAGCCAAGGAGACGAATCGGATCCACCACGCCCAGAGCAGGGTAACACCGTGGCGGGCACCAGCAGGAAAATACACGCTGATAATATTTAGCAACGATACTACCAATGGACTAGCGGATGCAATACTAAAGGTGGGTACTGATGGTGTACAGTAAAAATACACCATACCAACACTAATGGTGTGTACTGATAGTGTGTACGAATACCATACGAGCACCTTACCTGGAGCGCGGGCAGCACGGTGGCGGACGCCAGCAGCACCAGCTTGCCCAGACACTCAGCGACCACGTTGCGGACGCCCTCCTCGGGGCTCTCGCAGTGCGAGAAGAAGAGCGAGAGCAGCCGCGCGACATACTCGTCCGGCAGGGGGGACCCGCGCGCGGTGTGGCGTGCGATGAACTGGGAAGAGGCAGACACAGAGGGGAGCAGGAGGTGAAGAAATAGAGGGAGGCGGGAGGTGACAGAACATGGGGAAGCAGGAGGTTAAGAAAAAGAGGGTAGCAGAAGGTGAAGGAACATGGGGAAGTAGGACGTTAAGAAATAGAGGGAAGCGGGAGGTGACGTGTGGGGCGTGCATGGGTGGTGGCCCATGAGGGGCGCTAGGAAAGGGGCGCTAGGAAAGGGGCGCAACAAGACACACAAGAAAGCAGGAGGTGACGATCGTGATGTGGGGCATGCCGCACAGGGTGGTAGCACAGGAGGCAAGTCATGAGGCATGCACACAACGACACAGACACTGTAGAAAGGCTGTGAAGTGTGGGCATCCACGGGGCCCCACTTTTTATCCCCCCCCCCCCTCTTTCGCCTTGCACCTCATCCCCCTCGTTCGCGTCCACTCCCTCGAGCCCCTTGTCTGTTGTGCCCCCCCCCCCCCCCCCCTCACCTCGCGCAGCGTCTGCAGGAGCATGTACTGCTGCGCAGGGGCGGACGCCAGCGCCGCGTCCATGAGGAAGGGGAGGTACTTGGTCATGCACCCGGCCGCCATGTTGCCCAGCGCGTACGCGGCCGCGCCCTTCACCTCCTCGTGGCTGCTGGTGAAGCGCTGCGCGACGAGGGACTCGAGACCTGCGTGGCCGCTCAGGTCCTTGTGGTGGCCGATCTCGCCGAGGCTAAAGAGGGCGAGGATGAGCTCCTGGCGCTGGGGAAGGGACTGGGGGATGAGTGGGGGTGGGATGGTGGGGGATATGAGGGTGGGGAGTGGTAGAGACATGTTAGTATGTGTGTGTATGTGTGTGTATGTGTGTGTATGTGTGTGTGCGCGTACTTATTCGTGTGCTTGAGTGTGTTTGTGCGCGCGTGTGCGTGTATGTCTCTCTCTCTCTCTCTCTCTCTCTCTCTCTCTCTCTCTCTCTCTCTCTCTCTCTCTCTCTCTCTCTCTCTCTCTCTCTCTCTCTCTGTCTGTGTGTGTGTGTGTGTGTGTGTGTGTGTGTGAGAGAGAGAGAGAGAGAGAGAGAGAGAGAGAGAGAGAGAGAGAGAGAGAGAGAGAGAGAGAGAGAGAGAGAGAGAGAGAGAGAGAGAGAGAGAGACTATGTGGATGGGTGGGGTGAGCGGGGTAGAATGTTTAGTTTATTTATTGATTATTTCGGGTAGGTGGGAATTTTTATTAACCAAAGATAGAAAATGGGGAAGGAGTATCAACCAATCCACTATTTATGCTTCTTCTTCTTCTTCTTATGATTATGATTATGATTACTACTATTATTATTAGTGTTATTATTATTATTATTATTATTATTATTATTATTATTTGTGTGTGTATGTGTGTAGAGAGAGCGTGCCAGGGATGGGGGGAGCTTTTTCATTTTGGGCGGGGAACGGAGCAGGTTTCAACACTGAGTTTCTGCGAAGTCCGTTGTGGATACTGGTAAGGGGGACGACCCCAAACTCCGAGCCGTGACCAAGCTACCCTGAAATAAGTGCAGCCTTGCCCCAGACTTCCCGCGCTACTTGCAACGTACGCTGTCCTCGGCCTTGGGCTCCGCCACGGTGGCCATCAGCCGTGCGACGGTCGACTGGAACTGGGCGTCCCCCGCTGCCAGGCACAGGCTGCAGACGCACTGAGCGATGGCCAGGTAGGCCTGCCGGTGGCCGACCTGGCTCGCGGACTTGGTGTCCGCGCGTGTGGACAGGAGCGCGTTCAGGAGGGACTCGTAGCCACCCTGGGGGATGCCCAGCGCCACCAGCAGCGCTTGTAGCATCTGGGGGGGTGGGGTGAGGGTGGGTGGGGGGTGGGTGGGCAGGGGCCAGAGGGGGCGACACAGCATGATGTCAACAGCTGCTTTTCACTCTATTTCGCAAAGATTCAGAGGTCATATTTTAACTCAGGAATGAGCGCCAGAAGGCGTTTTCAGGTGGCTCGGTATTCCGGTGGGTTGGCGGGCAAAAAGGCAGGGGATGCAACAGCTACCAAGGCTAATAATATGGTGACGGTTGCAAAGTGACGGGCCTGCCTCGTGAAGGGGTAAGTGGTATATAACTGTTACATGGCCAGCTGTGCCATCCCAGAACACATGCAGCGCATTTGTGATGGATACTGACAGGTTGGAGAACATGGTGTGCCGATGATGTGGCGAAAATAGGCACAATGCGTCATCACCAAGGGCACTCTGCAGGGCCTTGCAATTGAATAGCATTATGGATGCACACACCAACGTGGTGCGTGATGATTAGGTCAACGAATAGCAATTGGATACTTCAGAAAACTATAGTAGGAGCTCATGATGTGAACACTGTTAGTTGACAGATAACAGCACCAAATTAGAAGCCCACATGCACCCCGAACCCTTCCCCCCTCCCTCCCCCCCCCCCCAACCTCCCCCCCCCCCCCCCCACCCACCCACCCACCCACCCACCCACCCACCCACCCACCCACCCACCCACCACCCACCCACCCACCCACCCACCCACCCACCCACCCACCCACCCACCCACCCACCCACCCACCCACCCACCCACCCACCCACCCACCCACCCACCCACCCACCCACCCACCCACCCACCCACCCACCCACCCCACCCCTCCCACCCCCCACCCCCCACCCCACTCCCCCACCCCCCCACCCCCCACCCCCACCCACCCCCACCCCGCCCCCCCACCCCACCCCACCCACCCCCACCCACCCCCCACCCATTACCTGCCCCCTTCCAACCCACCCTTCCCAAACCACCCTCGCCCTACCCACCTCGAGCGCGTGCCCTTGCAGCAGCGGCGACCCAAGCATCCCGAGCGCCTGAGGCAACACCTTGCCGTTAATGGCAGGGGCTGATGAGGGCCTTTTCTCCAGTAACGTGCAGCACAGGCGCAGGCCCAGCGACGCCACGTGCAGGTCGGCATCGCTGTGTGTACGAGGGGCCGACAGTCACAAGAACCGGATGGGTCGGTAAGGATGGTCAGCAAGGATGGGTCAGCAAGGATGGGCAAGCCGCTAGGGAAGCACCACGATGCATCAAAACATATGGACCGGCAGCTCTCAAGGGGTTTAAGCCTATCTGTGGCCTCTGGACGATCGATGGGGCAGCCTAACTGCATCCGCTACGCTTTTGCTACTTCCTCATGTTGTATTGCACCCACAGTTGGGGCTGCACCATGATGCAGTGAGAGTCCTCTGTGGCCTGCCCACATGAGCCCACACGTGAGGCAGTGAGAGAAGCTAGGGCGCCCTCCCTCCTCGTTGTGAATAGGGATTGAAGGATCCTTGATTGGTACCCACGTGATGCAGTCTACATGCTATTAGTTTAATTAAATTAGTTTAATTAGTTAAACTTAATGGACCGAAAAAGTTTGCTTGCATTGGCAAGACCCCCAGCAATACCCACCTCACAGTGGCTTATATGTATAAGTGATGACGAGCTTATAGTTTGCAAGACCGCCAGCAGCTACTTAACAACCCATCTTGTCTGTGCGACTCACAACAGAATACAGTGGCCACCCCGCTCGCTGAGCACCTGCCCCATGGTTCACTACGACAGAACGCAGAATCGGGGTTCTCTGAACATAGTTTCTTTATAGTGATACGGAAGGGGAGCCGCTGATGCTAGGTGAAATAGAGCTGGGTGATGTGATCGTAATAAGGTTGATTAGGCTTCTAGTGTACGAGTATTACGGAAGATATGGCTTAATTGTTGCGGCCCATACCTTGACGGTGTGCTGAGTACCTTGACGACGGATTTTTGCGTCTAGGTTCTCCTAGCAGATCTGTGATTGCGGACGGGTTTGCAACAGGCAATATCTGAAGTAAAACTTGACGGCTAAAACTGTTTAGAGGCCGTTGCCGGATCTGGCCGTTGGTAGAGAGCCGTTGGCCTTGAAACACGATAAAAGCTTGCTCACCTAGCTCATGGCGGTCTCTTTTGTTTTAACGAAGGCGGCGACAGGGGTCAGGGGCAGCGTAGCTGACGCCCAGAATTCCTTTCTGCAAAGCGGCTGGGATGCCGAAGCCCGGGCGGAAGCCAGGTTCGACAGGTGCTGGGAAGCAATTACCGAAAG
Organism: Mesostigma viride; assembly: GCA_009746045.1. NCBI lineage: Eukaryota > Viridiplantae > Streptophyta > Mesostigmatophyceae > Mesostigmatales > Mesostigmataceae > Mesostigma > Mesostigma viride. The sequence goes on along the minus strand of RPFO01000082.1, from coordinate 2,660,728 downwards.
CTAATCCCGAGGTGCCGACAGCTACTAAACAGACGGGAAAGGGCCGACTAGGCTGGCCGACGCAGAAGAAAAGGCTCCATCAGGAGCTCTCCACTTGCTCGGGCCTGCCTGAAGTGTGCGCTGCCTTTGAGGCGGTCCTCGGGACCGACTGGGTAACTACTGTCAGCCGGTGGTCTGCGGCCCAGCTGGAGTCCGTCGTTGGACTGCTGGTCGACCACGTGGACGGGCCTGAAATTCTGGCAGCAGCGGACCCAAACGAAGCGCTAGTGGCAGCCCTCCAAAGCGCCCGGGACTTGGCGGACTCGGACGAAGAGGAGATGCAGCCACCACGCCGGCCCACGAAAGGGGCGAAAAAGGGGACGAAAAAAGTCGGAAGCCCAGCCCCGAGCAAGGGAAAGGCCGCGGGGGATGTGAGGGAGCAGCTCTTGGAGCTGGCGGCTATTATTGGCAAGCAGGGGCAGGCGGGCAAAGAAGAGGAGGAGGAGGAGGAGTCCGAGGAAGAGGATTTCCTGACGAAATTGAAGGATGCGCTGGCCGGGGCAGATGGGGCTTCCAGGAAGCCGAAAAAGACCAAAGGGGTGACGCTGCCCACTCGAGCACAAGTGGTGAATTGGAGGGTGCAAGAGAGAGTGCTCCCCGAGGTGCTCGAGGATGCCAACGACAATGGAGGGGGGATAAAGAGTTGGATCATGGCTACTCGCCAAGGGGGGTGGAGGAACCAGGAAAGCAGGAAGGTGGTCATGAACATCGCCCTGGCCATGGACACACTCTTCAAGGAGTTGGGGCCGGCAGCCGGGGAGTTGGCTGGGGTAGAGTATCTCATGAGGGTGGTGGCAGCCATGCTCCTAGTGGAGAGCCAGGGGTCAGGAGGGTGGAAGGTGGCTGGCCACCTCCTTGCTCTCAAGGAAGATGCCTCCTTGGTGAGCAACCCGGCCATGAAGATGGCCCTGCAAAGCGCCACGATGATGGAGAAGCTGGGCAAGGCCCAGCAAACCAAGTAAACACCGAAAGGGTAAACCGCTCCCCCTTCCCACTGCCTCTTCCTACAATGCCTCTAAGCACTACGTGGGGGAGAGTGAGGTCAGCACGCAGACGCCAGCGTGCAACTCGCCGCCGCCGGACCTTCACTCTACAACACAAGGTGATTACGTGGTTGAATTGGCTATGGCACGGGGGGGCAGACCCTCCGCCTAAATCTGGAGGCGCGTGCTCCAGAGGAACGGCGGAGGCCCTGAAAAGGGTCAAGAAGCACTGCGAGTGGTACAGTCGCCGCGTAACCGGCGTTGCGACAGGCCCCGCAGAAGGAAGTGATCTAATCTATGGGAAATGTAATAAGTATGAACAACTTGTGGCGGAGCGGGTGAGTCTGCCGAAGCGCGAGGTGGCAGGAAAGGCGAAGCTGCTGGATTTGCTGGCGCTACGACCTAGTTGGCGAGAGGTGTACGCGAGCGAAGCCAACTGCATCAAGCCGGAGGTGGCTGCCAGTGCGAGGTATTGGAATGTACCTGCCCCCAGCCGAGGGTGCACCATGGCGGAGTGGGGCAAGTTGATGGGGAGGGCAGCGGACGTGGGGATGGTGGAGTTCCGAGAGACGCGGCCAAAGTGGGTAGACGGATGTTTTGGGGTGGCCAAAGGAGTGGGGGAGTTAAGGCTCATTGTGAATAAGAAGTTGGGGAACGCACTGTGGGTGGACCCCCCTAAGACGGTGTTACCCCACCTGGGCATATACTCGGAGGTCTATATCAAGGGTCGGTGCTACACGGCCAAGAGCGATCTGGTCTCGTATTACTATACCATCCAAGTGCCGGAGTGGTGGTGGGATTATCAAGGGCTACCTGATGTGTGGTCCACCGATGTCGGGCTGCCGGGGCGGCGGAGGAGGGTGTGGCCAGTGCTGAAAGTGCTGGCCATGGGGCACTCCCACGCTGTAGCGCTAGGGGAAGCCATCCATGAGATGGTCCTCTATGCCACGGGCGCTTTGGATCCTAGACGGCAGGTGAACCGCCTCACAAGTGTAGGGGAGCTGACCGTGCTTCGGAATGCATGGGGTAACCCAACCGCCCTAGCCATCGAGTACAAGGAGGAGAGCACGAGGGAGATGCAAATCGACCTTGAGGACCCCCCTGCCCCTATGGTATCCATCACTATTGATGACCTGGTGGTCAGCAATGGGCGCACGTGCGAGGCGGTGAATCGCTTAATCGCGAGTGCTATTGAAGACGGGTACGCGCCTAACAACCTTGTGCCCTCCAAGGACAAGACGATCATGGCTAGCCCGGAGGGGGAGGACGAGCTAGAAGCTCTGGGTGTTGTTCACCGGCGGGATGGGGTGTTGGAGCCGACAGCTAAGCAGCTCACCCTTGTGGTTGCGCACACTCGTGTACTCCTCGAGAGGGGACGCGCTACCGCTGAGGCGCTGGCGGCCGTCGTGGGCCGGTGGGTGTGGCTGCAGATGCTCAGCCGCACTTGCTTGTCCATATGGCAGCAGAGTTTTAAGTTCATCAACCTCAAGGGGTGGGGCCAGCGAACGCGACCTTTGTGGCAAGGTGTGCGCGATGAGCTCGAGTGTGCCATGGCGTTGGCCCCCATGCTCCGTGTGGACCGGGGGGCTGCCCTGGCTCCGGTGGTGGTGGCCTCGGATGCGTCTAGTTTTGGGCAGGGGGTTGTCTACGCTGAGATGGCCCCAGCTGAGGTGACGGAATTAGCTCGGGCCCGGGAGGTGCGGGGTTACCCAACCCTCCTCACCCCAGGTGAGGCCATGTATGCCGGGCCTAGACCCTTGACCAAGGCCGCGGAAAAAGCCATCATCCACGGGCGATGGCGCGTCGGGATCAAGAGTCGCTGGCGCGATTCGACCATGCACATCAACGAGAAGGAAGTGCGGGCCGCTGTGAAGGGGGTGGAGCGCTCGGCCCGGAACCTCGGAACATGGGGTAAGCGGGTGGTGAGGTTAGTGGACTCCACTGCCGCTTTGGGCTGCTTGGCTAAAGGGCGTTCCTCTTCTTACCGGTTAAACAAGCAATGCCGCCGGTTGTGCGCTCTTACGTTGGTCACCGGCAGCCGCTCACAATGGGTCTGGACGCCAAGTGAGCTTCAGCCTGCGGATGGGCCTTCGCGGGGGCTTTCCATGGCTGCCTCGGTGGCCGGGTGGGTCCGCGATTTGACTCGCGAGGGTGTTCATCCCAATCCCGGGCCTCGGCTTGGCGCTAGCTACTTGACCCTTCTTGAGGGCAAGGTGAAGCCGGCTACTTTGATGGTTTACCATCGGGGTCTTAGGTCCTTTTTCGCATGGTGGGCGAGCCGGCGGGGTCGGGTTGGCAGCTTGTTGCGCGGCTTGACGATAGAGGAATACTATTGCGAGTATGTCGCTTGGGCGCACTCACGGTGTTACAGCCGCCAGTTGTGTGTCAATGCGCTTATGGGCCTGAATTTGTACTTCCCCCGGGAGGTGCGGGATTGGGCCTTGGCACGAAGTGTTTTGGCTGGCTGGCGCACGTTGGCACCCCCTCGTGCCCCCCCCCCATTCCATGGGAGGCTGCGTTTGCGCTTGCTTGTACTATGGTGCTCCAGCGGCAGCCTCGTGCGGCTATGATGGTCATCGTTATTTTCCAACAATACCTGCGGGTATCGGAGGCGCTCAACCTGTTGGTCGGCCATGTGCGCTTGCAGCCTGATGTTCGGTTGCGGGGTTCGCAGCGGGGCGCCTTGTTGTTGATGTCAGCTAAGACGGCTAAGGGGGAGGTGCAGTCTGTGGTGATCGAGGATGTCATGACTGAGACCCTCTTGCGGGCTTGTATGCGTGGCAAGGCGGCCTGGGAGCGGGTGTTCCCTTACGATTATGCCCAGTTCAGCCGGGTTTGGCATCAGGCCACGCAAGCTTTGGGGGTCGACACGGTGTTTACCATTCACGGGCTGCGGCATGGGGGGGCTACCTATGATTTTTTGCGGCAGCGCAGCATGGCTGATATTCAGCATCGGGGTCGCTGGCGCAGCAGCAAAACTGTCGCCCACTATGTGGGATTGCACCGGAGCTTGGCCCTCACCCTTCCTGACGCCCTGGTTCGGGCTATCGCCGCCTGCCCCCCGCGCATTTGGCGGAGCGTCTTTTCTCTGCCTTCCTCTTAAGTTCCCTTCATTCTTGTCTTATGCGTCCACCGGTTTTTGTTTTGCCCCTGGCTTGGGTCGCCAGGGAGGGATGTAAGGGTAAGGCTAGCCTTTTTGGACATAAAGTGTTCCCATGGGTAAGGATGGCCAGTTGAGGGCCACTTCCCGATGTGCTCTACTTATTGTTTTAATAAAGAGTCTGGTTACCCTGGAGTTCCACGGTTAATAGAATCGGGGTTCTCTGAACATAGTTTCTTTATAGTGATACGGAAGGGGAGCCGCTGATGCTAGGTGAAATAGAGCTGGGTGATGTGATCGTAATAAGGTTGATTAGGCTTCTAGTGTACGAGTATTACGGAAGATATGGCTTAATTGTTGCGGCCCATACCTTGACGGTGTGCTGAGTACCTTGACGACGGATTTTTGCGTCTAGGTTCTCCTAGCAGATCTGTGATTGCGGACGGGTTTGCAACAGGCAATATCTGAAGTAAAACTTGACGGCTAAAACTGTTTAGAGGCCGTTGCCGGATCTGGCCGTTGGTAGAGAGCCGTTGGCCTTGAAACACGATAAAAGCTTGCTCACCTAGCTCATGGCGGTCTCTTTTGTTTTCCCACCCGCCCTCCCTGTGTGTTGCCTGTTTGGGGGTAAGGCTAGCCTTTTTGGACATAAAGTGCATTAAAAGTGCAAACAGGACATAAAGTGCAAATTAGCATCAAGTTTACATGGAGTATTGCATACTAGCAGGATAGCGCATGACCTATAGTGACCACATAGTGACCGCCCTCCCTCCCCTAGAGAGCGCGGCCACCTCGGGGCTGGGTGCATGCATCGCAATTTATACACCATGGCTCATAGCACATATCGTGATGAATGGCCACCCGTGACCACCCCACCCACCTGATGAGCGCGGCCACCTCCGGGATGAGCGCGTCGCAGCTGCCGTCGCTGATGCCTACACACGAGGGCGAGCGCACGAGCGAATCCAGTGCCGACAGCGAAGCTTGGCGCAGGGGGCGGCTCGCCTGCGAGAGATATAGCACAGACATAGGTATGGCACAGGCATTTGTTTAGTGAAGGCCCTTATACAGACATGGGTATGGCACAGGCATTTGTTTAGTTAAGGCCCTTATACAACTTACTCATATGTATAGCATAGGCAATTGTATGGCTTAGAAATTTTTATAGTAGCTGAGACGTTGCCACACAGATAAGCATGCACGTAGTGGTCATGTGTGCGGATGTCACAGCCAGGTGACGTGTGGTGAGGCGCATGTTGTGCCAAGTGTGGGTGGGTGTCCGATGAAAAAGGAAGGGCCCAAAAGAGCGTTTTGATTATCAAGCAATGACAGACAGGTGGGATAGGCGGACGGGCAGGATAGGCAGACGAGGACGAGCAGTGACGGCAGAAAACCATTCGAGCCACGAATCCTCTGCTCCTTGTCCATGCCCACCCTCCCTCCCCTCTTGCGTCGAGAACCGCAACTACAGTATGGCGAGCCGCTAATGAACCCATCACCGGGCATGGGGCATGCGTCCTTTACTGATTGACTACTGCCTCGCATGAACATCACTATTACCACACAGAGGTCAGGGCATAGTTGCAGCCAACAGGCCAACGCTCACCATCATGACATCGACTGTCCGACCTGATAGACTGTACAAGTACCAAGCAGTAGCAGATTGGCGCATCATTAAAGCGATTATTATGACTAGTGACGGAAAACACTACCTTACACTGCAGTAAAGGCGACTGTTGTACCTGGTCAAACTACAGCCCGCCGCTTCTCACCGCCCCCGCTGGGCATGAGCCACAGCTCCCAAGAAAGCTCCAATCAGGTGATTCATACCGACGCGTGCACGCGCGCGATAACGGCACACTCTCCATGCCCTGCCTTGCGCACCGACAGGAACAAGGCACAGCTCGCCGCAAGATGTCCCTCCCCATGCACAGCATGTAATGTATTAATTAACTAATTCATGCACACCATGAGAACATGACGTACCCTGGGCACCCTGGGAACACGACGGAACAAAACGGAACACGAGGGACGCGCCCGGAGCCGCAGGAAGTGCCCCACCTTGCGCACAAACAGGCACGCGAGTAGACCATAGCACACTATGAGGCCCACCTTGCGCAGGAAGCTGGTCAGCTCCTCCAGTGCCCCCGTGGTGATGGCAGACAGGTCAATCTGCAGCTCCGAGTCGGCGATGGTGCCAAACGCCTGCAGCCAGTCTCCACAATGAGGCACCCACAATGCATGAGACGCCCCCGCAACGATGCACCCCAGCACGGCACCCCGGCGTCAGCCAAGGACACGTAAAAGCGCAGCATCCCGACTACTGCAGGGTGCTATAGTACTCGACCCGCGGCGGATTACTCAAAAGGTGATGATAGACATAGATCACTCGGGCCGCCGCATGGGAACAGGTTATGGGGGGGAAAGTCGCTGGAACCCTTCGACAACCAAACAGCTTGCTATCCTATCGGGGCTACCAGGTTTGCCCTACCATCATGGGTGCTACCTGGTTCGCTAAACATCATCGGTGCTACCTGGTTCGCGAGACATTATCATCGTTTGGTATGTCCATGATGAAGTGCTGGTTTCTGCCCCCCGGCCCCTACCTTGACAAGGGCATGCAACACATACTATGGAAACAACTTATATGTCATTGGGACTAACAACTGTCCTCTTGGCGGCAGTGAGACATCTTACATGTCATAGGCACTAATAGCTGCCCTCTTGGCGGCAGTGAGACACCTTACATGTCATAGGCACTAATAGCTGCCCTCTTGGCGGCAGTGAGACACCTTACATGTCAGAGGCACTAACAACTGCCCCCCTATCCCCCACCTTGGCGGCGGTGAGCCGTGACATTGATATCCTTTGGCAATGACAGCGGGGAGCGATGACTACTGCCGCAATGACAGCGGTGGGCAACAGTAAATGTTAAATGCGCTATGTTCAAGGCGACTGGCCTTGCACCCCCCACCTTCACTGCCGTAAGCCGCGTGATCTCGTTACGGGTTCGCTCGAGCACAGTGGAGAGGCAGCCCTGCACAGCGAAGCAGTCTCCCATGGTGGACACCAGGGTGGCGGCGCAGGCGATCGCGCAGTCCTTGACCTCCTGGCTCAGGGGGAAGGCAGGGGGGTTCAACAGGCAGCATGGAGTGCAGGAAAAACACATCAAGCGCACAGGTATTAGACACCAGCACATCATATGACACACAAATGGGAACTTGTGCGGCGGTACCAGAGAAACTGACTCGAAGGAATGGCATGCATCGATCAAGCAAGCCGCTTGCGGAGGCAAGCGGAGTAGAGCGTTGCCGCCAGATTACATGCGCCGGTATACCATCAGCAGGAAACAGCGGCGCATTGCAACGCATTGCCATCTGCAGACCAACGGTTTATCTATGGCATCTAGCAAGGGGCTGGGGCTCGGTCAATGAGCCATCCACGCAGCAAAGGTGGTCGCTGGCTCTGCCAGCAAGCACCTTGCGCACAACAGGCACTCTGTGTGCCAAGTCACCAAAAGTGAGTGAATGTGAACACAAGGTCATCCAGTCGACTTTACACTGGTTGCCTTGTTGACACACAAAAAGGCATTGCATTCCTATTCATATCCCTCCTCCTCCTTTCCGTCTCCTTCCTGTACTTGCATGCTTCTAAGAAGGTTCCCCGGTTGCTGCCCATGGTCAGCCCGCCTAACTCTGCTGGTGCTTCCCAGTTCCCACCCGCAATCCGGTCTAGATGTGTTATCGCGGCTATGTTCAAGCAATACAAAATGTACGTATTTTTTGTTTATATGTTTTAACAGGGCACCCACACAACAGAAAAACCAGCTGTATTGTAACGCTAACATCTGCTCCTGGTCCTGCGGTACATACCTGAATATAGTACTACGAAGGACACTGTAGCATGAAGGCGGGCGGGATATGCCCGGGCGCACACACCTGGTCCTGGTCCTGCGCGTTGAGCCTCTTGAATATGCACTCGTACAGCGGCGGCACGAACGGCTTGAAGTCGAAGCTGCTTGGCTGTGAGAGACAAGGGTGTGTGTGAGGCCACCAGTATCCGGCACAGCCAGAAACGCATCCGACATGGCCACAATGCAACAGAAGGGTGCATCAGCTAGGGTGCAATCCAAGCACATAACCATGCCCGGGCGCCGGTACCCACGCCATCGCATTCTCGTTCTGGGAAAGCACTGCAAGAACAACTGCTGGGTGGGTGGGTGGGTGGGTGGTTGGGTGGGTGGGTGGGTGGGTGGGTGGGTGGGTGGGTGGGTGGGTGGGTGGTCGTGGGGGGGAAGAAGCAAGTACAAATAATGATTTCACCACTCTGAAAGGACACTCAAATCCACAGCGACCACTTCCCCCCAGCTGCTCCCGCATCACGCAAGTACTCCGCCGCCCAGTCCAAGTAAGCCGGACACCCTGCCCTGCCCCAAAGCGTTATTCTTGCACACGCACCTATGCAAGCACTGCCAAGCATGTCAGTATACATTTACACACAAATCCGCACACAAGTGGTGAAGGCATTCCGCCACCTTGGTCGTAGGGCAACACCGAAAGCATACAGTCGAAAACAAGGGCGCCACAGCGCCATTTTCTCGGCCATCCTCTCACAACCTGACGAGGTAAGAGGAATAGCAAGCTGCTCTGCTCCAAGTCGTAGGAACCGGCCGCCACGTACCGCCTTCACGTTTGGCCGGATCGCCTTGATCAACTGGCCGCACACACGCAGCGCCTCGGCGGTAACCTTGTAGTAGCGGTCCTCCACGGCCGCCATGACCGGGCCAGACAGCGACTGGCATGGGAGGGAGGCGATTATGGAGCGGGAAAAGGAACGTGCGTCAGTTCCCTCCTTTAACATAAGGAGTAAACATAACGTAATGTATCGTCCAGGCAAGCAACAAATAGCAAACTAAATGCTGCTCAAGTAATGCATGGCCATATTGTTAAAAGATGTGAGCTCTTGCCTCTCCAAAGATCTCCCTCTCTGAACACTTTACCATCTGTGCTACAGGCCGGGAACCACGCGAGCAAACTGTTTAGGGTTTAGGGTTTGGGATTTAGGGCTTACTATTACAGGCCGGGAACCACGCGAGCAAACTGTTTAGGGTTTAGGGTTTGGGATTTAGGGCTTACTATTACAGGCCGGGAACCATGCGAGCGAACAATAGGCTATGGGCTATTCAGCGTCTGGTCAGGCATGGCCAGACACGGAACGGGCGCCCTGTCCGTCTTTACATCTCCACATTCTGTACGGCCGTAAGTACCCAGCGCTCCCATGCATGACAATATGGTAGAGGCACGCGCCCATTCCCCGACCTCCGTTCCCCCGATATGTTGAGGCCTCACGTTCCTCCACAGGCAACCACTGAGGCGTGCAACAGACACAACACGCGCTCCCGTCGCTCATCTACAGCGCAGTTGCTTCACCAGTCATCGCTGATGCTAATGCTATCCACGTCGTCACTGCACATGGCATGGCCCCTGGCCCACTGACAGGTGGGGTTGCAGCCCTTTCCCTTGATGCGGGGGTGCATACAACCTATTCCTCGATGTGTGGGTGCAAGCTTTTACCTTGATGTGGGGGTGGAAGGCCTCAGGCTCGTGGCCTGACAAGAGCACGCGCATCAGCTGCAGTGCCTCGATCTTGAGGTTGGAGCTGGACGCCGAGTCCTGCGTGGGCGACATAGGGAACAGATAGTGTGTGCATAGTGTTCATTAGTAGGATGTATAGGGGAGCTGGGCTGGAGCTGGACGAGTCCTACAGATGCATCATGTGATAGTGGCTTCATGCGAGGTGCAACACATGGAGATGGTGGCATCATGCGAGGTGCAACACGTGGAGACAGTGGTATAAATAGTAGTACATAATAGTACTGCAGTACATACATCCGTATATCCGTTTATCATTCTCACTGTAGTGTATGCATACTGCATACTGCATACTGCATACTGCATACTGCATCCTGCATACTGCATCCTGCATCCTGCATCCTGCATCCTGCATCCTGCATCCTGCATCCTGCATCCTGCATACTGCATCCTGCATACTGCATACTGCATACTGCATACTGCATACTGCATACTGCATACTGCATACTGCATACTGCATACTGCATACTGCATACTGCATACTGCATACTGCATACTGCATACTGCATACTGCATACTGCATACTGCATACTGCATACTGCATACTGCATACTGCATACTGCATACTGCATACTGCATACTGCATACTGCATACTGCATACTGCATACTGCATACTGCATACTGCATACTGCATACTGCATACTGCATACTGCATACTGCATACTGCATACTGCATACTGCATACTGCATACTGCATACTGCATACTGCATACTGCATACTGCATACTGCATACTGCATACTGCATACTGCATACTGCATACTGCATACTGCATACTGCATACTGCATACTGCATACTGCATACTGCATACTGCATACTGCATACTGCATACTGCATACTGCATACTGCATACTGCATACTGCATACTGCATACTGCATACTGCATACTGCATACTGCATACTGCATACTGCATACTGCATACTGCATACTGCATACTGCATACTGCATACTGCATACTGCATACTGCATACTGCATACTGCATACTGCATACTGCATACTGCATACTGCATACTGCATACTGCATACTGCATACTGCATGCTACATATAACATGCAGTATATAAGCCAAGCACATGGTGATATATATTGATCAAGCCAGCTGTTTCCGGCCCCACCGTCTAGGTCATCTAGTCGCTCTTCTCGTGAGCCAGCCATAATTTCAATGCACAAGGCTACACATCTCCATCTCCATTCATATTCATAATCCTGAACGAATCGAAGACGCGGACAAGATGACGGCAGGCTCGAGCTACCCTGGTCCGGATTCTCCCGATTTCTGGCCTGCGCTGGTTGCCTCCTTGATATACATTGATCTTCAAAGGCAGCGTGTTGTCTGTTTCCGTCATTTGATAGGAACGTGCACAAGTAGTGGCCTGTAAGGGACCAAACCGCCGAGCCCTGCGAGCGCACCGTTCAACCTAATATAAATAAAGCACACCACATTCTTTACGTTCATGGCCTTGCCATACTTGGAGTAATTCTACTACAACCAGTAGGACAAGCACACTGGACTCCACTTCAGGCGGACAGTCTACATGCCATGGACAGTCTAGTCAGCTGGTTTGGAATGAATCATCGGAGCAATCGATCTCACCAATCAAAGCGCGCACGCTGAGCCATCGACGGCAGCTCCCGGAGCCACTATTGTGTGATACAACGCCACGAGTGCTAGCATGAGGCACGAGGAAACGAGAGCTCCCGGTGCCACCAGCATCACAGCATGCAATCCAAGCGCACATGCAACCACGCTCGATTGCTCCCACTATCCCTGATGTCGTCATTGTGAGCGATCCCATCCTTTTCGTGTGCCAGCACAATGCACCCACCGTGAGTGCGTCTACCACGCACGGAATGATCACGTCGAGGTGCGCCGCCATGCTGTGGTGGGGCAGCGCCGACGCCAGCTCGCGGGTGACCTGGAACGCGCCCACCTGGCCGCGGGCGGGGACCCAGGAGAGGCGAAGGGTGCATGGGAGAAGTTGGGGTCGGGTAAGTAGGGTTATAAGTAGGTTTATTGCCAAGGCTGGGCGTGCGGGTGGGTAGGGAGGTGGTCACGTAAATGAGATGCGAATGCACATGCCAGAACCAAACAGCTCGTAGTTGTCTGTCAATGCGCCGCGATCGTGCACGACAGCAAGAATGCTTGGCGGCTTGTGGGCAGATCTGCCGACGAGCCTGGATCCGAAAACTGCCAGGGGTAAGTTTACTGTTTGCGTGGCAAGCCAGCATGAAGGTCACAGACAGACGCAATCAAGAGTGAAGATGGCAAACCTCTGCAAGCCGGTTTATAGGTGACAGGGTCAAACACCTAACGGCGGTAGCGCATGACCCTAACGGTGGTAGCGCAGGACCCTAACCCTTAAATGGTACCCAGCTGTCTGCTATAAATAGCGGACAGTACCATTTAAGGGCTAACGGTGATGGTGCACAACCCTGATCGTCATGGGCCACACATCTCCCCCAGCACATGCACGGGTGCCCCCAGGTGCCCCCACCAAGCGGCCGCACCTTGGTGCGCAGGGACTTCTCCTTGAGCTGGCGCTGGAGCGACTTGACCACCTGGGGGAGCGCCTTTTGCAAGTAGGCGGTCGGGCTGCAGCGGGGACGATGAATACAGTGACCCATGGCATGGGGATAGTAACCCAGCAAGAGGCGTGTTAGAGAAAGTCCCCGAGCCAAGCAGGCATGTTGCGGCAAATCCATGGATCAAAGGCAGGCTCGTGATCGCACCATTCACAGGAAATCCCTAAACCTGGGAGCATTTCAAGGAGATACTGGCCTTGTCAGTGAGACAGCCCGCACAGTTCAGGAGTCGGGAGAATCCTCTTTTGTCTGAACAAGGCGTTTTTTCTCAAAGCAACAACGGGGCATGAAGCCAACCATGCACAGGTACACGTTTTTTCTCAAAGCAACAACGGGGCATGGAGCCAACCATGCACAGGTACAACAGGACAACAAGGCATGTGGGCGATCAAGTCCCGGTACGGGAGGCAAGGTGGGCAGCACGCGGTGCGCCTAACCACGCCGCAACAGCCACCGGGGCCGAGGCAGAAGAGGCCACAGGGTTCCTGCCCTGTCCTCAAGAATGGTGGACACCAGTGCCATCGACGCAGTTGTCAAATGGCCGCAGTACCTGCTGTTGCCAGCGACTACACACAGATAAACAAACATGACGGGCCCACCTACCCCGCTCCTTCAGCATACCTTCCTGAAAGGACTTTGTGAGGCGTGCAGGTTAGGGCGAGCTGCTTGTCAGAAGTAATGATGGTCTGCTCCCCAAGCAATGAATAGGGCTATGAGTTTCCTACAGACGCATACAAGTCATGAAAAAGGCCAGCCGATGTGGGCACTCAGGCAGCTAATTGCTGTCTACTACCTTTGAAAATCCAGGCAGGTAGCCATTAACTGCGTTGCGGCACACGGGATGCATCTCCAGGGAAACCTCCACGACGAAGACGGCAAGGGAAAAGAAACAGTCAAAATGAGGCCCCGGAGAGAAGCAGGAGAAAAAAATGACCAAAAATGCCCCCCCCCCCCTTAACATTCACAACAGGACGGCACTGCGTTCAAGGGAAAGGAACAAAGGGCAGGCGCCTCACCTTGCCTGTTTGGCATCTCCCCCAGCAGCGCGCGTGACATCTGCTGTTTGGCGCAGCAGGTCGATGAACGTTTGGAACACATCCAGCTGCCGGGAGACACACAGGATGAGCGCATGCATGGGGTATGGGCACAGCAAACACACGCACACGCAGCACGGGCCAGTAGCACATACATGACGCATCGTGTATGCGTAGCGGTGAACAACGAGCGATGGTGTGCCGCCGTACAACACATGCGCCGCCTTTTGCACACGTTCGCGCATTGTCACCTTCAGCATTCCATGCTTGAAGGGCAAGCATGGAATGCACGGGCTTTGCAAGCGGATGTGGAATGCACAGGCTCGCAAACAGGCCTGGGTTGTTTAGCTCTAGCCACGAAAGGATGCCAGCATGCAGCCACAGAAAAGCGAGGATCCTTAATGCAAGCAAGAGTTTGGAGTCGATGTATGCGTCGAAGTCGGAGGCCTGCTGGCTACACGTACATGCAGCAGATGCCAGCCATGCCCCATACGTGCCATGCCTTCCATTTGATGACAAGCCGGCCCGTCCAAGCCATTTCGAGGGTGACATGCATTTTGGCAATACGATCAGATGCATCAAGCTCCGCTCTAAGTGCTGCCCACACAGCGAGGATCCTTGTGCCGCCCTCGTGCGCATGACAAGTGCTTTGATGTATTTCTCTACCACCTACCTTGCCGCTTGCTTCCACGTACCTTGCCATTGGCTTCCATACCTGCACACAACCTTCTGCACCCCACACCCTGTACCCCTTGCCATGTGCTTCCACGTACCAGCCCCCCACCCCCACCTCGCACCCTGCACCCTGCACTTCGCACCCCATGCCATGTGCTTGCCTGCGAGCCCACCACGTACCTTGACGTTTTCCTCACGCTCCCGGAAACGAGCGATCAGCTCCGGCAGTGCCTGTGGGGAGCCAGCAAGTGAGAGACCACCGGGAAAGCGGGCATCCACGAATAGGACCAGAACCAGCATCGGGGATAATGCCAGAGGCGTAAGGGGGTGATGGTGTGTGTGTGTGTATGAGAGAGAGAGAGAGAGAGAGAGAGAGAGAGAGAGAGAGAGAGAGAGAGAGAGAGAGAGAGAGAGAGAGAGAGAGAGAGAGAGAGAGAGAGAGAGAGAGAGAGAGAGGAGAGAGAGAGAGAGAGAGAGAGAGAGAGAAAGAGAGGAGAGAGAGAGAGAGAGAGAGAGAGAGAGAGAGAGAGAGAGAGAGAGAGAGAGAGAGAAAGAGAGAGAGAGAAGGAGAGAGAGAGAGAGAGAGAGAGAGAGAGAGAGAGAGAGAGAGAGAGAGAGAGAGAGAGAGAGAGAGAGAGAGAGAAGGAGAGAGAGAGAGAGAGAGAGAGAGAGAGAGAGAGAGAGAGAAGGAGAGAGAGAGAGAGAGAGAGAGAGAGAGAGAGAGAGAGAGAGAGAGAGAGAGAGAGAAGGAGAGAGAGAGAGAGAGAGAGAGAGAGAGAGAGAGAGAGAGAGAGAGAGAGAGAGAGAGAGAGAGAGAGAGAGAGGGAGAGAGAGAGAGAGAGAGAGAGAGAGAGAGAGAGAGAGAGAGAGAGAGAGAGAGAGAGAGAGAGAGAGAGAGAGAGAGAGAAAGAGAGAGAGAGCGGGAGAGAGAGAGAGAGAGAGAGAGAGAGAGAGAGAGAGAGAGAGAGAGAGAGAGAGAGAGAGAGAGAGAGAGAGAGAGAGAGAGAGACGGACAACTACGGGGTGTGAGCTCCACCATCGCAAGAGCCCTGCCGGAGCATGCGTGTGTGGCAGGGCATGTCCAAAATTGCAATACGGGTTTGCAGATACCAGGAGAAACTCATAAGAAGAACGGTAGGCAGCAGAATAAGGCCCGACTTATTTGCCTTTTAAACGAGTCCTCAAGCGGGGCACACAGGGTGGTAGCATGACCTCCGCAGGGTGGTAGCAACCTACACAAGAGATGCTACGTCTACCAAGGAGACCTATTGGAACATCGAGCAAGGAGACCTATTGGGACATCGAGCAAGGAGACCTATTGGAACATCGAGCAAGGAGACCTATTGGAACATCGAGCAAGGAGACCTGTTGGAACATCGAGCAAGGAGACCTGTTGGAACATCGAGCAAGGAGACCTATTGGGACATCGAGCAAGGAGACCTATTGGGACATCCAGCAAGGAGACCTATTGGGACATTGAGCAAGGAGGCCTATTGGAACATCGAGCAAGGAGACCTATTGGAACATCGAGCAAGGAGGCCTATTGGGACATCGAGCAAGGAGACCTATTGGAACATCGAGCAAGGAGGCCTATTGGGACATCGAGCAAGGAGACCTGTTGGAACATCGAGCAAGGAGACCTATTGGAACATCGAGCAAGGAGACCTATTGGGACATCGAGCAAGGAGGCCTGTTGGAACATCGAGCAAGGAGACCTATTGGAACATCGAGCAAGGAGACCTATTGGAACATCGAGCAAGGAGACCTATTGGGACATCGAGCAAGGCGGCCTGTTGGAACATCGAGCAAGGAGACCTGTTGGAACATCGAGCAAGGAGACCTATTGGGACATTGAGCAAGGAGACCTATTGGGACATCGAGCAAGGAGGCCTATTGGAACATCGAGCAAGGAGACCTGTTGGAACATCGAGCAAGGAGACCTGTTGGAACATCGAGCAAGGAGACCTATTGGAACATCGAGCAAGGAGACCTATTGGGACATTGAGCAAGGAGACCTATCGGGACATCGAGCAAGGAGGCCTGTTGGAACATCGAGCAAGGAGACCTATTGGAACATCGAGCAAGGAGACCTATTGGGACATCGAGCAAGGAGACCTATTGGGACATCGAGCAAGGAGACCTATTGGGACATTGAGCAAGGAGACCTATTGGGACATCGAGCAAGGAGGCCTGTTGGAACATCGAGCAAGGAGACCTATTGGAACATCGAGCAAGGAGACCTATTGGAACATCGAGCAAGGAGACCTATTGGGACATCGAGCAAGGAGACCTCTTGGGACATCGAGCAAGGAGGCCTGTTGGAACATCGAGCAAGGAGACCTATTGGAACATCGAGCAAGGAGACCTATTGGAACATCGAGCAAGGAGGCCTATTGGGACATTGAGCAAGGAGACCTATTGGAACATCGAGCAAGGAGGCCTATTGGGACATTGAGCAAGGAGGCCTATTGGAACATCGAGCAAGGAGACCTATTGGAACATCGAGCAAGGAGGCCTATTGGGACATCGAGCAAGGAGACCTATTGGAACATCGAGCAAGGAGACCTATCGGGACATCGAGCAAGGAGGCCTGTTGGAACATCGAGCAAGGAGACCTATTGGAACATCGAGCAAGGAGACCTATTGGAACATCGAGCAAGGAGACCTATCGGAACATCGAGCAAGGAGGCCTATTGGAACATCGAGCAAGGAGACCTATTGGGACATCAAGCAAGGAGACCTGACCTATTGGGATAGGGGGGGCCAGGGGAGGAAGAAGGGCGGGGGAGTCGAGGAGCGTGGGGAGACGGGAATGGCCGCTTGCAAAAAAACGGGTGCCATTAGGCGCATCAACAACAAAACGCCTCAAAGCATGGCCCAGGCGCGGGCCGGTGCGCAGACCCACCTTGTCGTACATGTCGTGCAGCATCTCAGGGCGCGATGTGATTAGCGCGGAGAGACACTTGGCGGCGCCGCGGCGCACCTTCCAGCTCACGTCCTCGTCGTCCGAGTACTCGCCGCTGCCACACACGGACGCGTAGGCAATACATAGGGATCGCAATCGGAAAGTGACGTACAGAGTAAGAAGCGTACAGATGCACAGGGCACGAAGGCAACAGGCCACATATGGGTGTACATGTGCCTGTATGTGTCAGGCACGCAGGCACACCCAGCTAGCCCACATAGAACGGGCCCCGTGTAATAAGAGGCATTTTTTGTGAGAGGCTTGCCTTAGTGGAAGGTGCTATTTTCAAAAGTGCCAAGTGTGAAAGCATTCAAAGAAGGGGCATGCAAAGCGGCATCCAATGCAACCCCATGAGGACACCCCCTCTCCCTCCCTCTCCCCCCCCCTCCCCCCCCCCCCCCCCCCAAAAAAAAGGTATATGCACAACAAAAGGTATATGCACATCAAAAGGTATATCATTATATGCACAACAAAAGGTCTATGCACATCCAAAGGTCTGTGCAAAAAGAATGCACACGTGTGTGCACAACAGCGGTGCCACACAGGCGCCTGTGCACGTTTCCATGCCCGTAACCTAGTAGTGTGTGCCTGGTACCAAGCCGGGTTGATATGCACCCAAGCCACCCGCCTTGGCAAGGAGACAAGTCGACCTACGAGCCTTTCCTGAGGCATACACTATGGGCGGTGACAGCGATCAGAAACTGCGGTGGCACGTGCAAGCAGATATGGTGACCGCCCGGTGGCCAGATGGCATCATGGGCACCCTTCGCCTTGCCAGAGGTGTCCAACAGTACACCATCTCAGTTTCGAATGAAGGCATCCGAAGTCATACATAGTCACTGCGCAGTATGTGATGAACTGCGGCATGATGAAATGTGTGGCATCTCAAGGTACATCTCAAGACACAAAATGTGCTGGAGGGGGCACCAGAGGGCAGCGCGATGATGAGGTGATGGATGGTGGAGATCATGCAGATGACGGGGTAATAACATGGCAACCATTCATGGCATGTTATTGCAAAGCGCAATAACCAGTAGGCTTACCGAGTGAGGACAAGCGGATGACAAATTGACAATTCGGTTCTGTTGGCACAACACATAAGGTGCATGTTTACAACATGTGCACTCAGGACAAACAACTCAGGACAAAAGACTTGGGCAACCACACTCACTCGTCCTCCGACGCCATGTCGTCGTCGTCGCTCTCCTCCTCCATGTCGTCCGAGTAGATGAAGTTGGGGTCGTACTTGAGGTATTCGAGGCAGAGGGACAGGATGGCTGACGTGTGGTTGTCTACCTCCTGGCGGCAGCGAAGGATGATGGACTCCAAAGCCTGCCATGCATGGGAAGGTATGGCGATGTAAGATATGATGCCACCCCAACGTGTGGGGCCAAGGGGTGGGGCCAAGGAGTGGGGGCCAGGGGTGGGGGCCAGGGGTGGGGGCCAGGGGTGGAAGGCTGTGAGGAAACATAGTAAGGAAGAAAGGGTAGTCGCTGAGCATGACGGACCAAAGGGCACATCCTCCACGGGGGGGGGGGAGATAACCCGGCAGTCGTGCCCACCATGCCACAGAGAGATGACGGCAGGATAGCGATCCACCTGTCTTAGCACCCATGTAACGAAAAGAGGTTCCAGGAGTGAAATATTTCTATTATGAAATAAATGTGTACATATATCTGATTATCCCGCCGCCCCCCTGCTTGATACCCCACTACGGTCAGAATGCCAGCCAATGCATGGAAACCAACGAATGAGTGAGGTCTGCCGACCAATACAAGTGCAAGAGGTGTGCCGTCTGCCAGAAACTGCGCGCGCCCCCTCTGCAGTGCATTGTCACTTCCCCTTACCCCCCCCCCCCCCCGCCACACAATATAGCGAGTACGGTGACGTCTGCCAGTATTGCATTCCTACCTGCAACGTGTCTCCCTCGGTTCGTCATCCCACTCTAATCAGGAGAGTGACACCTGCCAGCCGCCACCCATGCCGCTACCCACCTGCAGCGCGTTCTCCCTCAGCTCGTCATCCGTCTCGTTGTCGGGCGTGTTGGCCGTGCGGCAGTACTCCATGAGCCGGGGCACCGCCCCACCCAGCTTCTGGCCCAGGCGGAAGCCGACGGACCGGCTGCGCACACGCACAAGACACAGAAAATTCCCACTCCCCCATCACTGGCGAATGTCAACAGGGATCAAACCAGTGTTGGCTCTGAACGTTTGCCAGACACACTTTTTGACGTACAAGGCCACACATTTCCACCTCCATTTTAACGCACAAGACGCATCGTTCCGGTCCCCACGAGGCTCCGTGTGCGTCATTAATGGTCCTGCCAGTGCCTTGGCAATCGCGACGTGCACTGGTGGTGGTGTACGTCATTAGTGGTCCTTCAAGCGGCTGCGTGGGACAGGGCAGCAGGCCGTGATGGCAGGTAGAACCACGACCCATGCACCATGCTGGCTTTGCCGGCCCCACCCATGCAAGTTGCTTTCATCTGCCGCCCCTCCTAGCTGTTTACATATATATGGCCGGACATATATATGGCCGCCCCCACTCGCATTCCTCGCACGACTGCACAACTAGAATGATCCTTCAACCGGTTCAAGAAACATCTACCGATCCACCCAACGCCCGAGACGATAGGAAGGGAGCCTTGCGGTAGAGAATAAAAGGGGAGCCTTGCGATGTTGAGAGGGTTCTTGCCGTACTCCGCTGCTGACTCAGCTCCCGCGTCAACCCCCACTCACACAGCCCGTTTTCTGTCTTCCCTACCCTGTGTCAGCAAGCAAAGGGTACCACTGAAGGCCGTGTGGTAGTTGTCATGGAGAGCAACAGCTGGGGCCGCCCCCCCCCCCCCCCCCCCCCCCCCCGGGCCCCTTTTCAACCAAAAGAATCAATCGAAACTTTGACTTGTGTCCCTATCTTGACAGCTGCATACTGTTGGTACGGATGCGCAGTTTGACTGGTGTCCCTATCTAGACAGCTGCATACTGTTGGTACGGATGTGCTGCTGCTGCCGTACCACAGCGCGGTCAGGCACTGCACGTAGGTGCGCGTGAGCAAGCGCTTGCCCTTGTCGTGCATGCGCTCCACGATGCGTTCCACCGTGCTTAGGAGGAGGGTGTCCGAGGAGGCGGGGGCCAGCGCGGCTGTTGGAAGCAGGGGCAGGGGCAGGGGCAGGGGCAGGGGCAGGGGCAGGGGCAGGGGCAGGGGCAGGGGCAGGGGCAGGGGCAGGGGCAGGGGCAGGGGCAGGGGCAGGGGCAGGGGCAGGGGCAGGGGCAGGGGCAGGGGCAGGGGCAGGGGCAGGGGCAGGGGCAGGGGCAGGGGCAGGGGCAGGGGCAGGGGCAGGGGCAGGGGCAGGGGCAGGGGCAGGGGCAGGGGCAGGGGCAGGGGCAGGGGCAGGGGCAGGGGCAGGGGCAGGGGCAGGGGCAGGGGCAGGGGCAGGGGCAGGGGCAGGGGCAGGGGCAGGGGCAGGGGCAGGGGCAGGGGCAGGGGCAGGGGCAGGGGCAGGGCAGAGGCAGGGGCAGGGGCAGGGGCAGGGGCAGGGGCAGGGGCAGGGGCAGGGGCAGGGGCAGGGGCAGGGGCAGGGGCAGGGGCAGGGGCAGGGGCAGGGGCAGGGGCAGGGGCAGGGGCAGGGACAAAGTGGGTGCAGGCAAGGGCAAACAGCAGTGAGTACGATGCCACCCATTTCGGCCCCGTATCATACCCTACTACGCCCTAGCCTTGAGAAGAATAGTTACTATCACTGATGGCAATGATCAATGCAGCCCCACGTTGGTTGCTGGTTGTCTTGCTGATATGCGTCGTCATGGGTCCAGTGAGGCAGCCACCCGCAGGATCCGCATGCCGTTTCCCATGAAGCTTAAGGAAAATTCTTATTGAGCCGGAAGCAGGATGCACGTCATGGCATGCAGGCTTCCTGCCCAAACCATTTAATACCCAACCTGACCAGGGCAGAAATAAGGACCGCCACTTCTGACGCACTGCCATAGTGGCCCTTGTACGTGTACGCTTAATTATCGTACCAAGAAATTCTGGAACTTTTGTTACGTGTACGTAAACTTTTGGGATTTTTTTAACAGCATGTAGGTATATTGTCAGGGTATATACTTGAGGGTGATCTCTGGGGGGGCACTAATATGTATATCGACTATCTGAAGGAGATATCTTGGGTTGTACGAGGCCGGAAGGAGGGTTTTGGGGGGGCATGTGTGAGGGCGATTCGTACAAAATGATGCGTACTGATATAAGGGCCACTATGGTACACTGCATCATCGAAGACATGTTCTCTATAATGATGAGTTGTTTATAACGATGAGAAGCTGTTCCACTCCTGCATGTGATTGGTCTTGTCGTATTCGTGACCACAGTAGAGATGTCGGGGGAAGGTTGACAAATCGCACACACACATGTGATGATATGTTTTTTGTAGACTGTGTGCGTAAACGTGGACGTGTACATTTAAGTGTGTATGTGTGTATGTGTGTATGCGCGCATGTGTGTATGTGTGTATGTGTGTATGTGTGTATGTGTGTATGTGTGTATGTGTGTATGTGTGTATGTGTGTATGTGTGTATGTGTGTATGTGTGTATGTGTGTGTATGTGTGTATGTGTGTATGTGTGTATGTGTGTATGTGTGTATGTGTGTATGTGTGTATGTGTGTATGTGTGTATGTGTGTATGTGTGTATGTGTGTATGTGTGTATGTGTGTATCTGTGTATGTGTGTATGTGTGTATGTGTGTATGTGTGTATGTGTGTATGTGTGTATGTGTGTATGTGTGTATGCGTGTATGTGCGCATGTGTGTATGTGTGTATGTGTGTATGTGTGTATGCGTGTATGTGCGTATGTGTGTATGTGCGTATGTGCGTATGTGCGTATGTGCGTATGTGCGTGTGTGCGCGTGTGTGTGTATGTGCGTATGTGCGTATGTGCGTATGTGCGTATGTGCGTATGTGCGTATGTGTGTATGTGTGTATGTGTGTATGTGTGTATGTGTGTATGTGTGTATGTGTGTATGTGTGTATGTGTGTATGTGTGTATGTGTGTATGTGTGTATGTGTGTATGTGTGTATGTGTGTATGTGTGTATGTGTGTATGTGTGTATGTGTGTATGTGTGTATGTGTGTATGTGTGTGTATGTGTGTATGTGTGTATGTGTGTATGTGTGTATGTGTGTATGTGTGTATGTGTGTATGTGTGTATGTGTGTATGTGTGTATGTGTGTATGTGTGTATGTGTGTATCTGTGTATGTGTGTATGTGTGTATGTGTGTATGTGTGTATGTGTGTATGTGTGTATGTGTGTATGTGTGTATGTGCATGTGTCTATGTGTGAATGTGTCTTATGTGCGTCTGTATGTGTGTGAGTGCATGTGTGTGTGCATGTGTCCGTACGCAAGTACTCACACAGGCACGTGATCGTCCGCTTCCTCAAAATGTGCTTATCCGAGTCCAGCTGACTCAGCAGGCAGTCGCGCAAGTTCGGGTGGTTGTCGACCATAAGGTGGCCGAACCGTGTCAGCATCGCCGTCAGGATGTCCAGGCACTCGCCCTTCACCTCCTGGGACGCGCTCTGCAGGCACAGGGGACAGTGGCATCGCAGCAAAAAGCCAGGACAGCTCGGCATGAGATGTGGGGCAGCGCAGCTTGGATAACCAGACATGCCTTGCGCAGATGTGCTGTGCTTCGACATGCCTTGCGCAGATGTGCTGCGATCTGATAAACATGCCCTGCTGTCTCTCACGCCTTGCAGCCCGACACATGACCACAGGGTGGCATGGAATACCTGCCATGCCCTACAACCTCACATGTTGCTGGAGGCCTTCCCACCTCGAACAAGCAACGTCTTATAATGGAGGGCGTCGCTGCCCTCCATAGTACCATACAGCCATGGCGGGGGGCTGATCGTGTGACTAAGGATGGGATCGCGTAGAAAGATGCAAGAGTCGTGTCGGATGCAAGAGTCGTGTCGGATGCAAGAGTCGTGTCGGATGCAAGAGTCGTGTCGGATGCAAGAGTCGTGTCGGATGCAAGAGTCGTGTCGGATGCAAGAGTCGTGTCGGATGCAAGAGTCGTGTCGGATGCAAGAGTCGTGTCGGATGCAAGAGTCGTGTCGGCAGATATCCGAGGGAGAAGAGGGGGTGAATAGAGACAAGGCAAACAGGGCGCGCGTCTCCACCAAGTTGAGCCTGCACAGGGCAATGACCCTTCTTTGGGCCAGGTTGAGAAAAACATCTGCGTGTGTGTGTGCGTGTGCGTGTGCGAGTGTTCGTGCTTGTGCTCATGCTCGTGCTCGTGCTCGTGCTCGTGCTTGTGTGTGTGTGTGTGTGTGTGTGTGTGTGTGCGTGTGCGTGTGCGTGTGCGTGTGCGTGTGCGTGTGCGTGTGCGTGTGCGTGTGCGTGTGCGTGTGCGTGTGTGTGTGTGTGCATGCGTGCATGTGTGCGTGTGCGTGTGCGTGTGCGTGTGCGTGCATGTGTGCGTGTGCGTGTGCGTGTGCGAGTGCGTGTGTGCGTGTGCGTGTGCGTGTGCGTGTGCGTGTGCGTGTGCGTGTGCGTGTGCGTGTGCGTGTGCGTGTGCGCGTGTGCGTGTGCGTGTGCGTGTGCGTGTGCGTGTGCGTGTGCGTGTGCGTGTGCGTGTGCGTGTGCGTGTGCGTGTGCGTGTGCGTGTGCGTGTGCGTGTGCGTGTGCGTGTGCGTGTGCGTGTGCGTGTGCATGTGATGTGGATGTGCGTGTGCGTGTGCGAGTGCGTGTGTGCACGTGTGTGAGCGGATGTGTGTGTGATTGTGTTTGTTTTTGCGTGTATATGCCTCTGTGCCCGTGTTCCTCTGTGCCCGTGTGCCTGTGTGTGTATGCATGACAACACCCGTTCCCTGACGCACCGGGTCAGATATGCCACCGATGACCCTGGGAGTGATCGCCTTAACCACCACGCGAGAGTCCACGGCTGCAGAAATCTCCAGCAGGACGGCCTTGAGGCCCATGCTGGCGATGTCACGCTGCTGCTCCTTCCCCGTCAGCAGCTTAGAGCAGAGCGCCTCCACAATTTCGAGCACTTTCTGCTCGCTGGCCTTTTTCACCAGGGGGGCCAGGCTGCAGTGGAGAACAAGAGCAGAGACGAACGACGAGAACGACTATTCAGAGCCAAAGTGACACTCGACGTCGATTATCAACTGTACTTCCGTTTCCTGACGACCAAAGAACCAAGAGGCCACAGTACGGATGCGATGCAGGGCAACGGACCATTTTACGGCTAAGCCGGAGATATCGCCGGCCATGTCCTCCATCTGCTGCAGCACGACGTGCACGATCTTCCTTTCCGTCTCCGGATCGGCATGGAAAGAATCTTTCTGGAGTTCGTTCAAAAGGTCCGAAGTGGCCATGTAGCGCAAGTCCTTGTCCTTGGACGCAATCTGGCAGACGTGGCAAAGAGGAAAATTAAATACACACAAATACCATTAGTACTTCATGAAGGTAGACGGAGAGCATTGTAAAAAGTTTACCATAGATCATGGCTCATGCAGGTTCTCGCCCTCAATATCTGAGACGTAAACGCACAGACACGCACCTTGTCGAGAATGAACCCGACCGCTACGGTAGCCATTTTGTACGATTAGTTAGATGGTCAACACTTTGCGTTTGCGCTACTTGATTGTCGTGACCATGCAAATAATTTAATTCGAAAAAATTTGTGTTTGGCTTATTCAACTACGCAGTTTATTCGTGCCAGTCTCCCATTGCCACCGATTCACGAGTAGCAGTGCACGACCATAGCACGCCTGCACCAGGCAAATTCGGCACTATTAAGGTTCGCGCGTCTTTCTCACGCTCGGTAGTGATCAGTCAGCAGTACTGTCGTCAATAATTATTGCATACAGAACTACTGCCTAGTGCCAACAGAACTACAACGCGACTGTTCTTGCCGATCATGACAGTACCGCCCGCGTTGTGTCAAAAATCGCTTTCAAATGGCTACAACTATACTTGCGGCAAGAGCGCTAATAGTATCTTCCATTCCGCGTAGCGTGAACTTGGCCGCTAGCCTACAGCAGGATTCTGCGTCATCTGGCGACGTCGCACGCTGCGCCACGGGGGTATCTTGGTCCCAAGATTGAGATTTCCCACGAGCGGTCTCTTGCAAACATGAACCCCGGCATTCGGCAACCCCGAACGACGCGTGCTGCTGCTGCCCCACTCCCCCCCAGTGCCCGAGCGTCATGCAGGCGCATGCCAGCAGACGGTGGCACGGTGCATGCGCGCATGCGTGCATGAATCGTCTCACGTCTGTCGCCGAGCGAGTCGAGAGAGGGCGGGTGCGCGCAAACTGGTGAGACCAGGCAGCCAAACTGGTCGTAACTGGCCAGTCGAGGAATTAGATTCTACGCGGCCTGCGCTGTAGTCGTTGATATTTGCCCGGGCGGGCATTAGTCGCGCCGGCAGC